>CM076571.1:502521864-502981062 GCA_034641835.2 Pinus albicaulis | reverse complement strand
CAGGGACTACGGCTTTCGGGACGTTACCAGCGATCAAATTCGGCTGCGCTGATACCCAAAAAACGTCGTTTAGGGCCGCAAAAACGACTCTAGGAAGTTCGACACCCAAAAAAAAACTCTTGAAGTAGTAATTGTCACGGCGAAAAAGCTGAAAGGAACAATGGTCGGGGGCCACGTGGAATAGGTGGGTGGCCACAATATCCCCACTAT
Organism: Pinus albicaulis; assembly: GCA_034641835.2. Lineage (NCBI taxonomy): Eukaryota > Viridiplantae > Streptophyta > Pinopsida > Pinales > Pinaceae > Pinus > Pinus albicaulis. The sequence continues at coordinate 502,980,852 of CM076571.1, read as the reverse complement.
GGATGTTCTCCCCCTTAGGAAGCAATGGTCCCCATTGCGTTAAGTTCCTCCATGAGATGAGGAAATTCTCTTTGAACTTCGTCCACCTGGTGAACCACTTTCCTTGGTGCGAGAGTTGTTGTAGATACGAGTTGGATCCCTCTCCCCGGTGGCGAGTGTTCTTAATTTGCATGTCCACGTATTCTGTCTGGCGGTAGCACATTCCATCTGAATGCGGGTTTAACTCAGTTGGTGTGAGTTGTTCTGCAATGTCCGAGGTGTCGAGTAGAGGTGGGAAGTAAGGACGAAGGCGATCCACATTGAAGACTGGGTGCAGACCGAGGAATGGTGGAATAATGAGCTCGAATGCATTGTTCCCTACAGCCTTGGTGATGGTGTACGACCCGTATCGGAGTGGGCGAAGCTTGCGGTGGGGTCCAGTGAGGCGCTCCTTCTGCAAATGTAGCCATACTTTGTCACCCACCTGGAAGTTGTGTGGCACCCGGTGTTGATCATGGCGTTGCTTGTACTTGGCATTGGCTCTGTCCAATATATCATGAACTTGTTGGCGGATGTGTTGAATGTGCTCGATGAAGCTACTTGCTTTGTCAACTTCAGACTGGACATGAGCTGAATTGGCCTGAGCAGCTGCAAATGGCATGGCTACGTCGATGGGACATAGTGGCTGGAATCCCAAGCCCACCTGAAAGGGGCTATGGCCGATTGAACTATGGAGAGCCCGATTATAACTATGTTGTACATAGGGGAGGCTCTCGTCCCATGTGCGTGGATGCTTTGAATTGTACATGCGCAAAATGTGTACAATCATTCTGTTGACGACCTCTGTCTGGCCATATGTTTGGGGATGGAAAGCTGTGGACTTGGTGAGCTTTGTGTCCAACATTGACCAGAGGCTGGACCAAAATGTGCTGAGGAACCTGCTATCTCGATCTGATATGATAGACTGTGGGATCCCAAAGTGTACCCATACTCGTTCAAAGAAGAGTTTAGCGGTAGCTTCTGCTGTGATATTCTTCTTACAGGCCGCCATAATGGCCATCTTCGAGAATCTGTCAACGACCACGAAAACACAGTCATTGCCATTCTTAGTGGAGGGCAGGCCCGACATGTAATCCATGGAGATGGATTCCCAAGGTCGACTAGGGGTAGGTAGTGGAGTATATAGGCCTTGCTTCTTGATGGTCGGTTTGGCAATGGCACAAGTAGTGCAGGATCTGATGTGCTTCTCGACATCCTTTCGAAGGTTCGGCCAATAGAAATACTTCTGCAGGATTGCTACTGTTTTCTCGACCCCGAAATGCCCAGCGACTCGACTGTAGTGTGCTTCCCACATCATCTTGGCACGCTCGCTTGAAGGAACACAAAGGTGTCCCATGTGACATAAAAGTGCATCTTGGAGGTCAAAATTTGGAACTTGTGCACCCCTCAAGAGTGCCTTGTAAGTTTGGCCGAATTCTGGGTCACTCTCATAGAGAAGTGGCCAATCAGAAGTCTCGTGCCCACAAGAGTTGAGCACAGTGGTGAGCGCCACGATCGGTGGTCGGCTGAGGCAGTCTGCAACATGATTGGTGCTACCCTTCTTGTACTTAATGTTCAAATGAAACTGTTGCAGATATGTGGACCACTTCTGATGGCGATCATTCTGCAACTTCCCTTGTGTCTGTATGAACTGCAGGGGCCGGTGGTCTGTTTGGATGATTGTTTCCTTCCCCAAAATGTAATGCTTCCATTGTCGACAGGCTTGCACAATGGAATACATTTCTTTGTCATAAGTGGGATACTTGCGAACTGTCTCAGACAATGTCTCACTGTGATATGCCACTGGATGTCCCTGTTGAGTAAGAACCGCCCCAATAGCATAGTCAGAGGCATCTGTCTCGATCTCAAATGGCTGCTGCAAGTCTGGTAAGGTGAGCACTGGGGCAGAACAGAGGCGATTTTTCAATTCTTTGAACGCCTTTTGTTGAGGTTCCGACCAAAAAATTTTTGCTCTCGCTCCTCCTTTGGTGACTTGACTCAAGGGCCAAGTGATATGAGAGAATCCCAACACGAATCTACGGTAGAAATTAGCAAGACCCAGAAAGCTGCGAAGCGCTGTTATAGTAGTCGGGGCTGGCCAATCCCGAATGACTTGGATCTTGGCTGGATCCACATGCACCCCCCTTTCATCAATAATGTATCCCAGATATTGAACCTGGGTCATGCCAAACGTGCACTTCTCCAAATTGGCACATAACTTGTGTTGCCGCAGTGTTTGGAGGACTTGTCGGATGTGATGAAAGTGCTCTTCCCAAGTCTTGCTGAAGATCAGAATGTCATCCAAGTACACCACTACGAATGAGTTGGTGAATGGCCGCAAGATGTCGTCCATCATCCTCATGAAGGTTGCGGGAGCATTCGTCAACCCGAAAGGGTCAACCCGAAAGGCATGAATAGCCATTCAAAAAGGCCTTCCTTGGCTTTGAAGGCAGTCTTCCACACATCAGAGGGTTCAATTGGTACCTAGTGATACCCAGACTTCAGGTCAATCTTGCTGAAATATTTTGCACCTTTGAGTTGGTCCATAAGGTCATCAATCCGTGGGATTGGGTACCTATTCCGGACAGTGATCTTGTTCAGCGCCCGATAGTCAATACAGAGTCTCCACGTCCCATCCTTCTTCTGTACCAACACGATCGGGCTCCCACAGGGCGATGAACTTGGTCTGATGTGACCTTTTTGCAACAGCTCCTGAATCTGCCTCTTGATTTCATCATTCTCCAGAACAGAGCGCCGATAGATCGGTCCATTAGGTAGCGGCGCACCTGGGGTCAGATCAATTGGGTGCTTGACCTGACAGTGCAGAGGAACCCCTGTGGGTGAGGTGAATATGTCCCCGTACTCCTCCACAACCTTATCCATTTGTTGTTGTTGTGCAGAGGATCCCTATCTGGAGGTCGTGGCCACAGTCTTCTTCTTGCCCTGGGGGCGGATCATCAGGAAAACGAATTTCCTGGTTTGGGAAATGAGCTTACTACATTGTTTTGTAGTAACCAAAGAGATAGCCGTAGGAGGTGGTACCTCTGGTATCCTGTACAACTTATTTCCCAAAGTAATAATAACAGCACGAGGTCGAGACTCATACACAGCATGGCGCTTCCACAAGTATGGTTGTCCTAATAATACATCAGAAACATCAATAGGAGCAACGTCACATAATACCTCATCCGTGAAGGGCTTGATGCTATAGGGAAGGCGACACTGTCGGCTGACGCGGAGATCTCATCCTTGGTGAAGCCACCCGATGGTGTATGGATGTGGGTGAGCTGTGGTCGGCAAGCCCAACCGCTTCACGGCGTCTGCTGAAATGAGGTTCTTTTGGCTCCCATTGTCGACAATGAACTGTACAGGGGAGCCCTTTACCCACATCCGGGAGTGGAAGAGACGTTCCTCCTCCTCTGGATCTTCCGGTTCCTCCTTCTGGACCTTTGTAGTGGCAACAGTGGCGTTGGGCTCCGCATCAATAATCTGTTTCCCTTTTCATTCCCCTTTTCAGGTTCTGATTCGGAGTCGGAGCATGCATCTGACTCAGAAGCCCTCATCTCGGCCACTAGCGACTGCTTGGCCCGACACTCACTTGTGTTGTGAGTGGAGCTCTTATGGAACTCACACCACTTTCCCGTGTCCTTCTTTGGCTTTGCGGTGATGTTCTTTTCTTGTGGCTTCGATGAGTTGTCTTTAGCCGCCATGCCTTGGCTCTGTCCTTTTTTCTGCAGTTTGGAAGCACCTTTCCCTTGCTTTTGATTCGCAGATCCAAAGTCTCGCTTCTTCTGCTTGAATTTCTGCTCAATCTTGGCAGCATACCGGTATGTCGTACCAAGCGAGGAGATGTCGAGGAACTCCATTTCCTCCTGAATGTATCTGTGCAGACAGCTACGATAATTTAGCACCAAATGTTTCTCTGAATCTTTGATACCCAACTTTGTGCGTAGGGTATGGAACAGATTCGTCAGCTCATGCACATCTTGATCCCTTTGTTGTCGCAGCGTGGTCCATTGTATGTACTTGTCCTCATAGCTCCCCATGGGATAGTACTATTCCTTGACGACGTCTCGGAAAGAATTCCAAGTTGGTATGGGCGAGAACAAAGAGGGTTCTGTCTGGTACTTGTTCTCACATTAGGTTTCCCACTAGTCCTTAACATGGGGGGTAGCTTTGAGGAGTGCAAAAATAATCTTCTCCCGGTCTGAAAAGTCATGAACAGAGAAATATCCTTCTAATAGATTCAACCATCTATCTACGGCATCTGCGTCTATTTGACCCTCAAATATGGGAATTTCAAAATTTACTTGTACCTTAAAGGGAGTCGCAACTCCAGAGTGGCTACTGGATGCAGATGCGCCGCCGGTGGGCAGCCGTTGAAGGATCTGAGCAAAGCTATCCATCATCGCGTTCCTTTGTTTTTCGAGGGCCTCCTCGAGCAATATTTCGATAGGATCTCCTGCTCCCTCATCTTTCTTTTCGTCCCCCATGGGCGTCCGTCGAGGTTTGCGAGGCTGATCTTGCAAAGGTTCCACCAGATCAAGCCCTAGCTCCTTATACCCCGACCTCGTTGGGGACATGCAAAGAAGGATCGAGAAAAAGCAGACCCCTCTGATACCACTGATCCGGATTTATGCAGAAACGCAACAGAATAAACACATAACCATAAATACAGAGATGCAGCGGAAATAACACTTCATTTCATTAATATCAAAGAACTGAAATTTGCTTACAGACAGAATGGAAATAAAACTAGCTAGGGCGCCGGTAGCTATCTCTGAGAAGAGATGTGGCGGCTACAGGCCTCTGAACTGAGTTACAATGAGGCTCGAGGGCCTATTTATTATTTAGAAACAATGGAGAATCCTAAACATCCAAAAACCTAACCCTAGGAGATGAAGCGCCAAAACTATGGGCCCTGTTTGGGTAAATTGGTGTTTCAACTTCCCAGGGACGTAACTTTGGCATACTATCTCCGTTTGACGCACATGATACATCATTAGAAAGCTCTATCCGAGGACTACAAATTTCGCCACAAAGGTTTATATGGTTTGCATCACTACCAGTAAGGATAAGATCATCAACATAAAGAACAAGGATGGTGAAGGAATTACCCACTTTCTTGGTGTAGACAGTGTTGTCAGAATGACACCTAGAAAAGCCATTATCTAAGAGAAATCTATCCATTTTGGCATACCAAGCCCAAGGAGCTTGTTTGAGACCATAGAGAGACTTCCTAAGGCGACAAACAAGGCTGGAGTCTTTTTGGATAAAGCCAGGGGGTTGTTCCATGTATATTTCTTCATGCAAATCTCCATGTAAGAAGGCAGATTTAACATCCATCTGATGGACTTCCCATTTAAAGGAGGCAGCAAGGGAAAGAACAAGGCAGATAGAATTCATTTTGGCAACAAGGGAGAAGGTTTCAGTATAGTCAATGCCTTCAACTTGTGAAAAACCTTTAGCGACAAGACGAGCTTTATGTCTATCCACTTTTGCATCCGGTCCAAACTTTGTTTTGTAAACCCGACCGCTTCCGATACCATGTAGAATTTTAAAGTGCAAGTTCCTTAGATCAAGAACCAAAGGTCACCACTCACAAACAACGTATCTGGCATCGCACACCCGCATAATCACTACGTGGTCAAAACCCTCGTAGGGAATAGTCCACGACCCGAGCTAATGCGGCCACTTTGGAATTTATTAATATAAAAAGAAAAGTTACATATGTTTCTTTCATAAACGGTTACCTGACAAATGACCCTCCATGCTCTTTTTAAATATAGATCATGGACCAATCGGGTGGTAAGCCATGGATCAAGTGTCGTTAATACCGAGGTGAGAGATAACCATCGGATCACTACAAATCGTGGACCGTCGGATTATAAGTTACAAATGTACATGGTAAAGAAACACACTTTACCTAACTCTACACTAGACTAAGTTATTCTTAACTATTTCCTATGTGTCGGAATATCCTACCGCAGACATTACATAAACAATGCAAATATGGAGAAACACTGAGCCATTTTATTATGTAACTGAAAGATACAATGAGTACAAAGGTGACTAGAATGATGGCACCTTCGCTTGCACAAGGCAAGTCGGTAATACTCTCAGAAATGCTCAAGGAATGGCTGCTCTATCAAGGAGCGCGCAATTCCAAATGCCGCTGGCTACCGGCTACAAAGGAGAATGGGGATGGCCTCTTGGTTTCGTTCCACCGCTTCGCAAAAAATAAGTGAAACTTTGGGAATGTGCTCTCCTCCAAATACCCGTGTGCTTCCGGTAGCGGTAACCGAATGGATGACCCCCCGAATTTGACCTTTTCCTGGGAAATAACGCTATCCTAGTGAAATATGCTGGCCTTGAATGATCCTCTGCAAATGATGGCCTCCTCTGGCACCAAAATGATGAAATAGTGAAGGGCTGATCCCTTCACACTATCTCGGGCTGAAACCCCTGATAAATCCTCACTCTTGGAACTGCCTCTACCACAAACTACGTGATCTCTCCCAATGACTGCGCTGCCCAAGAAAATGCATAATTCTTGGCTGAAGATGCTATGGCTCCCTCTTGCAAAACAATGGATAGAACTCCTCACTCGAGTAGGCACTCGAAGTCCCCCGGGGCTGAGGTTGGGACCTCCGCTGTGAGACACCCGATGTGCTGAACAACACTTGCAGACTTCGCTCAGCAGAAATCATAGATGCATAATAGAATGAGAGAATGAGGAGCCTCTTCCCCTTTTTATGCATTGAGAGCCTTGCTCTCACCCAGGCCCCACCAAACTATGCTGTCCCTCTTGGCCGACGCTGTCCCTCTCTCACTGAGCTGTCCCTCTTGGCCGACGCTGTCCCTCTCTCACTGCGCTGTCATGGGCCCACACGACCCACGCTGCCTCTTCCCTCATGCTGCCAGTTCACCCTCCTGGCCCCATGTTGTCAAATAAATATATGCTCAAGTGACTTTAGGGAATGATTATTTCCGAATGATTATTTCCTAAGTGTAGGTTATGTGTCTCATCACCCACTTTATTAACTGACTTAACTTTAGAAAAGAAAAACTGGCCAAAATTAATATTACCAATTAGCTGTTGCTAATTGGGAATATTACAAAAGTCTCGGCCTTCTTGTAAGTATATGTGTAATACAATCACCCAAGACCAAACCTTAGATTTCCCTTTAAGTGCACCTTTTGAGTCCTTCTTCCCTTTGCTATCTTCCTTATTGTACTTCACATCAATTGTAGACTTGTACGAAAATATGTGTCCTCTAATGGAGCCACAATCCCTTATATATAGAGACTTACTTCTAGCTTGTAGGTGGACATCATCTGGAGTAGGTAAGCCAACTTCTTGTAGAGGGTTCTTCATTATATTTGAGCTGACTTGAGGAGGCCTAGTAACAAGGTCTTGAAGCATACATTTACATCAACAATGTGTCCTTTCATAAGTGTAACAACACTTCATTTACATGACTAAATTATGCATTTATGACAAGATGACAAATCCCTAAAGACATCAAGAAGTCGTCTTTGACCTATAATAAAAACTCCTTGCTCATGAAACCCGTGAGGCAAGCATTACAAAATACATTTTATTATCTTTGTCTTCTTCATTACATAAATTCATAATTACTAGTCATTATGAAGACCGAACCTAGTTACACTTTTCAACACTCCCTCTTAACTAGGGAGGTATTCATAATGGTACATGGTCACTCTCAATCTGAAGAATCTCATAAGAATAATTTTGATTGGAAATCCATCTATTATAGCATTATGTTAACCCAACATTATTACATAGCAAGGCCTTGACTAACAACTCCATCTCTCCACGAGATCTTGAGCTACAATGCTGGTGAGACCAATGACTATAGACACCATCGTCATTGTCTCCAAGGTACATACTCCACCCAAGTGTTCACCGAGTATGACCTCATAGGACTATTCTCAATTCTCAAAGAATATCCATCCTTTCATGACTACTCTTTCATGGATGCCTTAATACATCTCACAGAGTACCGGATGCCAGATAATTACCCAATCCCGCATTCTGTCTTCCAGAATGATGTGTCTATCTCTCCCTCTTAACTAGAGAGGACATATTCCACAGAGGAATAAGAATGTACCTAAGCTTTCTTTTTGGCTTAGGATTTTCTTTCAAATAAGAAACTTATTACTAGGCTCCCTCTTAATTACGGACCTACAACAACAATGATGAAAACATCCAGCTTCTCATGAAGGACTCCTTCCGTTGATGTCATGAATTGAGTAGCCTTCAAGTTTGGGATCTCTTCGTAGGGCACATATCATCTGTCACTTTCATCTAAGAGCCACGTCTTCTATCAGAAAGTGATCCGTCAATCTTCTCACTGGTTTAGCTTCATGTTATGTTGCTTTCTTTCAAACCATATATCTTCCAAGGATCTTTCATCCTGCCATATGGTTATCAACATGTGGTAGTCATTTACTTCCATTTGGCAACCCTTCATAAGCTCATCAGATGTTATTCAATTATAAATATGAATAGTTAAATCAAAAGTTACCTCAGTGATGATCTTTCACCATGACATCCTTCTTGTAGGCATTGACATCCTTCGTATATGTTGACACATCTCAAAAATATATGTATTTCCAAGGGTCTCCATCTTTTTGCGGACTCCTTATCAGAGTCTACATATCTTACCAAGAGATTTTCTAGTCAAGTCTTCTTGGCTTCCTTGGATGTTGACTGCCTGTTTTCATGATTGCACTTTTTCTCGATCTCTTCCTTTCTCGTCCACGCAATTTTTATTTCATTCCTACGAACTTCCAATGTGCAGCTCCTTGATAGTATATAATCACCTCATATTCCATATGGGGACATATTATGTTGATTTCATCTGGTGTAGAACATGTTTATTGGCAACCTGTGCATTGGAAGAGTTCCTGCTTTTTTTGATCATACTTCTTCTCCCTGCAATCATATGTCCTGTCTACATAGCATCCAGTGTCAGCATAAATATATATATGTACCTCATTTCTTTTCTTTGAGTTATCCAACAACAGATTTCCTTAGAGTGAAGAGTTTTATTCCCTTGACCTACTTCATCAATATGTCATCATTTCTAATCCCAGAATTCTGCAAGTTAGAATTTCTGAAGGAAACCTATTGCTTTCTTTCTAACCAGTGAGTCCAAAGAGGACTCCATTAGAAAATGTTAGCATCTGTTTCCTTATTGATTATTGAATGATGACCTTTGATCTTGACGACTGCCTTCTATAAATGTTGTTTTTCAGTGAGGTTCCCAGGAGCCTCTTATAGCATAGATGTCACATATGTGTTATAGACATCCTCCTACAACGAGTGCTGCTCCTTCAATGCTTCCATCATGATGCCAATCCTGGAGTGATGCATTTATCTAATATACCCTGCTTCCTAACATATTATTTTACAACCTTATAGATACCTCTTAAAGAGGAAGATGATCTCAATCATAATAGAGATCTTTCACTTTTTCTTTCTTAGGCTTCTTTAAATTTGGTTCTTTCATTTTTTCGACAATATGGGCTTCTCCCTTTTTCCTCTTTGTCCTCATTAGATTTGGGACAATCTTTCATTACACCCACAACATCGTATCTTATCCATGTTTCTTCTTTTCTTCTTGAGGACCAAACTTATTGAATCTTACCTTTCTCCTTGATTTGGCAGCATATGCTTGATTTTCTTCATTTGATCCTATATCCACTTTAGATTTTAACCTTGTCTCTTTTAATTCTCATACAGACCATAGATCCTGGAATGTTGTTGCTTTTTTCTTGAAGTGATATTTCCCCATTCCTTCGGTAGAGCATTCAACATTATTGTAGTTATTTCTCTATCAAACATTTCTTCTCCCAATTCCTGCAATTGGTCTTGTATTTCAGAAATCTTCATAAAGTATGAAGTTATTCCTTCTCTTGATGTCTACAACCTGTATAGTTCTTATCTCAAAGATATTACTTCCCCTGTAGTATTCATCGAGAACAACTCCACCAATTTGTCATATATTTCTTTTGAAGATTGTAGTTTTGATACACAGGGGATGAGAGAGTCCTTTAAGGATTCTATAAGAATCCCTTGGGCTCTTATTTCTCCCTTCATGTATTTGGCATGAATTTGAGTATCTTCTTTTGAAGGTCTAGTTGATGACCTTTTGAAATAGTTCATGACTTCATTCTCAATAAGATTTAGATCTGTCCTTTTCTTTCATGCAAGAAAGTTTGAAACCCCAACCAGTTTGTTGCTTTCTTAGCAAAAAGACATTTTGACAGATTTAGATGAAGTCATAAATATACTTACTTGAATAGGTGCTTTTCTTCTACAACCAACTTCTTTGTTGATGATGATGAAGATAGCAGCAGGAGCTCCTTAGATTAGCTTCTCCAATAGTGGTGAATGAGAGTTAGATCACCTTGAATCCTTGATGATGATGATGATCAAGGATGGCTTGATGATGACTTCAACAATGTTGATTTGATTTCAACACCAAATAGTTGTTGATGGCTTCTACACTGTGTCCTTCTTGATATATATATATATATATATATATATATATCCTTGATCTTGATGGCTTTCCAATTTCTACAAACTGCTTCTTTTGAATTTGAAGATTGATTCTTCAATGTAGATTTCTGACTTTTGCCTTCTAGAAACTGATCCTTGATCTTCTTGGTACTTGAGTCTCTTCTTGTCAAATAGCCCTTTCTAGCACATTAGCTTTGAAACCATGTTGAGAATTTGGTAGGGCAGTGTTTAATTCAATTCTCTTACTTGATAATTGCTTGTGTTATACTTGTTATGCCTCTTTTACTTAGATCTTGTTCTTCATTAGCTTATTATATTCTTCATCAAGTCAAGTATCAAATGCACAAGAGACGCAATATTTAGGCTTTCCAGCCAGGGCCAAAACCTCTCCCTCTTGGAGAGGAAAACCCGATAATCATTCTTCTTATAGATCATCAATTGATGAGTACCAAGACCATGACAAAGACCCTTGACACTAGTATGCTTTCAAGACCCTTGTCACTAGCCTTTGATGTTTTTCATTGAGCTGCTCTTCTATCCTTCTTCTTGAGAATCTCAATTCCTCCTTTTCTGCACCGTCCTGCACCACACTTCTTGTCATGTACTGGAGGAATCTCGGTCTCCTTGTTGCTACATCCCAAGATAGAGATATCAGTCTCCTCGTTGCTGCAACCTTAGACAGAGATATCAGCCTCCTATTCTCGGCATACCCTTACTTTTCTCGGTCTTACTTCAGCTTCACCTTCGTCCTTTACTGTGACCTTTTCCTCCGATATGATACCTGAAACAGAGAGGTATATTCTGTTGTTGTGGAACCTCAGGAAAGTCTTGGCCTTCCTGTAAGTATATGTGTAATACAATCACCCAAGACCGAACCTTAGATTTCCCTTTAATTGCACCTTTTGAGTTCTTCTTCCATTTGCTATCTTCCTTACTGTACTTCACATCGATTGCAGACTTGCCTGAAAATATGTGTCCTCTAATGGAGCCGCAGTCCCTTATATACAGAGACTTACTTCTCGCTTGTAGGCCGACATCATTTGGAGTAGGTAAGCTGACTTCTTGTAGAGGGTTCTTCATTATATTTGAGCCGAATTGAGGAGGCCTAGTGACAAGTTCTTGAAGCATACATTTACATCAACAATGTGTTCTTTCACATGTGTAACAACACTTCATTTATATGACTCTAAATTATACATTTATGACAAGATGACAAATCCCTAAAGACATCAAGAAGAAGTCTTTGACCTATAATAAAAACTCCTTGCTCATGAAACCCATGAGGCAAGCATTAGAAAATATATTTTATTATCTTTGTCTTCTTCATTACATAAATTCATAATTACTAGCCATTATGAAGACCGAACCTAGTTACACTTTTCAACAAGAAGTTTGCTCTCCAACAAAGGGTTTCACAGTAATTTGACCTTCATTACAGAGATATGCTGTCTCAGGAAGTTGGTCCTTTACACAAAGAACTTGCTTCAGAGAAATTGGCTTCAATTCTGCCCATCAATCCTTGGATTTGACTTGTTTCATGCCTCTTTTCACAGGGAGAGATCCAAATTGGTGTTTGAGAGAGGTCGAATGCCTTGATACTTCTTGTTGGCTGAATGGGTGCCTCTAAGAGGCTGGGCTGACTTGATCTCATGTAGCTGCCTTGATCTAGGAGAAGGGCCGATTTTACTAAATTCAATCCTAAAAATTCAAAATTTCTTCTTTTTCGAAGGACATGAAGAACATGCCTTTTTACATTTTTCTTTTGACAAATAGCATGAAGAACACGCTTTACAAATATATCAATAATAAAAATAATAATTATGAAGACTGACCATAGTTACAAAACTCAACATTTGACTCGTCACTATTTACTATTTTGGAGTTTGAGTTATATAAATTTACTATTCCGGTCTTCAGACTTTAGTGTCTACTATAGTCTATTTTGGTTAGTAATAAGTATTAGTTAGATTTTAGAATGATGAATTTAATTTTTAAATCAGTGTAGATTTTAGAATGATGAATATGGATCAATGTATTTCATTATTGAATCTCATGGTGTATGGATGAATGATGTATGTATCATTATGAATGATGAGTATAAATCAATGTATTTCATTATTTAATTCAATTATGTATGGGTCAATGCAATATTTTTTACGGTTAACCTGTCCACCCCTAATTTTCTCTAAAATTTGAGTGTACTCCCACCCGTCTCCCTGCACCCACGTCCCCCCGTCTTGGAGTCTTGGTGGAACATAGAGGAAAACCAACATGGAGATTGAGTTTGTAGAGTATTGGGAATTGATGTCGGATAACTATTTTCTTCTTAATTCAATTGTTCAATAATATGTACCTTAAAACAATATGACTTAACATGTAAAACAAGCCTGAAACTACTTATCAAATCAATATTTCTACGTAGCTAGGCAGGGTTAATAAATATTTGAGAAGTGTATGTTTGGTAATTTGGAAAAGCAAAGTGGAGGACTCTTAAGCGCTGAACGACTGCAGCCGTTTTAACAAGGAACATATTGAAGCTGTGCTGCTAAAGTTTTTCCATTGACATTTTAGTGTTACATGATACTCTTCACTCTGGGTAGAGATTTGTTAGACACTTGCCATATGTTTGAAAGTGTACACAATTATCCTATTATTTGTTAAATTCCTATATTCTTTAAACAATAAAAAGATGAATAATACATTTCTTATACATCTCAATGTTTTTCCTTTATCAGATATTGGAGTTTGAAAGAAGCATATATCAAAGCAGTGGGGGTTGGACTTGGATATAAATTAGAAAGATTGGAATTCTATTACCCTGAAAACCAGGTATGGGCCGATGTTGCATATCTTCGAATTGATGGGAAAGAGGAGAAAGATTGGCGTTTCTCTCTTTATCAGTTTGATAACTGCCATTGGGTGAGTGTTGGTGGGTTATATTATTGGAGGTGAAACATTATATGATCGCTTGAAAATTTATATCAGATCCATGCTGAGTGACTGTTTTCATCTATAATTAATATGTAGAAATGCATTTTGTTTCTTCTCCACAGTTCAAATTTAATTTGATGTTTGCTTGTATGCAAATAAAATAGTATATCACTTTTCTTGATGCTGAATTTGATGTTTGCTTGTATGCAAATAAAATAATATATCACTCTTCTTGATACAGGTATGTGTAGCAAGAGGCCCTCCTAACAAGGCAGTAAGTAGTTATCGTAAAACATTATGGCAAGCGGAGTATGATGATATGAGTTACAGATATGGTCTTGAACTTCCAAGGAAGCCATTCACATTGTATGAAATTGAGCATCTCATTCCAGAAAGTATAAAGGAAGAGTATTATAATAGTAGAGTAGGTTCTGGGTAACTATTTTGTTGTATAATTGTGTAGTATGGATGGTAGTAACCCATTCAATCATTATTTTCTCTCTTTTGTAAAGTTTACAAGCTTCTTAAAGAAAATAAAGAAACCAAAACTTTACAAAATTGGTGTCCTAGATGAAGTACCTTCTAATCCAGTTAACTATCTTGTAGCTACGAAACCCGCCAGATTATTTTTTTTTAAATGAATGATAGCAATATTCTTTTCAATTATAATATCTGTGGCCTTCCCTATAAGTAAACAAATTTGAGTTGGTTGACTTCTACTTATACCATGTTATTTACTAATGATTTATCATACGTGGGCCTTTATCCAAAGATGAATAAGGCCCCTTCACTAAGTGACTTCATTCTTCCAAGTGATTTTGTTGTTAGAAAGGAACCACACAATCTTCCATTATATATGAGTGATTTTATAGCTGAGAAAGGGACAACACAATATTACAGCTATATGTAATTGATTTTATAGCTGAGAAAGAAACCAAACAATGTCATAGTTATAAGTGATTTTATGCTGAGAAAGTAACCATACAATATTATAATTAATGCTGGTTTAGACCCAGTGCAATTCAATATCAATAAAAATATCAATATCTTGTTTGGTGAGTGTGAGTGCTTCAACCTTCATAATGACCAAATTAGTATGATGTGATAAATCCGAAAGACATTTATCTAAATTATGGATCGCAAAAGTCTTAGATCTAACATTATAGAACTACCTCATATATTTTATAATTACAAGGTTCTGTTCTATCAATCGAGGACTATGGCTTCTTAGAATAACAACCAAATTTATATGGAAATTAAACGCTGTTTCTTTTACATCCTGTCTGGTTTCTAATACCCTACAACAATTTTGTCTGTATGTGTCTCAACTTCTCAAATGAAGTTCAACTGCATTTTCACAACGAGTAAAATTCAACATTACATTCACTATCATGTTTGTAATTAGCATATGTTGATTGGTCACTTTGTCTAGTGGAATTGATTGAGAGGTCATCATTACTTGGATCTTGTTCTTTGACCTTCGAGTGCTTGTGAAAGGACCTTTTGTAGATGGTCTTTAGTGTACTACTTGTAAGTGTAAGGCAGTGCTACACAATTCACGTCAAGAGAAGTTCAGAGAGATTAAAGAGTAATTCAGAAAAATATCTTGCATTATGCATTGGTATCAATACATTATGGAAAAATATGTTGTATTGATATTAGCATTCTTGAATGGCCATGGAAACCTAAGTTTTAACCTTGTATTAATATTTTGCATTATGCAAAATGATATCTTGTATTGATATCTTGCATTATGAATTTTGTATTAATCCTCCATGCAATAAAATTAACATGCCTTGGTCTTGGACATATTGGCAAGCTTTTCTTGCAAACTAACAATCCTAGAACTTATGGTTCACCTTCTCAAGGTGTTGAAAAATGAGTAAATATCGTTCGAAAGCCCATTATTGGACAACTTGGCCTTGGAGGGACGCCCTTGATATATAACGGAGTGAAAACTCTCATCTCATAGAAAAGTTGAAGAGCCACTTACTAAGTTAATGAATCCGTTTGTCCTTAGTGGAAACCCTGTGAGCATTGATGATTGGACTTGAGCATACCATTGGTACAAAATGGAGTGAAGTGTAATGGAGTCATATCATTGAAAGAGGGTGACCAAAGCTCCCCCAATCATGCCAAAAGAGCATTGTCATAACAATATTCATCTTATACAGCGTCCTCATGAGGGGTAAGCTGAACCAATGTTGTGATGGATAGATGATTTGAGGGGAGAAAAACCTACTTGTAAACCAAAGAATGACAATCCTTCCAAGTACACAACTAAATCCCATAAGTTCTACGAAAAGATGTCCTTTATACTTAACCAATGGGTTTGGAAGTGAGGCATCATTGCAATATAACTACCTTGAATTCTCTAAATTCTCTAGTTCGAAATAGGGTGTCTTGCCAAATTCCATCTTGCTCTATTGCTCTTCATGTTCCATTGAAAAAAAATAGGGATTGTTTTCTAAGCTGCCCATATACTCTTGAAAATAAATGAATTGAGGATTTGGAATAGGTTGGGGGAACAAATAATGTCACAGAAGCCAAAGAATGCTCACATCTTGCCAACATACTACGTTGAAGACAATCAATCTCATAATAGCACTTGTTATATGGTACTCCTCTCCAAACTTCAAACCACCCATTTGGCAACAAAGATACACCCTTGAGTAGCCTTATTATTTTTTGTGCCATTATTTCTTTGTCCAACCTATTCCAAGTCCTTGGTTCATTTATTTTCAAGAGTTTTTAGACAAGCCCTCCTTCATCCCTAGGCATGATATAAACATCCTAGGGGATCAATGAGAGACCTTTCTCCACCATACTTTGACGATAACTAAGAATGTGACTAAAAATGTGGGATTTGTTCCAACTCCTAAAACTACGCTTGATTAGGACACTGACAATGAACATAAATGATGTGAATGACCTTAAAACTCCAACCACTATTAGTCCCAAGCGTTAGCTCAATTGGTCGAGTTTCCATTGTTAAAGCACATTGCTAATGGGAAGTCACGGGGTTAATTATCGATGCTCTTGGGGTTAGGATCTGCTAATGAGCCCGTGAGAAGTGATCCCTATTGGAGAATGCAGTAGGGAAACTATTAAAACAAATTCTCCTTAACCTTAATAATTGCTTGTGAACTTTAGTTATCTTTTTATGCTTCTTTATTAGATCTTTTCATCAAACAATTATCAATAACAAAAACAATTAAGACAATGGACACAAGAAGTAGGCTCCAAGTCAGGGCAAAACCCCTCCAAGGGGAAAACCCAAAAAGAATCTCTTCTCTTGTAGAATATTCCTCAAATGAGAAAACCAAGACCTAAACCCCTAGACCAAGTCCTCCTCCAAGCACTAAGTTGACCCTCCAAGAATCTCTTTTGAATGCTGGTCAAATCCTTCAAGGTCGACGAGAGTCAAACCTCAAACTACTTTAATTATAGTATTTGGTCCTCTATTTCAGATCTGCAACTTTGACCTTTTATAGACAACATAAACCCTAGATTTCTTCCAAAAGATAATTCCTCAAGAAAATGAAAGTCAAATCTTCCAAAATTTGCTTGAATCGAAATTTCGATCCTGCTATTTAGGTCTACAATCCGACTTGCAACTATCGGCCCCCAATAACAATAGAAACCCCAAATTTACTCGCATGTGTGAGCTGAGATGGGCAAAAAAACAATTTTCCTTCTTGCTTTGCTTCTTCTTCCTTAGCTTTCGCTCTTGTATTGTCTTCTTGTCTTGCCTCGGATCAAACTTCTTCTTGTGTAGATCAAATTAGTTGAAAGAGTGGTCGAAGTTGCTTCTATATATAGGCTTTCCTTGAGGTCGAATAACCACTTCCAGGTCGACTTGTCACTAGCAGGGTTGAATTTTGCTAGGAGGCTTATAGGACTTTCTAGACTCATAATTAATATCTTTTACATGTTACAACTTGCACAATAGGGTCTGGTACAAATGACCAGGACTCTCTTGACTCAGGAAAAATATTATTTTGACTTGACAAACCCTAGGAGCTTGAAATGCATGCTTGACCTAGATGACCAATAAAATGAAGCATGAAACCCATGCTTAAGAATAATATTTTTCTTTCTTCTTTTTCTTGTAACATAAGATATACATATTGACACGAGTACAATGACAATTATGAACACCAAAACTAGTTACCTTTTTCAACACTCCCTTGTAACTAGGGAGGTGTTCATGATTGTACACCCGTTTCAAGGATATTCTCAAACTGAAGAGTTCTCATAAGAAGAGTCAGATTGGTAAGTCATATTTAAGCATCAACATCATGACCGACAATGTCAACATAGTAAGTCCTTATCTTGACAAGATCTTCTCATATCATAGCATAAGATGGGAGGTTTTATGTGCGATACCACAATACCTCTTCAAGGTACATACCCCATCCAGAGGTTCACTAGGTATGCCCTTTTAGGACTATTCTTATCTTGGATTCTCAATCCTCAAAGAATATTGCTCCTCTTCGACCACTCTTATCTTGGATACCTGTCCAATCCTCAAAGATAGTCGGTCCACTTTTTATCATGGATTTTTCATCCTCAAGTAAATCTCATATGCTTATCCAACCCTCCATTCTCTCCACCATAGCCTTCACTTAGATGTACGTCTGTTAGTCTTGGCCTAGTGCATGACACATGATATAAAATAATACAATGTCCATCATCACTCCCTCTTAACCAGGGAGGATATCCCTATTATCTTTTGATTATGGAATAGATCCTTGCCCCTTCACAAGTATTAAAGGAGACTTATTACTCCCTCTTAATCATAAAGGATATTCTTTCACTTCCTTTCAATTGGGAAGTCATAATCACAAGCTTTCTAGCTTGTCTTCATAGGTGAAGCAACTACTAGTTCTTCATGGAGATAGAAGCTGCATGGATCTTTCTTCCCTTTGCATATCATCATATTGAGTTTCTATCTTCCAGGATGTTTATCGAGCCATCTTCTTCTTGTGACAAGGTTCATGCCATCAACTTTCATATCACTTTTCTCTAGTCACCATCAATGAAGACATTATATTGAGCCCTCTTAAGAATTAATCATAACTCCCTTTAAACATGAAAGTGATCTTCATGAACATCAAGTTATCCTCTTATACCACTACCTTTCAATTCCAAAATGATGATGTAAACATCTCGACTACTTAATCTTTTAAGGATCATCAAAACCATTCACTCAATCCATATGTACTTTGAATCGAGTTCAATACTAATAGTTGAACTTTCCTCAACTGTCATTATGCATTTCTGCAACATCTTTCAAGGTAGTAAAACAATATGTCAACTAGATAACCAATATCAAAATATTAATATTAGACTTACCTTATCATGATGGCCCCTTTCATCAAAGTATTTTCTTACTTGAATCCTTTGAGATCATCATCCTTTTGCGTGAACCATCCCCATATTGTACAACAATATTTCTCCATGCATTCACTTTAATCAGGGTTCCCATGTATCGAACTTGGTTACGAAGCTACAATATCTCCCTTGGAGTTGTCATTATTAACTCCCTTTCTTTCTTCTTGAGACTATACTTGATGTTGATCAATATCATTATATTATGCCTTGCTATCTTATGTGAGAGTCTTGATATTTTAGCCATTCTGAAGTATACTAAACTTCTTCTTTCAAGCATCGAGTAATCATGTCGAACACATTTCTTATAACCAAGCCTGTCTTGAAAGATTCTTGTAAATATGAATCATATCCAAGAGAAGAGTTACTTAAAACATGAATACCTTAGCTTACATACAACCATCTAGCCATCCTTTCTTGAACATGCTTACTTCTTATACCTATCAAAGATAGGTTTCTTTTCCTAGGAGTAGAAAGACTTTCAATATGCCCTTCACATTGCAACTCAACCATTTTCATTCCTTCATCTTTCAAGAGTGTTGTTTCCATACTAGATGAAATACATATTAGTCATGTCATAATGCTCCTTCCAAGAACCTTCCAAAATGATGGTTCTTATAGGATCTTGATGATCCCTTCTTTGCAAAATGACTACCTCTAACACGATGTTGTAAAAATTTCTGAATATTACTTTATGCAGAAACCCTACCATTAGATTTGGTTATACTTCTCCTACTTAATCAAGTTATTAATGCTAAAAATTCAGATTAACATCGAAGTAAACACATAACAGTTATTCACTGATTCAGATCTAAGCAAAAATACATGCACACAGACAAAGTGACAGAAGATTTTATGGACAACTGTCCCCTTAAAAACCCAATGCGGGAAAACCAGTCTTCTGGCTCCCAGAGTGTTTATATTATTAAGTAGTTTATGAATAGAACAAATATGGGAACCTTACTGGTTAACCCGACAGAGAAAAATAGATCTGCAGCAATACCTGCTGTTTTGGAGACTGAAAACTTGACTGATCCACACCCTCAAACGAGATTTACAGAACTCAGTCACTTTCTACCTCTAGAGCCCCAATGTTGCGTCTGAAGCTGCCTGCATCAGCTCGGCTAGCCTCTGTGTTGGACTGGAGAGGGTTGTGTAACCCCAGAATGGATGACGTAGTCCCTACACTGCCCTGGATGTCCTCTGCGTAACCTTGGGGGTCTCTTGTTGGCTCAGCGTTGCCCTTTCTGGACTTGTGTAGCGGCTAAAGCCCTCTGCGCTGCGCAACTGCAGTTGTTGCCCATGCTTCTTTGCGCTGCTCCTGGTTGCTGCCTCTTTGCCTCTTGCTGATTCTTGGCTCTTGGATCAGACCATCCCCTTAGCCAATACTACCCCTCGTTGCAGCTGAAACACTTCTGAAAATTCTTAGCAAACCTGCCCTAGAATTTCAGCTTAGTCTCAGTGCTCTGCCTTCGTGTGTATCCTCCAACTGACCCTAGGCCTTTCCTTTATACTTTCTCGTTGGGAAACCAACGACCATGATCTAATCTTGAATAGATGGCTAAGATTAAAAGAAAGCTTGATCCGTGCGACTTGAGTCGTTTCCATCACATGTTTTAATTAATTACCTTTAATATTTTATTTTTTCTAAGTTAGACTTAGGGTCCTTATTAAAAAATGTTAATTAATTAATTATCTCCCTAACTAGATGGAATTTCCCAAATCCTTTTCTGGGTCTTGGAGATCTCATGTACTTGTAGGAATTTATAGGGTAAGTTCCGTAGATCAAGAACCAAAGGTCACTGCTCACAAACAGATCACAAATTAGTACACCAGTATAATCACGTGGTTAAAACCCTCAAAGAGGGAAACAGTCCATGCCCTGAGCCAACACGACCACTTCAGGGAATTTATTAATATAAAAGAAAAGTTACATATGTTTCTCTCATAAACGGTTACCGAACAAATGACCCTCCATGCTCTGTAAATAGAGATCATGGACCAGTCGAGTGTTAAGCCACGGATCAAGTGTCGTTAATACCGAGATGAGAGATAACCGTCGGATCACTATAAATCGTGACCGTCGGATTATAAGTTACAAATGTACATGGTAAAGAAACACACTTTACCTAACTCTACACTAGACTAAGTTATTCTTAACTATTTCCTATGTGTCGGAATATCCTAACATCCCCCCTTAAGAACAACTTGGGATAGGATTGAAGGATTTTCAAAGGTGACACAAAAGGAGCCTATTTCCTATGTGTCGAAATATCCTAACATCCCCCCTTAAGAACAAATTGGGATAGGATTGAAGGATTTACAAAAGTGACACAATAGGAGAAGGAAGGAGGCATTAGAGCCTATCCCCCCTTAATGAAAACTTTCCTGAACTCCAAGCATGGATCGAAGTTTGGTAAACTTCACTTCTGTGAGAGCCTTCGTAAAGATATCGGCTACTTGATCATTGGTTGGACAATATTGTACTTCAAGAACATGATCATGAATGAACTTTCTGATGAAGTGTATGTGGAGTTCAATGTGTTTCATACGCTGATGTTGAACTGGATCTTTACATAGCTGAATGGCACTCTGATTATCACACCAAAGTGTAGCTGGATGCTGCTGATGAAGACCAAATTCAGACAGGATCTGACGAAGCCACATGGCTTCCTTGTTGGCTTCAACTGCACCACGATACTCTGCTTCTGCTGAAGAAAGGGAGATGGCACTTTGTTTCTTACAAGACCAAGTAATAGGTCATGAACCAAGAGTGAATACATATCCTGCAGTGGACTTCCGATCATCAGGGTCACCAACCCAATTAGAATCAGTGAAACCAATCAACAAGGGAGATGCTCCTACACTGTAATGAATCCCGAACTGAAATGTACCTCGAATATATTGAAGTATTCTTTTAGCTGCTTTCCAGTGACTTTCATGAGGTTGGTGCATAAACTGAGCGACAAGACCAACGACAAAGGAAAGGTCATGACGGGTATGGGTTAGATACAAAAGTTTACCAACAAGTTGACGATATAAGGTAGCATCAACTTCAGGGGTAGTACAGTTGACTGAAATCTTGACTCTAGACTGAAAGGGAGATGGGGCAGGCTTACAGTCTTCCATGTGAGAGAGGGTAATGCCTTCCTTGGATTGCAAGACTTGAAGACCAAGGAAATAATTCAAGTGTCCTAAGTCTATCATTTCAAACTTCTTTTTGAGGCTAGCCTTCACATGGTTTATATGATTTGGATCACTACCAATAAGGATAAGATCATCAACATAAAGAACAAGGATGGTGAAGGAATTACCCACCTTCTTCGTGTAGACAGTGTTGTCAGAATGACACCTAGAAAAGCCATTATCTAAGAGAAATCTATCCATTTTGGCATACCAAGCCCGAGGAGCTTGTTTGAGACCATAGAGAGACTTCCTAAGGCGACAAACAAGGCTGGAGTCTTTTCGGATAAAGCTAGGGGGTTGTTCCATGTAAATTTCTTCATGCAAATCTCCATGTAAGAAGGTGGATTTAACATCCATCTGATGGAATTCCCATTTAAAGGAGGCAGCAAGGGAAATAACAAGGCGAATAGAATTCATTTTGGCAACAGGGGAGAAGGTTTCAGTATAGTCAATGCCTTCAACTTGTGAAAAACCTTTAGCGACAAGACGAGCTTTATGTCTATCCACTTTTCCATCTAGTCCAAACTTTGTTTTGTAAACCCATCTGCATCTAACAAGTTTTCTTCCTTTTGGAAGAGGAACAAGATCCCAAGTATTGTTTGCTAATAAGGAACAATACTCTTCATTCATAGCTTCATCCCATTCTGGATGACCGGGGGCTTCTTCAAAGGTTTCTGGATCAATTTTTTCTGGAACTTGAGCCAATAAGGAAGAGGCTCTTTCGAACTGAGAACGTGTACGTCGTCGATCGGCAGGGTCACCTGCAAGAGAACCTGCTGCATCCCGAGTAGAGTGGACCCATCTTGGAAGCGGTGGAGTATAAGAAACAATTTCACGAGCTGGAGGAGGATTGTCATCCTCGCTGTCATCATCTGAACTAGAAGGAATGCTATTAAAAATAGAAGAGAGAGAGAGAGAGAGGTGGCACATATGCCAAATTAGGCTCGCAGGCCAAAGGTGGCACACCCGCCGAACTAGGCTCGCAGGCCGATATATTTTCATCAAATTTTACATCTCTTCTAATGATTATATTTTTGGATTTGGGTTGAAGAAGTCTATATCCTTTGACATCTTTAGAATATCCAACAAAAATACATTTTTCACTCTTAGGTTCTAAGGCTTTATGTTTCGCATCTGGAATATGGGCCCAAGCATCACTTCCAAAACGAATGTGACTTACATCTAGTTTGATTGAGTTCCAAGCTTCTTCTGGAGTTATATTCTTTAAAACCTTAGTAGGAGTGCAATTTACTATGTAATTTGCACAGTTAATGGTTTCTGCCCAAAAATTGAGACCAAGTCCTTTAGATTGAAGCATACAATTAGCCATTTCTTTTAAGGTGCAGTTCTTCCTTTCAGCAACACCATTTTGTTGTGGAGTATATGGAACAGTATGTTGCAATTGAGTGCCATGCTCAGTGCAGAAGTTGATAAATTTGTCGTTAGCATATTCTCTGCCATTATCTGATCTTAACTTAAGAATTTGATGTCCAGATTGTTTCTCAACAAAGGCCTTAAAGGCCAAGAACATGTTAAAAACTTCACTCTTGAGTTTTAAGAAATATACCCAAGTGCGTTTGGAAAAATCATCAATGAAGGTTAAGAAGTACTTGCAACCAGAGAAAGAAACAACAGGAAGTGGACCACATAAATCATTGTGCACAAGCTGCAAAGGGGCTGAAGTGTGCCAAGAGGCACATTTGTCAAAACTATCCCGATGATGTTTTCCGAGTACACATCCGAAGCAAACACCATCCCGGCAAGATACCATAGGAAGGCCCGTCACCATATTTTCCTTACACAGAGTTTGAAGAGAGCGATAGTTTAAGTGACCAAATCGCTCATGCCAAAGTTTGCTCACATCATCATTATGAGCAACAAAAACAAAGGGAAGAGATGATGACCCAAAGTTGTCAAACTTATACAACCTTGTGGAATCATCAGCAATGCCAGTAGCTAAAATATGTTTAGGATCTTTGAGGTCCTTGATTACAACATCATGAGGTGAGAATTCTACTATTTTCCCTTCACCTGAATGAGTTATCTGATAAACAGATAGAAGGTTGCATGACAAGGTAGGAACACATAGTAAATCATTAAACTGACCATTATCTAGATGAATGGTTCCAGATCCTACAACACTAAGAGATCTATCATCACCAACATAAATATGTTTGGTGTTACAATCATTTAAAGAAGAAAACATGGATTTATTTTAGCCATGTGGTAAGAAGCTCCAGAATCAATGAGCCACTCATGAGAAGGAGAAGAAGAAGATACATTTAATGCATAACCAGATCTTGATGCTTGACAACCACAAGCAGAAAGTGCCATGCTTGAAGATGAAGGTGAAGAGTGCTCCAAATTGATGTTGTGCTTCCTCATTGCTGCTTCTAAGGATTCCATCTTCTTAAAACATTTGGACTCTATTTGGCCATCCCGGTTGCAAAAGTTGCAATGTCTCTCTGTCTTCTTCCCTTTGTTTTAATTTGCCTTATTATTTTGGTGATTTGATTTTTCAGTTTGCGACTGAAATTTCTTAGGGCCCTTGTTTGGTTTAGGACCATATTTTTTAGGATACTGCTTCTTGGGATTCTTTTGATATGGTTGTTGTTGGGCTGCTAAGGCTTTCTTAGAAGCGTTTCCAGCAGTGATAAGACCAAGGTGTAAAAATTTTTCTTGTTCTCTTATCAAAGAATCACAAAAGGCATCAAAAGAGGGATTCTTGTAGGTGGTTCCTGAAGAAATGATGGCTTCTCTGGTGGAATGGAAGGCGGAAACAAATACAGAGTATGTAGGACCAAGCTTAGCAAGAATGCAATATATGAGGCTACCATCATCCTTTTTGATCTTACAACCTTCTAAAATAATTCTGAGGGTCTTAAATTTGAACAAAAAATCCTCAATGGAGGAGAAATTATTGGGGTCCAAAGTAAGCAACTCATTTTCAAGCTGGTGGGCCCGGATTTGATTTTGAATGCCAAAAACAGTTTTTAGCTTTTCCAGGGCCTCATCAGGGGTGTCAATGTCAAGGATATGAAATCGAAGATCTTGAGCAATGGACATTCCTACCAACCCTCGTGCTTGATCTTGTTTATTTTCCCATTTAACAGCTTTATCATCATCGGAAGGTTTAGTTTCTTGTCTTGTGGCTATTCTATAAATCCCTTTACTTCTAAGTGTATCTACCATGTGAGGTAGCCATTGGAAATAATTGGTGTTGTTAAGAATAATCGAGCAGGCACTTTCCATTTTTTTTTTTTAAACTGAAGCTAAGAAAAGCTGAAACTAACTGCTCCAATGGAAAGATCTCGAAAAATTAGGCCGTTTAAAAAAAACGGCTTGAAAAACAGCTTTCGGAAGAAGAATTTATGCCTTTTGAAAAAAACTGAGTTGTAGATGTCGAATAGTTACGAGAACGGGATGAAGTGCGGTTTTTTTTTTTTAAATTCCGCCCCTTTGAACAAAATTTTTTTACAAAAGAAGCTTGAGAAGGAGACTTGAATCCAAGACCTCTATTCTCATAAACTAACCCCTCACCAAGTGAGATAGTAAAAGGATCATGTTATTTTAGATAGGAGGAAGGGGATATTATTATTATTATTATTATTCGGTGTGCGTGCCTTTTCCTGCACAAAAAACACAAAAAACGAGAAAAAAAAACGAAATGCAAAGCCTTACGGCAGAATGTTAGATTCTCGGTTAGCCTTACCGGCAACTATCATTTTTTTCACTATTTCTGATTTCCCGAGATTGCACAAAGACGTGGGGAAAGAGCATACGTAGCAAAAAAATCCCATTTTCCTGTTTCTAATTTGCCGAGATTGCACGGAGCGCACAGCAAAGAGCATACACAGAGAAGAGGGTATAGATCCGACAAATAAATAAAACCTTAGTACAGAAAAAAAAAACCGAAATAAGCAGAACTATTAACAAATATAACTGCAAAATAGATGCTTTATACCTCCAGATCTAAACTGACATAACTTGGGCAGCCGAAAACCTTTTCGCATGAAACGAAAGGCATTCCTCACTGTAACAGACGCTCTGGACACAACCGAGCAGTTCTCCAAGCCCAAAAATGTTCAGAAATAGTAGATATACAAAATGACATTCACATGCAGTCAAACTGGCTTCAGATTTTGATCAACAACAGACGCGGCCCTCAAAATAGCTCTGATACCATGTAGGAATTTACAGGGTAAGTTCCGTAGGTCAAGAACCAAAGGTCACCGCTCACAAATAGATCACAAATCAGTACACCAGTATAATCACGTGGTTAAAATCCTCAAAGAGGGAAACAGTCCATGCCCTGAGCCAACGCAGCCACTTCAGGGAATTTATTAATATAAAAGAAAAATTATATATGTTTCTCTCATAAACGGTTACCAGAAAAATGACCCTCCATGCTCTTTAAATAGAGATCATGGACCAATCGGGTGTTAAGCCACGGATCAAGTGCTGTTAATACCGAGGTGAGCGATAACTGTTGGATCACTACAAATTGTGAACGTCAAATTATAAGTTACAAATGTACATGGTAAAGAAACACACTTTACCTAACTCTACACTAGACTAAGTTATTCTTAACTATTTCCTATGTGTCGGAATATCCTAACAGTACTCTAGTCCCTCCACAAAATTTGGGAGCTAGAGCGCATCCGATACTACCCCAACACTCAAAAACTCAACACTCCCTCTTAGCAAGGAATGTGCTCTAGTACAACGTTGCTTCACCCCAAAGTTCTGCACTGATCTCTGGTGTGGGTCTCTGCAACTGATGTTGGACCTGCTGCCCTTCATCACTGCATTGTTGCTGTCATTTTATACTATTTCCCATGACGCTGCCACCACAACTTCCACATCTGTACTGAAGCTCCCTCTCAATCTGTTGCACCGTGCTGCCAACTGCTGCACTGCAACTTCATTTGCTGAGAGAAACAGCTAAAACTCCTGCACAATCTTTGACAGACAAGTCAGTTGGGCTGCATCCTCATCACTTAAGCTCCATAGGTTGTTGATCTCTGCAGTCATCTAGAGGTTGTTACATAACTACAGCTTTGCATTGCGTAAGAATATCTCCTCTACGCTGCTGAAGTCACATTAGCCCCTCTGCGCTAAACTCCCCTACATTGCTGCTACTCTACGTTGTCCTCCTGAAGCCTCTATGTTACTGCAGCTTTTCTATGCATAAGCCAGCCTACACTGCGTTGCTAAAGTTACATCAGCTCCTCTGCGCTGCGCTTCCACGCTACTGCTGCATCTGCACTGCGCTGCTCCCTTCAGTCATCAACTCCTCCTCTACTGCAGTTGTGATTCTATGCACCAACTGCTACACTTGTCCCGCTACTGTCTTAAGGCTCCCGTAGCATGGATGTGATCCAAGAGCTGAGCTACCCAAGGATCCCGCCATTTGTTTGTAGCTTCTCAACAGATCCATGTCGCCCCACTTTTGTGGTTCATGAGCACTCATGGCTATGTCATCTTCAGAACCATCGTCCACTACAACAGCCTTGGAAGTAGAAGCTTCCTTGTCATTCTTCTTCTGAGGACAATTGCTGGTGAAATGTCCTAGTTCACAGCACTGGAAACACTTGATCTTGGATAGATCACGCTTCTTCTTCCCTTACTACCTCTTTGATGCCAAGGTTGCATCTTCTTCCTCTTCCTTCTTCACCTTACTTGATCCTGTGTTGTACTGTCTCTTGGTGAACCGACGAACTTCTTCTTGATGGAGGATTGCCCACTTACTATCCCAGTTGGGAAGGTCCACTCTGCCCAAGATACTTTGGACAAAATTTTCCCAGTCCTCTGTGACTGTATTGAGTGCAGTCCTCACCATCACATCGTCCTCCACCTTTGCTCCCATGGCAAACAACTGTTCTTTGATCGCCTGTAATCTGAAAAGAAAGAGCTCGATTTCTTCTCCCTTGGCCATCATGAATAACCGCATCTGGTTCTCTAGAACCATTCTCCTTTGGACGAATCTTCCCTCATATAGGGCAGTTAAGGCTTTCCACATCTCATGAGCCATTTTCCTGTCGACTATGTGTGGAGCTATATGATCCTTAACCCCATCCATTATGAAGCATTTGGCATGTGTCGCATCTTCCTCATTCTTCGCTAGGAGAACAACATTGGTTGGCGTGGCTAGGAATTTTTTTGCATGGTCCCTCATACCCTATGCCTCCATGACTACCAGGATTCTAGGCTTCCAGACTGCAAAGTTGGACAAATCGTCCAACCTATCCTGATCACGTAGTCCGTGAGGTGCCATCTGTTTAGCAAGTCTGTCGAAACTCCTCCTCTCTATGCTAGATACTTGGATCTAGGTTTCTTAGCGAAACATGCACTCTCTTCTCCCTCTGACAACTGACTTCCTCTCTTGGAAATCTGCCAAATCAAAAAAGAATCAGCTCTCTTCGATCCTCTGATTGATCTACAAATTTCTTTGGCTGGAAACCTTCTAAGAAGCTAATTTTCCTCTTGCTCTTTATCAACTAGTGCTTAGGTCAATTCCTGCAACTTTAGAAATTTAACCCCACCGACAATTACTAAAGTTTTGCAGCACTGCTTCCAGCACTCTGAATCAGCAATGGCTTAAGAACCACGTCACCCTTGCTGGCCTTTGCGTGAGCAGACAATCCCAGTGTTGTCTCTGTGCTGCATCTGCGCAGCAAGTTTGTGGGCCTGCGTGGACACTGAGTAGGACTGCGTTACTCTGGCCTCTGTGCTGCATCTGCGCAGCAAGTTTGTGGGCCTGCGTGGACACTGAGTAGGACTGCGTTACTCTGGCCTCTGTGTGGCTCTGCTCCCTCTGCTACCGCGCTGTCCCTTCTGGTCCGAATTTATGCGGCTACTACTGCTTTCTTTGCTTATTTCTACAGCAAGGATTCTTCAGTCTTCTGCTGGTGATCCTGCTAGATCTGTAATCGCTCTGATACCATGTGAAAAATTCTGAATATTACTTTATGCAGAAACCCTACTGTTAGATTTGGTTATACTTCTCCTACTTAATCAAGTTATTAATGCTGAAAATTTAGATTAATATTGAACTAAACACATAACATTTCTTCACCGATTCAGATCTAAGCAAAAATACATGCACACAGACAAAGTGACACACAAGATTTTCTGGAAAACTATCCCCGGAAAAACCCAATGTGGGAAAACCGGTCTTCTGGTTGCTGGAGGGTTTATATTATTAATTAGTTTCTGAATACAACAAATATGGGCACCTTACTAGTTAACTCGACAGAGAAAATTAGATCTGCAACAACACCTGCTATTCTGGAGACTCAAAACTTAAGTGATCCACACCCTCAAATGAGATTTACAAAACTCAGCCACTTTCTGTCTCTAGAACCCCAACGTTGCTTCTGAAGCTACATACGTCAGCCCTACTAGCCTCTGCGTGCCTCTACGCTGGCCTGGACAGGGTTGCGTAACCTCGGACTGGGTGACGCAGTCCCTACGCTGCCCTAGATGGCCTCTGCGTAACCCTGGTGGCTCCTGCTGGCTCAATGTTGCCCTTTCTGGGCCTGCGTAGCCGCTAAAGTCCTTTGCACTGCTCAGCTGTTGTTTCTGCCTTTGCTTCTTTGTGCTGCTCTTTTTGCTCTCTATCTGCCTCTTGTTGATTCTTGGCTTTTGGATCAGACCATCCCCTTAGCCAATACTACCCCTCGCTGCAGCTGAAACACTTCTGAAAATGATTAGCAAACTCACCCTAGAATTTCAACTTAGTCTCAATGCTCTTCCTCTATGTGTATCCTCCAACTGACCCCAAGCCTTTCCTTTATACATTATTGTTGGGAAACCAATGACCATGATCTAATCTTGAATCGATGGCTAAGATGAAAATAAAACTTGATTCATGTGACTTGAGTCATTTCCATTGGTAATCAAGGTTGTCATTGATGTCAATATGACTTTGACTGAGATTTCAATATGACTTTGAACGAGATGTCAATATTCTTGAGATTGCCTGGTTCCAGATGATGATGTCATAACTCTTGGTTGATAACGATGCCATCAATGAAGATGTCAAGTTTCTAATGAAGAAGTCTTGCCCGAACAAGTCCTTGAGCTAACTATAATGTTGCCGAGTGTCAATCATGTACCTTGATTGGTGCTCTAGACCATAGTTTCCAATATATAAGCCTTTGAAGTGGATAACTATAATTGATGAAGTCATACACGTGATGATGTCATACTCTTGAAGAATGACCCCACTTTCACATAATTGGAAGATTGCTTTGGAGTTTTTGACAAATTAATGAAGGCTGCACTATGACATATCACTGCACTAGTATATGATGACATTGTTGATACATGATGCTATATGAATGTTGCACTCCTACATAATGACTCAATGATCCTATGATGACATTGATAACAATGAAGAAACCAAGGAATAAAGAAGCCATGCCACCCCAAATATTCCTCATGCTGTCCCAAACTTTTTATGCATAAAATTTAAGGACAATCATAAAGAAAAATATGTTTCACCATCTTAGAGACATAATTTCTTTGTGAGACCTTCACCATCCTTTAGAGCATAATTTTAGCTTTCTAACGAGCTCTTACTTGGCTGAAAAATCCAAGCGGTTTGGGAGATATGATTTTTTCAAGTTAAGGAAATAATTATGTCTTTGAGCCGACCTATGCTAGCCTACTCATGTCGGCCTCTCACCAAGTGACATGTCTCTTCACCTTAAATGCAAAATGTGTATAAATATGAGGTTAGAAACTTCATTTTGCCATCATTTTTCGGTGAAGATTTTAGAGAGAAGCCACAGAAGAAGACAAAACAACAAGGAACTTGAGAAGAATATATTTGGGTTGTTTTTTTTTCAATCATTCAAGGCAATTATATTTCTGTTTATGCAAGGTAATTGCTATGACTTAGATCTGTGGACAACATTGCTGTGGGAGCACTCTGTGGCAAACAAAACTCAGTTTTTGGACCTATTGGGTGCCCAAAATGTGGACCTTGCCATAGACCAATTACAGAGGCTTGGACAACTAGCATTTTTGGAGCTCATATTGTTGTTCATCTAAGGATCAAACCTGCTGTAGCATTAAGGCTGGTAGGCAGTGATCCTTGTAAGGAGCTCAAACCTGTGTTGCAGGATTGTTTGGGTGAAAGTATGAAGAAATTTTGCAAGAAGAAGTCATGATCTTTCATTAATGAATAAGATAGAGTGCTTCAATTTCCATAACATTGGACATATGGCACGTGATTGTAACTTGACTTGGGTTCCTAAACAAGCTAAGACCATGACAACCAAGGCATAGAAGAAAGTTACACAAGTATGGAGAAGGAAGAAAATTGGGTCTGAAAGTCTCTTGAACACTCCGGCCAACAACACATGTTGTTGATTTTATGAAGACATCTTTGGCAGAGGTGATATTACAAGGTTTGATGATGAAATTTTTCCAAGAATAAGACTATGCACACTGTTAGGGGGAGGCTGTGATTCTTTACCATTCTACCAGAGGCTATCCGTGAATGGGCCCTATGAAAACCTCGATGAGTCACACTTGGACAATCATCCTTTGATAGATCATCTCTTGGGAACAACTTCATTCAAGAACATGATCCTTTATTCATCCGATGAACTAGTTTTCTTCCACTTATTTACAAGGCAACAAATTTTCTTGAGCTAGAAGTGTTTATGCAGGCATGATAAGTTGGTTCACCACATGAAGAAATACAAACATATCATGGACCATTTCCAAAAGAAGCAGCTTGATAGGGGGAGTAATAGGGCACCTCGTTTTCCATTAATGACAAAGGGGGAGAGAATGTTGGAAGGGCAAGAATATTGCCATCAATGACAAAGGGGGAGATTGTTAATCAAGGTTGTCATTGATGTCAATGTGATTTTGACTGAGATGTCAATATGACTTTGAATGAGATGTCAATATTCTTGAGATGCCTGGTTCCAGATGATGTCATAACTCCTGGTTGATAACAATGCCATCAATGAAGATGTTCAACCACTAATGAAGAAGTCTTGCCCGAACAAGTCCTTGAACTAACTATAATGTTGCCGAGTGTCAATCATGTGCCTTGATTGGTGATCTAGACCATAGGTGCCAATATACAAGCCTTTAAAGTGGAGAACTATAATTGATGAAGTCATACGTGTGATGATGTCATACTCTTGAAGAATGACCACACTTTCACGTAATTGGAAGACTGCTTTGGAGTTTTTGACAAATTAATGAACACTGCACTATGACATATCACTGCACTAGTATATGGTGACATTGTTGATACATGATGCTATATGAATGCTGCACTCCTACATAATGACTCTATGATCCTATGATGACATTGATAACAATGAAGAAACCAAGGAATGAAGAAGCCATGCTGTCCCAAACATTCCTCATGCTGTCCCAAACTTTTTATGCATAAAATTTAAGGACAATCATAAAGAAAAATATGTTTCACCATCTTAGATGCCGAATTTCTTTGTGAGACTTTCACCATCCTTTAGAGCATAATTTTAGCTTTCAAACGAGCTCTTACTTGGCCGAAAACTCCAAGCGGTTTGGGAGATATGATTTTTTCAAGTTAAGGAAATAATTCTGTCCTTGAGCCGACCTGTGCTAGCCTACTCATGTCCGCCTCTCACCAAGTAACATGTCTCTTCACCTTGAACGCAAAATGTGTATAAATATGAGGATATAAACTTCATTTTGCCATCATTTTTCGGTGAAGATTTCAGAGAGAAGCCACATAAGAAGACAAAATAGCAAGGAAGTCGAGAAGAATATATTTGGGTTGCTTTTTTTCTATCATTCAAGCTAATTATATTTCTATTTGGGCAAGGTGATTGCTGTGACTTATATCTGTGGACAACATTGCTGTGGGAGCACTCTGTAGAAAACAAAACTTAGTTTTTGGACCTGTTGGGTGCCCAGAATTCAGACCTTACCACAGACCAATTATAGAGGCTTGGACAACTAGCATTTTTGGAGCTCATATTTTTGTTCATCTAAGGCTCGGACCTGCTGTAGCATTAAGGCTGGTAGGCAGTGATCCTTGTAAGGAGATCAAACCTGTGTTGCAGGATTTTTTGGGTGAAAGTATGAAGAAACATTGAAGAAGACTTATCGAAGAACAAACCTTGCGAAGTTCTTATTGAAGACATTATAAACCTTTTGTATATACCTTTGAAATATTGATTTAAGGCCCCATTTAATCATCTCAAAGCACAGTTGAAGATCCCTTGGAGTTTGGTGAGAAAATCTATTAAAGAAGTTTTCTTGAAGAAGCCTTAAAGCAACATTGTGTAAACATCTTGAAGCAATCTTTACCCTTGCAAAGGGAGTGAATCAATTCTGGATAAGGGCAACCTTGGAGAATTTTGAAGTATTGAACAGTGAACTTGGAAGCATGTACAAGTGAAGAAGATCTTGACAGTGAATCTAAAGCATAATAATTGCCTTCCATCAAGTTAGAATTGCTTGAGGGTGACAATGTACAAGCTTGTGTTTGTTGAAGTGTTTGTGCAGCCTTAAAAGTAATATTGGAGACCAAAGAGTGTTAGATTTTGAAGAACCTTGTTGAAGCACTCTTGTTGAACCAATATTGAAGAACTCTTGAAGTGTTGAAGACTTGTTTGAAGAGCATTTTGAAGACCTTTTGTAGCAACTTGGAAAGTTACTGGGGTAGCTTATTGAAGATCTTCTTGAAGCATATTTTGAATAGTTGTTGAAGAAACTTGACTATTGAACAATATCTCAAAGCTGTTGAAGACACCTTGAAAGATACTTGAAGATGTTTGGAGGAATTGTAGAAGTTGTCTTGGAGACATTAGTGGAGACCATGATGCGTTGAAGCCATCATGAAGTGAATTTAGAGATGTTGATTGGATATCATGAAGGACAGTGGAGACACCTTCATGTGAAAAGATCAAGGTTGTCACTGATGAAATGACGTGATGTGTAGACTATAGTGAAGAGTAAGTTGAAGATTGTTAGGGCTTGTTGAAGAAGACATTGGGAGACGTGAAGTATAATAAAATATATCTTGACGAAATGAAGAAGGAGATTGGAGCCTCATAGAGACAAAGTCGGTGCCTTGGAAGATAGGGTTGGAGCCCTATAGGATTGGAGTCCTCAAGAAACCAAGTCGGAGCCAATACCAGAGATAGAGTTGGAGCCCTAGAGGTTGGTGCCTCAAATTGACAAGGTTGGAGCCTTGGAAAGACCAATTTGGTGCTTGGCACAATACGGGTTGGAGCCTGAAAGATTGGAGTCTTCATCTAGGGTTGGAGCCCTATATCATTATTGTACTTTACTTATTGCAAAGAATAAATTAATAAAAATATCTATTCCATCATAGTTCATTTTGTGTTCTAAATATAAGTGATCTAACTGGTAAAATTAACAATTGAAAAGAAATATTGATTCACCCCCCTCTCAGTATTTCCAACATCCATCACATGCTTTAATTAATTACCTTTAATATTTTAATTTTCCTAAGTTAGACTTAGGGTCCTTAATTAAAAATATTAATTAATTAATTATCTCCCAAACTGGATGGAATTTCCCAAATCCCTTTCTGGGTCTTGGAGATCTCATGTACTCTAGTCCCTACACAAATTTTGGGAGCTAGAGCACATCTGATGCTACCCCAACACTCAAAAAACTCAACAGATGTTAGAAAATGCTTGGATGAACAATAATATGCAATATGGTCCCAATATTCTCTTTCTTGAAAGATAGATGATTCTGTAGTATCCCAAAAGGGAGAATGAAATAATACTTAAACACAATATAAGAACTACAACTAAGTAAACATTAAATCTCAAGGCAACATCAAAATTTATAGAGAAGTTGAGCCATTTTATTATATTGGAGAAGATTCAGTTACACAATGTACAAAATATGAGGAGATCTAGCCAAAGAGATGACCTAGAATCACCTAGAAAACATGCAACAATAGGCACTGCGTAACTGGAGAGCCACTAAAGCAAATACTGCGTTGTCCCTTCAGCAAAATTTGAATATATGACTGCAAACTGAAAAGGAAAATGCAGATCTACTCAAATCTGGAGCTTAGATGATGCCAAGATTCAAGATCTGGCCAATGTGATGGATTCCCAAGATAACCTAGAAAGGATTTTCCAGATCTACAACTTTGGAAAATCACCCTCCTAGGATTTGCTCCTTGATCTACTGGGAATTACAGATTTGAAGCTAGATCTAACAAATAGATGGCTGAAATATGTCACAAGATCAGATCTAAGCTTGAAGGGTTGATCCCTTCTTCAGATCTACAAGCTAGAAGCTCTAGATCTAGCTTCTCAATCATCCAATAATGATTACAGCTGCTGCAACACAACCGCTCATAGAAACTGCGTTGTAAGGGAAAGAGACACCTTCTTCCTACTAAAATATGCTGCAATAAACTCTAGGCTGATGGAAATACTGATGGAAAGGTGAAGGGATGATCCCTCATAGGATTACTAGTTGAAATGCTAGAAACTTCCTTCCTCCTCTTGGATCTGCAAATTGGACAGTGTAATTCCTAAAGGAAATACTGCTGCTAGGAGGTCAATAACTTTTGGCCTGATGCCAGATCTGATATGAAGCTCTGGGAATGCTGATATTTAAGCCCAAGGTGATAGGAATAAACCTTCACCAGTTCTCCAGCTGAAATACTGAAGACAACCTCCACCTTCCAAACTGATCTTCATAAATATGCAATTTCTAAATATGGATGTTCCGCAGAAAGTAGGAAAGATAAGTGGCACCAATGCCTGATGTAGAATGAAGTACAATACTCTTTCCAGAGCTACTCAAAGAAAGAGGTGGGATTCCCGATCAGGAACACCCTATTCTAAACATCACTTGAAATCTCTGCTAAACAGCCTAAGAAATAAATGGAATGTCACATGACAATTCCAGATCTAAAAAGATCCTTGACACCAATAATCTCAAGCATGTCTTCCATTGTTGCCTTCATCTTCTTTATATAGTTTTTGAGCCTTCCCATGCCTTGGCCCTCATCTAGACTGCATTGTGCATGTGGATAAGATCCTCCATGTTTGACTGTGTTGTTTGACCAAGGCATCCATCATGTCTAGGTGCAATGTACACCCTCTCCATCATATGTGCATTAATTGCACAACATCTTCCATCACTTTATCATGAATGCTCCATGATCTTCTGTTTGATCCCTTCAAGATCTTAGTTGATTGTGTCAACCTCCATGATCTATCTCAATTAATGAGACATGATCCCCAATTTCATTCACATTAGTAGTTGCTCAACTACCTCATTATGTAGATCTAGGCTTAATTAGTCCACATTCACACACAAAAAGTGGATATTTATTCATATTGAGGATTATGGGTCCCTCCACCCTTTTATTTACTTAATTCATTAAGAAAAATAAGAACTCTAATATTCCAAATATCAGGTGAAAATTTGGGAATATTACAGTCCTCCCCAGCAAAATGTTTCTTGTCCTCAAGCAACTGCAAAAGTGGATGCTACAGCAAACATCCTCCCTCCAAATGACATCCTCATGTGGAAGGCCTTCCCACCTGTCACAATGTGTCATGCATGTCCAGCTCCAAGGCTGCCTTTCTAGAATGTCTAAAATGGCTTCCAACTGAAAAGTTAGATACCCATCCTCATCAATGAATCTCCAAGTGGCAATCATATGATGATCAAAAGTCTCCTCCATAGATGAGATACATAGGATAAAGTGGTTCATCTCCAAAGTGGAAAGTCCCAACTCATGAACTATCTCTCCAACCCATGATACATAGAGTTGATTACATACACCAATGCTCTCATCATTAATGTAGGAATCAAACATCACATCACCATAGTGAAAGACAAGAAGTAGAGACATATGGGAAAACATGTACAATGTCAAACCATACTCTCCTAATAACAACCAACGTAGCAAAGCCTTCTGCTGCCATGCTAGATCATCATGAAAACAAGTAAGAGAGCCATACTCTCTCAAAAGAAGCCACCTCAACAATGCTTCTTATTTCCATGCCAAATCATCAATGAGAATATGAGAGCCATACTCTCTCAAAAGTAGCCATCTCAGCAATGCCTTTTGCTGCCATACCACATCATCATTGTACCAAATGTAGTGGCCATATTCTCTCAAGAGAAGCCACCTCAATAAGGCATCTTGCAGCCCCATCACATCATCATTATACCAAGTACAATGACCAAAATCTCCCAACAGAAGCCAACGATGTAAGGCCTCCTGTTGCCATCCTCCAACAATGTCATGCAATGTGTGGGAAGAATTCATCCCATACTCTCCCAATAGTAACCAAATCAATAAGGATTCTTGCTGCCTCCTTACATTATCATGATGCAAGTCATGGAGCAAAAATATAGTAATGGACATGTGAAATGTTCATCAACATAATACAAACAAGCTCCATTATGCCACATCATGTGAGAGTTATAATTTCTCCCAACCCCAAGTACATACATGAACATGAGATACATCCCAAACAGAAATACATGTAAATACATGAGACATATCTCAAACAAGAGTAAATATATGGACATAAGATATAACATGTGATGTCCAAACTCTCTTCTCAACAACCATAGTAACCATGCCTTCTTCTTATGTATTCTATTATTGAGACATAAGGCATGAGACAAAAAATATGAATCTTTGGGTAGTAACAATACTCACCCAAGAGAAACCAGCGCAACCATGCTTCTTGTTGGCCCATATCATGGATCTGCAAGTGGTTTGGCAACCCCTTGCTCCATATCATCAACCATTCATCCCAATGTGGATGATGGATCTCATTCTGCAAATACTTGGTATCCTCCCATTGTAGGACACCAACCTCCTCAAACTGATGAAGATCTTTGCACTCCATGAAATGCTAAAGTGCACCTCCAATGAGATCTCTTGATGAGACCTTCTTCTCATCCATTTCCTTCCAAAACCAATGAGGTTCTGGATCTGCTGCAGGTAGAAGTCTCTCTTTGAGCTGTGAGATGCACATTGAGAAAGTGTCATCAAGAAAGGAGAAAATATTTCTCATATCTAGATGTCTACCATTCATCATCTTATCCTCCATTGCTTCATGAGTGAAGCTACCTTCAGAATGCTCCAAGAATAATGGGGCCTCATTATTATCATTGCTACTAAGTGACAGCGCTGTAGATCTACAAGGTAATGTAGAAATTATATAACTTATGTGTTGTATGTCCAAGATTCTCTTGATCTCACACTATTTTAACTTCATGCAAAATACAGAATCCATTCCACCATTGATCATTTGCGGAAATTAAATCAAGATTGCAATGCACACATGAAACAATAAAAATTCACACACATTAACATAGTTGTTTAACGGGAAAGCCTGAAGCTGAAAAACCCAAATATCTATATATAATATATGTCATAGAGATCATGTAACAATCCTCATACAAAGCTGATCATATCAAGCTCTCAGTACAATACAATCGCTACACACTAATCAAGCCCGATCTTGCAAATCCATGCACCAATCTTTGCCACCTGCTAGCCTGCCTCTACTGCGCAATCCCTGCTGAAGAATGGCTCTGAATGAGTTCGAATTACTCCAGCCTTGCTCACGCAATCCTCATTGGCATCTCCACTAAGTGTTGGATGCAATCAATGCATCACTATAGTCACAACTGATAGTCACACTTGCCCTTTCACCTATCTCTCCACTGGTCTCCACGGAAACTGCCATGCACTGTAGTTAACTGATGTATTGTTCAGTTGATTAATGAGTTATTATCTATGAATTAATTAACTAATTAATTCACTCCACTCTCACTAGTGTATCAATCAGTTAGACTAGATACAACTAGCTCAACTGAGTCTAACTGAGTTAAACTAAATACAACTCCACCAACTACTTCTCCAACTCCACCAAACTCTATCACATGAGTTCTAACTAAAGTCCTCCATGCAATAGCTCTAGTAAACCCTTAGGAATAGTGTAATTCCTTCTGTCAGCTGTTGTGCCACATCTGTGCACTGAACTGAAGTGCTCCAAGAGAATAAGATACTGTTTAGATTCCAAATATTATTAAGAGCTAATAATATCCGACATGCATCTATTTTTAGATCAGCGATCTATAAATAGACTTCGCCCAATATTCTAAAAATAGAATTACATCTAATTTTCACATTTGACCAACCATCTACAAATATCCTCCTGCTACATATAGAATATGCTCACCATGTCTAAAAATAGACATACACCTAAAAATAGCCTGTGTGGGCCCCACCTAGTTTAGGTGATTATTTTCCAACTAGGATCAAGGATGATGTTTCAAGATGCCTCCTTCACTGTTTCTTGTTGCAAACTTCAACAGGTAATACATATACTGTCTCAAAGCAAGGTACAATATTGATCTCATAACCAGTCATTGTACATAGGATCATGTTCATCCCTTCTTTTGAAACTCTACACTTCAAATCAAGAGGTTGAATGTAGTCCATCCATGACAAACTGGGATAGCTTTTTATCTCCTCCTTGATTAGATCAAGGGTCCTCTGCGATGTGATAGTTTGCTGCTTCAAATCAAATTTTTGGATCTAACCCTTGGTCATGCATTGGCCCTGATGGCATGTCCCCATAAGTTTCAATAAGATCTACTGAAACAATAGGTGATGAATATGTATGCATACCTTGGACCAAATGATATGTGGGAACCTCTTGACAGAACACAAGAGTTCCTCCAACCGGGACAATGGTGTCTCCAACTTCTGGTAAGAGAGATGTCTACTCTTCTTCCAATGTACCAGCACTAGAATCTTCCTCCTCTTCCTCATGCATCTCCTAAATCATGCATGGCACTCTATGTGTTAAGAGCTCAAGATTATCTTGCAAAGATGCAAGTATCTCTTCTCTGGATGTAAGTACTTCTGTAGCTGGTGGTGAATGTAGTGACTCCTTGTCCATAGTGACAAGAATGACATCCTCCTTTGTTTCTTTAGGAAATGTCTCTGTGTGGCACATCTCTGTCTTCTTCACATCAAACTTCTTCCTCAACTTGTGAAAGAAATCTGAATATTTAGTCACTTTTGCATGCTCCGTGTGACCAAACCACCAAAAATTTGCTCCACCTAAAAGATGGAGTGCTGCAATTTGGACAACCTCTTTTTCAGCCACAGGATGTAGCATGAAAAATCTATCCAAATCTCTCCTCCAAGCCTTAACATTACTTGAGGAGGATCCATCAAATGTAGGTAAATAGAATCTATTGTGCCTCTTCCTTCTATTGCTACTATATGACCTTCTTTCTTCCTTGAGTTCAAAGAATTCTTGGAGAGTTAGAGTTACTTTGAAAGCTTTTGACTGTTCCTTGTACTCTTTAAGATACAAAGTGAGAGTCTCATGAGTTTCAAGTTCTCTTCTTTCTTCATTTCTATACCTCTCACCTTCTTCAAACAAAGTGGGCATAGTAGATCTATGATTCTGCAGCTTTCTTTTCCGCTGATAGGAAGTGCTTGGACCTTCCTCTTCAATTCTTCTTCTTGGATCCTTCCTTTGCCTTTTTTTCTTCATTTAATAGACCTCCTTGGAGAGATCCTGCATGCATCTAAAGATAGGAGTGGCAAAACTATCCTCCTTCATGATAGATCTCATCTATCTGCTTCTTCTTTTGATGCAAAAGATGAAGTGTCCACACGCTGAGCCAAATATCATGCTCTGATTCCACTGTAGTATCCCAAAAGGGAGAATGCAGTAATACTTAAACACAATATAAGAACTGCAACTAAGTAAACATTAAATCTCAAGGCAACATCAGAATTTATAGAGAAGTTGAGCCATTTTATTATATTGGAGAAGTTTCAGTTACACAATGTACAAAATACGAGGAGATCTAGCCAAAGAGATGGCCTAGAATCACCCAGAAAACATGCAACAATAGGCACTGCGTAACTGGAGAGCCACTGAAGCAAATATTGTGCTATCCCTTCAGCAGAATATGAATATATGACTGCAGGCTAAAAAGGAAAATGCAGATCTACTCAAATATAGAGCTCAGATGATGCCAAGATTCAAGATCTGGCCAATGTGATGGATTCCCAAGATAACCCAGAAAGGATTTTCCAGATCTACAACTTTGGAAAATCACCCTCTTAGGATTTGATCCTTGATCTGCTGGGAATTATAGATCTGAAGCTAGATCTGACAAATAGATGGCTGAAATATGTCACAATATCATATCTAAGCTTGAAGGGTTGATCCCTTCTTCAGATCTACATCTAGAAGCTCTAGATCTAGCTTCTCAATCCTCCAATAATGATTACAACTGCTACAACACAACTGCTCATAGAAACTGCACTGTAAGGGAAAGAGAGGCATTCTGCCTGCTAAAATATGCTGCAATAAACTCCAAGCTGATGGAAATACTGATGGCAAGGTGAGGGGATGATCCCTCACAGGATTACTAGCTGAAATGCTAGCAACTTCCTTCCTCCTCTTGGATCTGCAAATTGGACAACGTAATTCCTGAAGGAAATACTGCTGCTAGGAGGTCAATAACTTTTGGCCTGATGGTAGATTTGATATGAAGCTCTGGTAATGTTGATCTTTAAGCCCAAGGTGATAGGAATAAACCTTAACCAGTTCTCCAACTAAAATATTGAAGACAACCTCCACCTTCCAAACCGATCTTCAAAAATCTACAATTTCTGAATATGGATGTTCTACAGAAAGTAGGAAAGTTAAGTGGCACCAATGCCTGATGTAGAATGAAGTACAATACTCTTTCTAGAGCTACTCAAATAAAGAGGTGGGATTCCTAATTAGGAACACCCTGTGCTAAACAACACTTGCAATCTCTGCTAAACAACCCAAGAAAGCAATGGAATGTCACATGACAATTCCAGATCTAAAAAGATCCTCAACATCAATAATCTCAAGCATGTCTTCCATTGTTGCCTTCATATTCTTTATATAGTTTTTGAGCCTTCCCATGCCTTGGCCCTCATCTAGACTACGCTGTGCATGTGGAAAATATCCTCCATGTTTGACTACGCTATTTGACGAATTCATCCATCATGTATAGGTGCAATGTACACCCTCTCCATCATATGTGCATTAATTGCACAACATCTTCCATCACTTTATCATGAATGCTCCATGATCTTCTGTTTGATCCCTTCAAGATCTTAGTTGACTATGTCAACCTCTATGATCTATCTCAATTAATGAGACATGATCTCCAATTTCATTCACATTAGTAGTTGCTCAACTACCTCATTATGTAGATCTAGGCTTAATTAGTCCACATTCACACACAAAAAGTGGATATTTATTCATATTGAGGATTATGGGTCCCTCCACCCTTTTATTTACTTAATTCATTAATAAAATTAAGAATTCTAATATTCCAAATATCAAGTGAAAATTTGGGAATATTACAGATTCCTACCAAAGAAACTTAATCAAGTAGACTCTAATTCTTTTACTAATACATGCTTCTTTCTATGATGCCATGTTTTTACAAAAATCAAGACTCTACTATAGAATGCAACAATGCATGCTACTCTACCTTCGACTTAAAGAAAGAGAAATTTCATGAAGAACCTGATATAGATGGAGATTCCTTTAATAGTAAAAGTCCTTGGGATCTTCTCCTCTCGACTTTTTCTCAGGTTCTCTCTTTTCTTCAGCTAGTGGGCTTCACTTATTTCCTTTCTTTTATTGTTCTTATTGTTTGAACAATCCCTCTTAAAGTGTCCATACTCATTTCATCCAAAGCATTGAATTTAGGAAATATCTGGCTTTCTTTTGGACTTTTCGAGCATCCTTTCTTCTTATGCTTGGTCCTTGCAATAAAGCCTTGAGAATTTTCATTTGATCTAGTTCCATCCGTTGTTTTTATTCTAATTCTTCCAAGATACATTGAGCCCATAACTTATCAAAAGTTGTAGCATCTTTCTTTGAGTATATACTAGTTGCAAAACTACTCCAATAAGGTGGCAAAGCATTTAATACACAAATAGTCATTTTAGAGTCGGAAATAGTTTCCCCAAGCCCTTGCAACTGAGTCACTTATTTGTGAGATATTCATAATATAAGTGGCCATGTCTTCATCCTTTAACTTCCTTATTCTATATAGTTGATTCCTCAAGGAAATATTTTGACCTGATGTACTGATAGCGTACAACTTTACCAACTTATCATACATATCCTTGGATGTC
Source organism: Pinus albicaulis (assembly GCA_034641835.2). Classification (NCBI taxonomy): domain Eukaryota; kingdom Viridiplantae; phylum Streptophyta; class Pinopsida; order Pinales; family Pinaceae; genus Pinus; species Pinus albicaulis. The sequence continues at coordinate 502,937,554 of CM076571.1, read as the reverse complement.
TCCAAATCAACAACAAAGGGAACAAGATGATCCTCAATGGATTAAAAAATGATCTTTGTGCTCTTAATTCTCCATTATTGTATTTTGGTAACTCTTGAGTCTTCTCTTTGTCTGGTACAACCACTTCACCAAGGACATATTCTATGACTTGATTCTCTTTGAGTGCCGAGTCAATCCTCTTCTTCCATGCTAGGAAGTTTTTTGATCCAAAAAGCTTGTTTCTTTCCTTAAAAAATGTAGCCATATGTTTTGTATATTGAGACATAAAAGACAATACGGTGCTTTTCAACCAAGAGTCCCCCTTTTTGATGATGCCTCCAACTATCTTGATGCTTTCAAGACCTTTAAAGAGACTTCAAAGATGCCCTAGAATGATGACTTTTAGGATCCCTTCAATAATAGTGTCTTCAAATACCTTCAATGAGAGTATGATGATCCCAAGATTATTTTGATGCTTCCTTTTCTTCAAGATGATGCACTAGAGAATTTTAAACAAGAGCTTCTCCTTCCTTTCTTACTAAGAGCTTGATAATTCTTGAGATGTTGAGATCTTTGATGAAAATTTGATGTACCAACCTTCCTTCTAGGTCAATAGGTCCTCTTCTTCTATCCTGGTGTCCTTTTGTAAGTGAATCCCCTTGACAAGCAATTTATTATTATCTCAACAAGATGATCTTCTAGCTTCCTTATCTTTGTTCACCTTAGCTCTGATTCAATATTGGAGAATGCAGTAGGGAAGCTATTAAAAAAAAATCTCCTTAACCTTAATAATTTATTTTGAACTTCAGTTATATTTTTATGCTTCTTTATTAGATATTTTGATTAAACAATTATCAAGAACATAAACAACAAAGACAATGGACATAAGAAGTAGGCTACAAGCTAGGGAAACACCCCTCCAATGGGAAAACCCAAAAATGATCTCTTCTCTTCTTACAAAATCCGCTTCAAATGAGAAAACCAAGACCCAAAACCCTAGACCAAGTCCTTCTCCAAGCAACAAGTCAAACTCCAATAATTTCTTCCAAAAGTTAGTCAAATCCTTCAAGGTCAATGAGAGTCAAACCCTATTTGAATTTCTTTAATTATAACATTCGTTCCTTTTGCTTCAGATATGCAACTTCGACTTTTTTTAGGAAACAAAAACCATAACTTTTTTCCAAGAGTTTCTTCCTCAAGCAAACGAAAGCTAAATCTTCCAAAATCTGCCCCAATCAAAATTTCGGTTCTACAATTTGACCTGCAACTCTCGACCACCAACAACTGTATAAACCCTAGATTTACTTGCACGTGCGCTGAAATGGGGAGAAATGACGATTTTCCTTCTTCTTCTTCCTTAGCTTTCACTCTTGTATTATCTTCTTGTCTTGCTTCATATTGAACTTCTTCTTGTGTAGATCGAATTGGTTGAAAGAGAGGTTGAAGCTTCTTCTATATATAGGCTTGCCATGAGGTCAAATATCCTCTTTTAGACCAACTTATCTCTAGTAGGGCCGACTAGTTCTAAGAGGTTTATATGACTTTCTAAACTCATAATTAATATCTTTTACATGTTACAACTTGCCCAATAGGGTCTTATACAAATGACAAGGACTCTCTTGAATTAAGCAAAATATTATTTTGACTTGACAAACCCTAGGAGAATGAAATGCAAGCTTGACCTAGATGACCAATAAAATTAAGCATGAAACCCATGCTTAAAAAAATAATTTTCTTTCTTTTTTTCTTCTAACATAATAAATACATATTGACATGAGTGCAATGATAATTATGAAGATCGAAACTAGTTACATTTTCCAACAATCCATTTAGGAGGATATGCCCAAATATTTTCAGTGGACTTAGTGGCCACCGACCTCCGATGTTAGTGAACGAAATTGAAAAAAAAACTCCCAACCACTATCAATATATTGAAAAATGGTAGGCCCTTGTTGCTCAATATAAAGTTGGGTTTGAAGTTGTAGACACCAATTCCACATAGCAACAATAGAAAGTCCCACTCCAAAATATATGCCAAGATAATATCATTCATCATAAACATTAAATAATTATGTTGGAGGAAAAATGTGTTTGTTTTTTGTGAGAAATTACTCTACATTTCAATCCTAGACTAGGGATCCTCATATAGGATCCAAAAATCCTATATGCCAAGATACAACAGAATGTCTCCTAGTCTAATATCAGTCCACAATATAGGGAGATACAGGAAGCCACCGTAGTGGGCTATCCAAACCAACCAACCAATAGTTGTCCTTATGCTCATTTAGCATTGCCCCTGAAGTTGCACAAAAAAATGTCAAGGAATGTAAGTCCACCATCAACATAGTCTTGGTTTACTTGCATATAAAATAGAGTCAGTAGAAAAATTATTGTTAACCATGATTGACCCATTAGGGATTGATATACATTGCACTTGGCCTTCTAATGGAATGACCTTTAGAAGATATTCCAATGCATCAATGGACATGACATAATGATAATGGGCCTAACAGATACAGTAAATTAATGGATTAATGCAATCAAATTTGATGGGATAAATCATTATTAATAGAGACGATCAAAAAAGGAATTTGAAAATAGAGTAGTCACTATAGCCATAAACCATGGTCCAAACCTTGCACAAATATTTACATCCATTGAACAATCTTTCGAGCTATATCTTAGATACAAAGATAAATCATGTTAGCTAGAATCTTGCACGAAACATTAAGTAAGGTAATACACCTAAGGTTCCCAATAGTGTTCGTAGTGACATTCTTTGGAATCAACTTAATAAGGCCTTGATTAAGCAACTTAGATAGAACGCAAGAGGAAAATAGTTTAGTTTCCAAACAATATAAATAACTCCTAATTGTAATTCTACATGCCCTTGGAGAAATAATGACTAAACCCATCCAAACTTGGGCAAAAAGGTGTCCTAACACTCATCTTTTGAGAAGTTGTTGTCCACTCTATTTTTTGTCTCTAACAAAAGCTTATGCAAAATAGCCTCGTAATATGGGTTCCGAGCATGCAACACCCGATTGTCAACATATATGGAGAAACTATTTGAAAATTTAAACTAATATACCTTTAACCTTGACTGGATCCTAGGAAAGGGATCTACTATATGAAAATCAAGGACTATATTGGTAACCACCTTCATATTTATTAATTCAAAATAGAACTTTGAAGCCTTACCCACTTACTTGATCCATTGCAACTTGGATTGAACCCTAGTTCCTTTGGAAATTTATTCACCCTACCTATGCTGTCATCTCCAACCTAACAACATCCTCCTGTAATACCACATTGTGCATGTTGTATCTTAAGAGATGATCGCTTGGTTGTGAAAGGAATCAATGCTTAAGACATTTAAAAAGCGCGCCACAAAAATGATTTTATCATGAGGTCTTTGTTTTATCCCTCTGGAGACTAGTTTTCTAAAACCCTTAATGACCAGGAATAATAAAAGATTTCATAATGCCATTCACTACTGATATCTGAATGGCAAGAAGAACTGCAAGGGAAACCCAAAGTAATATGCTAAATACACAGAATCTACCACTTTTAAGTTTAAGAGGAAATTCATGGAGAGAGAGGAAACTTGAAATAATATGCTGTAAACACATAATCTATTACTTCAAAGTTTCAACAGGAGTTTGTGAAGAGAGGGGAAAATCAAAGTAATATGCCGAATAAACAAAATCTACCACTTTTAAGTTTCAGAGAATTTGTGAAGGGAGAAGAGATGGAGTGAAGGAGCTCAAATTAAGGTTATTTAACTCTTACTCACAGATGTAATTAAGAGACCGGATGCTAAATTACTTCACTTCATTCAAAGAAGAAAATACCCAAAATGGCACAAGAAACACGAATCACCATCAATAGTTGCAAGAAACTTACTGCTTCTTTCATTTACCCATCAGAAAAATATGTACAAAATGTAATCCCCAAGAGGTCCAGAACTCGTAACCCTTCTTCACTCTTTCTCCCTTCCTTAAATATAAACAAAAGCAGTTTGTAACTGCTCGAGCTTATTGAAACTCCTAAACTGCCTAAATTGTTAAACTACTTATTACATTGCAATCGAGGACACCATTTTAGCTTCATTCTTAACAAAGAAAACAAAATACACTTGGAATATAATCCCTTTGCCAAGTCTGATTTTTTGCTCATGTGTCTCCTTCTGTTTTGGCTGTGTTGTACTAACAGTCTACATAAACGCATCTCCACCCGACTCTGCCCATGCTTTTGTGTTTCAAACGTTGTCTTCATGTCACTTGCTATCGGACTCTACCTCTTCTGCACGTGCCTGTTGTGTTTAGTCTTCTCTTCCCCTTTCCTCTGCGTTGGGTCACTTACCCGAGTCTCTTTGCTCGCGTTCAGAATTTCCTCTATTACCAAGGCATTTCACCAGCTTTACGTTATAATCCTCCTTCTTTCCTCCGATGCAATTTAACACAGGAATTCATTACCTTCGGATTTGAAGACCTTTGGAGTTCTATTTTGAAACCACATCGCATCCGCCCAACATCACACTTCGCATGCCATTGCTTTAAACTTTTCCTTAGCACTTATATTTTAAATCTTGTGATGTGCGCTTATGTGATCGGGCCCCACCGCATCACGAAACTGCATTTCAAACATTACCGTGGACATATACGCGGAACAGTGGTTGTAGGGTCCCACAATATGGTGACCAATCACGGTGCATCACATATCAGCGAACTTAACATATAACTTAAATGGTAAACAATACAAATTCCAATGTGTTAGCCACCCATATTTTTCAATTATAGCAGTTGGTGGCTAAATGTTCTTTGCAGCCTTCAAGAAACAAGTTTAAATCCTGAAAATTGTTGGTACTTGAAGTCTGTTGGTAAGAGTTTAAACTACTGTTGGTTCTACATATTCTCTCTCCTCTCTGCCTCAGATGTACCATGAAAATCCTAATCAAAGTGTTGCTGCATCCTCCTCCTTTTTCCTCTCCCCTTCTTCCACCTTTCCTCTATTTCTTCAACTCTCTTTTTAACCATAAAGAACCCCATCAAACCTTTTTATCCCATATTCCTCCATTAATCTCATTTCCTAAGGTCAAAAACCCACTTTTTGATCTATCGGAGCCTTTCTCCTCTTGTAAAAATCATTAAAAAACCATAGAAAAACACACATTTTCTATGCGTTGAGCTTTAGCCCCTTAGGCTAAGCCCCTGCTTTCTCTCCATCCATATGTTCTCCCGCCGGAACCGCGTGCTAAACCCGCCAGGCGCTTAAACCTCGGAAATAATTTATCATCCGAAAACGTTAAAACCTTTGTAAAAAGTAAGGTTGGGTTTGTTTTATTTTTCCACCAAAGAAAATCGAAATTAAAACTCCGCCGTCGATCTGTCCCACGGATCAACGGTGCGGAGTGTACCCCTCATCTGGTGGACCCCTCCCCCCTTTTTTCGACGCGCTGTTTTCCTTTCCCACCGGTCTATGCCCGCACCACCTTTCGTTCGGACGCGGTTTTATGCCGTCGGCCAGCGATCCCACCCGCCGGCGGACACGTGTTCTCCACCTCACCCCGAAAACCACCGTAACATGTCCATCTCCCGCGCGTTAAACATTGTCCTATGGCCCCGCAGCGGGATTCATCCCCGCCGTCGGATCCGGGCCCTCCCATCCGACGGTCCCCGATCACCTGTCCCGCTCGCCCTTTAACCAATTCGCTCGTCCGTTAAAATTGCCCCGGCGTGTTTAAAACCCAATCCCCGCCGTCGATCTCTGTAGATCGACGGTCTGCATCTCCTCTCCCGATTCCATTATACGGTCCACTTTCCTCCTCGTTGACCGTTCGATTTGCTCCCAACCGTTGATCGCGATACGATCAATGGTCCCGATCCCTCCTTTTTCCCGCACGCCCTTCGATGCAGTCTGACCATATAAACGCAGGATTTCTTCATTTTTCTTGTTTTTTCGCAGGTTTTTAAGGTTTTTCTTCGTATTTTATGAAGATCTAAAGGATGAGGGTGACGTCTCCAATCCTTCCGATTTGTCCAGGGAATCGATCATACGGAGGATAACAAGGATATCAACAAAGTTTCATGAGCTTTGGTTGCTGCACGTCCCTGTAGAAGCTTGAAGAATGCCGTCAATATCAGAGCAGAGAAAGAGTATCGGATTAAAGATAGAATGAACCAGAGCAGTGGATTTGTGAGAAGATTGGCGGGGATTACGGCTAAGACGGTTATCAAAAGCCTAATCCCCGGCTCAGAACACGGATTAAAGCAAAACCTAAAAGTGTTCATCAGACAGATCGCCTCCACCGCCATACTTTGAGGCGAATTGATTCCTCAACCACCACAGTGCCACCTATTTCCTCAGAAAGCTCAATCAGAGGATGAATTTATTGAACCAGATCAGATATTATGCCTCGAACAACCAAAGAAGTTATTACTGCACCAGTTATCAACGCCAGAATGTTTGCAGAGTAACCCTAACAGTACACAGAGCCTCAAAGGTCAACATAAGCTCTCTTCGAGCTTACTTCTTAAGTATAAACACATTAATGCAATGTAACACCTGTAGAAATTCTTCATCGAACCTCACGGGGTCAGGAGGACATTAATTCTGCATTAATTATATTCGAGATCTTTTCATCAGATCTCACCTCCTCATCCTTCTATAAATACTTCAGTAGAAGATGAGTGAGGGGTTGGTTTTTTGTTAGTCGGTTGTCAATGTAATTGCCGAAGCACTGTAGCTATTTCTGAGTGGAGAACTCTTGACTGTAAATAGTGGTTTCATGGGCTCTTGAAGCTCTTCTTGTAACCAATAGGTTAGGTTGTGAAGAGAGATGTATTAAAACATTAAACTTGAAGATTGTAACCGGTTTGAAGCAATCAATACAAGCTGATTTATGGGATCCTGGTCTATGCTGATGGTGATGTTATTCTCACTGTAACCTGTCATTTTATTTCAGTTTTCAATTTGTTTCATTTTCCACTATAAAGAACAGTTTAAACAGTGTTAGAATTTGCTGTATACCAGTAATCTTCTCTGGCTGAAAAATATTTATCCCAATGTTTTCTTCTTATTGTATTATTTAGAAATGATTTAATTCAGTCTAAGCACAGAGATGCTGGCGTTCCCTCATCTTTTCGTCACTGCTGAATGTTGTTTTTAAATGTTACTTTCATATATGTTGTGTAAGGAATGAATTGAGGAAATCAAAGGTTAGCCCCGAGTCCCTTTCTTGTTTGCTCAACTATTTGTCTGTTTCCCTTAGAATGTGTCAAAAGCTGACTAGTTTCGAAGTACTTATCAGATCTTGGGCCATTCTGTGTTATCTTGGTGATTGTCTTGAAAGTAACTAAGTAAAGAAGAACTAAGATGAGGAGAAAGGTGAGCCCTGCCCGCTAGTTTCTGCTCCAAAGGTTGCCTTCAAGTTTCCCTTTGTTTTTAATTTGTGTTCTATTAGAAGTGTATCAAAGGCTGGATAGTTTCAAAGTACTTACCAGATCCTAGTTTGCTTCTATGTTTTTCTTAAGTGCCTGGTCAAAGGCTGGCTAGTTTCAAAGTACTTACCAGATCCTGGGCTGCTCTTTGTTCTGCATCTGTTAAATTCCCTTTCTTTTTGTAATCACCCCATTCCATAAATCAAACTTCAAAGAGATCCTTAGGCCTAGATGACTTGCCCCATAGATTACTCTTGAACCTGGATGCTTCAATTAAATTCTCTTATGACTCCATAGCCCAATGGATTGAAAACCTGCCATCATATTTCTTTAGAATCAAAGCTTATGCTGTTTGCTTGCAACTTTTCACCTTTGAACCTATTTGCATATAGATCTTTCCACCTCAGACAGCAACTATGTTCCACCATCTGAGAAAACCAAACAAAACCTTCGGCCTTCATAACTAGCCTAATATCATCACCCTAAACTTCAAAGACAATATCCATCTTTATACATATTGGAGAGATCCCTCTCCGGATTCAGGAGGGCTAGATCCTAGAATCCCAAAGTTGGTTGAAATGATGTTAACTCTGTGATCGGACTTTGCCAATCTTGCTTGTTACAGAGACCTAACATTTCTGGCGACTCCACTGGGGACACCTTACCCAGAATCCTCATATAAACATCTTGAGAGTGAAAAGCAGCCTTTCCAAGCACTACCAAAGAATGGTAATCATGATAAAACTCGTTTGAATCAGTGACAAACTAGGACAATCCTAGGGTTCTTTTAAGTCTTTATCTAACCTTGGAAAATCAGCTAGCTTAGCCATAAGGATAGACTGTCTTTGTTTCTTAACCGTAGCTAAGTTTTGAGGCAAAGCTAGGACATTCTTTTAAAACCACAATATAAACAATTCAGAAAATACCAAAAACATTTCAGATTGGTAGTAAAACACTAGTTTTGATACCTGTATACGTCTTTGATGTGTTTTGCCCTATACTCTTAGACAGAGTCTGGAAAGGGCCAGGTAGCCTCTGGATCTCATCCTCTTTTGGGGGTGACATATCTGGTGAATGCCCACCCAGTCAATCTCTGGTTAGAGTTTGTTGTATTTTGAGATATCCTTGAAAAGGAATGTTCCATAAACACTGAGGTGGACAGTGTACTTCGGTGAAAACTCTCTGAACCTTCCACCTGGCGACTCCACCATCCTGAGCAGACCTTAAGACTCCACTGGGAAGAACCCTTATCATTATAAAAACATTCAAACTCAGTTAGAGGACCGCAGGAGTCGAATTGGAAAAACAGATTAGTTAAACCACCTAAAGATTGTCATATCTGGTTAAACTTCTCTTGTTTAGGTGGGTCTAAACATATAAACATTGTGGCTCCTAAAAGGATTCACACTAGAGCCCATCCTGACCCAGATCCCCCTGAAGTAGTTGATAACCCAGAAAGGATCCTTAGGAAGTCTCCTAGGATACAATCATCAACTATATTCAGACCACCCATAAGAGCCAATTCAGTCCCCGAAAACCTTTCAGCTCTTCATGAATCACAAATTGACTTATTAAACCCATTCAGAACTAGGTCATTTGGTGATTTAGATCAGTTAGATTCTGAGCCTACCCTTTCATCTCCCGAAACCAGTGAGAGTCTTGGGAATAGAGAATCAACACCTCCTGATTTACATTTCTTACATAATCTAGGTGTCTCTCACCCGAGATCAGCTCAGAGACCCACTGTTGTTCCATCCGCTTCTGTCCATCCTTCATCCACTGTTCAAACCACTCCACTTCAACCCACACCTCCACTTGTAAACCCACCCCCACCACATATCATGGCAGCATGGTATGCTCCCTTAGTCCTTCCTGTACCATTAGTCAATCTTCCACAGGACTATCAGTCCAAAATTCCATTATATGATGCTAATAATACCATAACAACATCTCAACATGTGGACAAGATGAATGACTACTTTGACAGAAATGAAATTGATAATGAATCTGTCAAAATCAGATTGTTTGCTCAAAGTTTGGGGGGAGATGTGAGAAAGTGGTTTAAAGGTTTAACCCCCCATAGTATTAATGACCTTCAAGCCTTCCATCAAACATTTTTAAACAAATGGGAAGTAAGAAAAAACCCTCTCCAAGTCCTTGCTGACTACAACAATCTCCATAGAAACTCTGGGGAAAGTGTACAAGCTTATTGTACCAGATTCAACAGTGTGTATAACGCACTTTCCCCTGAACTGAAACCTCCTCAGGGATCAGCCTTAAACAAATTTCCTGAAGGGTTTGATCCAGACATGACATATTCACTCAGAGAAAGAGTCTTTGCAACCCTTGAAGATATGCAAAGAGGTGCCCTTTCTGTAGAGGTGAACCTTATGGAGAAAAGAGCAAGAATGAAAGCTGAAAAGAGAGTTTCTTTTAGGGAGGAACCCACCCCTTCTACTTCAAGCTCAAAGATGGAAAGAATGATGGAAGAAATGATGAAGAAAATGAGCATTCTAGAGAGAGCACAAGCGAGTCTAAATCAAAATGCTCCTCAAAACAAAAATCAAAACCAGAATCAGAATCTTAGAAGAAATCAGCCTCCAAACAGACCCAGGGAAGATGATCAGCAGATCATCCCTCCCTTTCATCAGAAATTTTTAAGTGAGGTTGAGGAAACAGATGAAACAACAGAGGATAACGATATAAACTTGTTTGGGGTAGATGATGATGACTTTGAGGTTCATTATGATAATAAACAAAGCCTTTATACACCTTATGATGACAGAAGAGGTGATGATCAGGATTACGATCAAAACATGGAAAACGCTGTCATAGAACCTTTAAGGGAATATGATCTCAGAAGTAAATCTAATCAACAAAGCCCCAACAATAAAACTTCTGACAAACCTTCTCAAAACAGCGCTACAACCAAGACTAAAACAATCAGACAAAAGGACAAAACGGTGGCTGTTGATTTTGGTAATGGTAAAGAGAAAGACACTCAAAATATTGAAAAACAGAGTGAAAACATTAGTAGTACTAGCACCTCAGTTAGTACTCCTGCAAAGACAATTGTTTCAACTGTAGATAAACCAAATAAGCAAGCTGTTATTGCTGATAAAGTGGCAGTAAACAAGGCTGAAGTCAATGCTCTGAAGAATCAAAACCTTTTCAGCCTGGAACAGGAAATCTCAAAGATCAAAATCTCTGTTCCTTTGACTGAGTTAGCTGCCCAACGTGTATATAGGTCCAAAATTTTGAAGGCTTTGAACTTAGAAAATAATGAAGATACCCTCAATCTTAATGATGACCAACCAGAGCTTATTTTTGGTCCCGAGATTGAAGGAAAGTTCCAGGAGGGTCCTATCCCTCCCTTTTATGTAAGCTTAAACGTTCATGACAAAATTCTGCACAATGCTATGCATGACTCAGGCGCTTCCCATAATTTAATGCCGAAAGCTGTAATGGAAAGCCTGGGTCTTGAGATTACCAGACCTTACAAAGATTTGTATTCCTTTGACTCCAGGAGAGTTAAATGTCTAGGTTTGATAAAGGATCTCTGTGTTAACTTAGCCCAGATCCCAGCCAAATGTTTAGTCATGGATGTTGTTGTGGCTGATGTCCCCCCAAAGTATGGAATGCTTTTATCAAGATCTTGGGGGGCTAAGTTACAGGGGACTATGCAAATGGACATGGCCTATGCAACCATCCCTGTCTTCAATCAAACTAGGAGGCTTTATAGAGAATCTCACATGCAATACACAGTAACAAGCCAGGAGCGGCCTCAAAACTCCCCTCTCTATGCTATAAACACTAGCCTCGATTCTTTCATCATGTTCAATGATGAAACACTTATGGGACAAGCCATTTCAGAGGAAATGATGACTGAAACAGAGGGAGAGGAACACAACGCTGAAATGCCGGAGCAGTCTAGTGTGTCTGAAGATCCTAGCAAACTAAACACGGATCTTAAACTGCAAGTTATCCATCCTTCGAACTTAAATTTTGGCAGTCAGGGAGACAGTCCTCAACCCGATGAAAAACTTGAGGAATCAAACGATACAAAGTCCATTCATCAAACTGAAGATCTGCCTCTCTGGACTATGTATTTTGATGGGTCATGCACCAAAACAAATGCTGGTGCAGGAGTCTGGGTCACTAACACTGAAAACAATCATACAGAATGCATCTCATGCAAATTAAACTTTCAGTGTTCCAACAACATAGCAGAGTATGAATCCCTTCTCTTGGGCTTGCATCTTTTGAAAAAACTAGGTGCCAAGAAAATCGATGTATATGGGGATTCTGAATTAATCATTAGGCAAGTCAATAGGGAGTACAAGGCAAATCACCCCAGACTTAGGGCCTATAGGAATGATGTCATGGATATTTTAAAAACATTTGGGGAGTACACCTTATCTTTTGTCCCAAGGAAAAGAAACATCGCAGCCCACAATTTAGCCTTTGCTGCTAGAACTTGCCCAATGCTGTATGATGACACCTCTCAAATAAAATTCAGACCAGCTATTCCAGATAACAAGAAATATTGGCAGGTATTTGGTGGAGATAAACAAATAGAAGACTTCATGCAATTCAGAAATGAGTTTGAACCCCATAGTTCAGATTCAGACTATGATACAGACTGCAGTGAAGAAAATTTTCTTGGTGAAGAAGAGCCATCTCCACAGCTGGTTGATATAAACCTTCAGACTATCACATCCACACGCCAAACAGAATTTAGTCCGAAACCTCAAATAGAAGAAATGCAAACTCTACATTCTAAAAATGATAGTCTGCCCAAGGGTTTGGCCCCTCTAGAAGAACTGTTTGATTTTGATGATGTGGCCAACAAACCGAAACTGGAACCTGTAGAAACTGAAGTGGAGGAATGCAATATAGGCAGTAAGGAAAAACCGAGATTGATCAAACTGTCCAAAAATCTACCAGCTCACATTAAACTCAAATACTTAGAGCTGTTTAAAGAATTTTCTGATGTTTTTGCATGGAGTTATGAAGATCTTAAATCCTATGACACTGAAATAATACAGCACAAAATCCCTCTTAAAGAAAATCAAAAACCATTCAAACAAAAACTGCGCAGAATCAACCCTGTCCAGTTGCCATTGGTTAAGAAGGAAATTATGAAGATGCATGACGCTGGTATTATTGTCCCTATTAGACATTCTGAGTGGGTATCTAATCTGGTGTCAGTTAGGAAAAAGACTGGAGAAATCAGGCTTTGTATAGACTTCAGGAATTTAAACAAAGCTTCATTGAAAGACAACTACCCTTTACCCAAGATGGATCATATTTTGCAGAGGGTGGTAGGGTCTAAAAGAATTTCTTTGCTGGATGGCTATTCAGGGTATAATCAAGTCCTAGTCCACCCTGATGATCAATTAAAGACATCTTTTACTACACCTTGGGGCACTTTCATGTATGTGAAAATGCCTTTTGGTTTAATGAATGCTGGAGCAACCTTTCAGAGAGCCATGGACATAGCATTCTCGGAATAATTAGGCTTCTTTATCATTATCTATCTTGATGATGTAACTGTGTTTTCAAAAACAGATGAAGAACACTTAGAACACTTGAGGAAAGTTTTCGAGAAGTGCAGAAGGTTTGGGATATCTTTGAACCCCAAGAAAACTTTATTTGGTCTCCAAGAAGGTAAGCTTCTTGGGCATATCATTTCAGAACAGGGTATAAAGATAGATCCCATGAGGATTGAAGCCATATTACAAATCTCTCATCCTCGAAATATCAAAGAGTTGCAGTCTTTCATAGGGAAGATTAACTTTTTGAGAAGGTTCATCCCCAACTTGGCTGAGCTCCTTAGGAATATCACAAACATGTTGAAGAAGGAGCAAGGGGTAAAATGGACCGCAGAAGCAAAGACATCTTTTGAACTGGTTAAACAAGCGTTAACCAAAACACCAGTTCTCATAAGTCCGGATTTCTCAAAAGATTTTTATATCTTCTCATTTGCATCAGAACATACTGTAGCTGCTGTCCTTTTACAAAAAAATACACAAGGACAAGAGCAGCCCATTGCATTCTTTAGCAAGGCATTGAGGGATGCCCCTTTGAGATATAACATTATGGAAAAACAAGCTTTTGCTTTGATAAAAGCTTTAAAAGACTTCAGGGTATACATCCTTCACTCACACATCATTGCCTTTGTCCCAAATTCAGTTGTTAAAGATATTCTAACCCAGGATCCAGATGGTAAGAGAGGTAAGTGGATTGCTGTTATTCTTGAATATGATTTAGAAATTAAACCCACTAAGCTTATCAAAGGACAAGGTCTAGCTAGACTAATGGCTGAATCAAATTGTGAAGTTCTTGATATTAATATGATTAATGCTTTGGATGACCAAGAAGAATTCTCAACTCCCATTGTTGAAGATTATTTTGCGAATTCTCCTTGGTATACTGATATTGTTTATGTTCTGCTTAATTTAAACACACCTCCTGGTTTATCCAAAACAAAGGCAAGATTCCTAAAGTTAAAAGCTGTAAACTATTGCATTATTGATAAATGTCTTTATTGGAAAAATGCTAGTGGTATATTGCTTAAATGTTTCCCTGAGTTTGATGCAGAAAATATTAAGCAGGAATTCCACGAAGGAGAGTGTGGAGGCCATCTGTACTGGAAGTCAACAGCCAACAAAATTTTGAGGGCTGGTTTCTATTGGCCTACTCTTTTTCCTGATGTACACAAAATGACAACCACTTGCCATAAATGCCAATTATTCGAGGGCAAGAGAAAGTTACTACCCCTTCCTCTACATCCAATTACTGTTGAAGCCCCTTTTCAACAGTGGGGACTTGACTTCATAGGAGAAATCCACCCACCATCCTCTGCCCAACACAGGTGGATCCTTACTGCCACAGACTATTTCACTAAGTGGATAGAAGCCATTCCTTGTAGACAGGCCAATGATTCAGTTATCATAAAATTCATAGAAACTAATATCCTTTCCAGATTTGGCTGTCCTACCAAGATCATTACAGATAATGCAGCAGCATTTGGATCAAAGAAAATGGTTGAATTCTGTCATAAGTATCAGATAACATTGGGACACTCCACAGCCTATTACCCTCAAGGTAATGGACTTGCAGAATCTTCCAACAAAAGCTTAGTGAACATAATAAAGAAACTGTTGGAGGACAACAAGAAGTCTTGGCACATAAAGCTGGTCCATGCACTATGGGCTGACAGGTTAACATTGAAGAAATCCATTGGTATGTCGCCTTTCCAGCTTGTATATGGTACAGATGCAATTTTTCCTAACAGCCTTGGTGTACCAGTTATGAAGTTGATTAAAGAGTTGCAGACTGAAGAGAATGACATAATCATAAGGATAAATCAGACCATCCATCTTCAGCAAACCAGAGAGGAAGTGTACAACAAAGCATTACAAAAACAAGACAATATCAAGAAGATATTTGACAGAAGAACAAAGGCCAGCAACTTCAAAATTGGGGACAAAGTCTTAAAGTGGGACTCAAAGAGGGAAGACAAGGGAAAGCATGGTAAATTTGACAATCTGTGGCTTGGCCCTTACTCCATTCATTCAGTAGCTGGAAATAATGCATTCTTCTTACAAGAGCTGAATGGGGCTGAATTGTTTGGAGGTCCTGTCAATGGCAGGATGCTTAAACATTACCTTTCTTGAACTACTTCATGTTGAAGCATTTTTTCCTTTTCCATTGTAAATATTTCATCCACCATTGCATTTAAAGTTATGAAAAATCAAAAAATACAAAAAACAAAGAAAGAAAGAAAAGAGGGCAGAAATGAAAAACAAGAAAGGCAAGGCCCCATGCCAAAAGGAGAAATGAATCTGAAAGTGTGCAAGCCCAAATGCCACTCCTCGAAACACACTTCTAATTGGTCAAACTGTTTAATCTTGACTGATTAGCTTTCAATTTTCTGTTGATAGGGTAGCAAATTTGATTTGCCAAACTGTTTAATCTTGGCTTATCAGTAGATAGAGTAGGGTAGAAATCAAGGTTCAAACAAACTCAAAATCTGAACCAAAGCTTCCAAAGAAATGACTCAAAGCTACTCTAATTTCTGAGTCAAAGAAAAGACCTGGTTCTAATTCACTCAAAACTCGAACCAAAAGAGAAGTAAAGATAGCTCACTAAAAGGAAAAAGCAGAGCTGTGAATATGAGGGAAGGCCATAATGAGAAAATTTTCAGATCTTAAGCCTTCTGTTTTGATTTTAAATTTTCTGCAAATAATAATCTATGTGCAGCTTGTCTTTATGCCATAGATCATAGCAAGTCAAACATTTCAATCTTGGCTTGGCTATTTTTAAATTTCTGTTGTAGAATTTAGAGAATGAAAGTTTGTTGGACTGTTTAATCCCAACAAACAGTAGAATAGGTAGAGGAATATCTGAACTCAACTGTTTAATCTGAGTTCAGGGAGAAATAAGGAGTAGAAGTAGATTAGATTTACTGCTTTCAAAAAGAATAAAATGTTGTGTTAAGAGTTTGCCAATCCAAGTGCACTCTGATGAAGAAAAAATGTTAGATCAGTAGGATTGGGGTAGGTAGAAGTTGTATTGATGAAATTCATCTCTCTTTCATGACTGACATATTCTGTCCAGAAGTAAAGCAAGAGCAAGTGATGGGTCAGACACCAGTCAACATCCCAGAGAAATCAAGTCTGAATTCTTGATGCCTTCAAGAAGGCACCATCCCCAAGTGGAGCCACTATTAGCCACCTATATTTTTCAATTATATCAGTTGGTGGCTAAAATATTCTTTGCAGCCTTCAAGAAACAAATTCAATCCTGAAAATTGTTGGTGCTTGAAGTCTGTTGGTGAGATTCTAAACTACTGGTTGGTTCTACATACTCTTCATCTTCTCTGCCTCTGATGTTCCATGAAAATCTGAATCAAACATTGCCGCATCCTCCTCCTTTTTCTCTCCCCTTCTTCCATCTTTTCCTCATTTCTTCAACTCTCCTTTCATCCATAAAAACCCCATCAAACCCTTTTATATTCCTTATTCCTCCATTAATCTCATTTCCTAAGGTTAAAAACCCACTTTTTGACCTATCGGAACCTTTCTCCTTTTGCAAAAAACAGTTAAAAACCATAGAAAAACATGCGTTTTTTTATGCGTTAGGCTTTAGCCCCTCAGGCTAAGCCCCTGCTTTCTCTCCATCCATATGTCCCCCCGCCAGAACCGTGTGCTAAGACCGCCAGGCGCTTAACCCTCAGAAATAATTTATCACCCGAAAACATTGAAAACCTTTGTAAAATGCAAAGTCGGGTTTATTTTATTTTTTCCACCAAAGAAAATCATATTAAAACTCCGCCGTCGATCTGTCCCACGGATCAACGGTGCGGAGTGTACCCCTCACCTAGTGGACCCCCCCTTCGCCGCGTTGTTTTCCATTTCCACCGGTTTTGTGCCCGCACCACCTTTCGTCCGGGAGCGGTTTTATACTGTCGGCCAGCGATCCCACACGCTGGCCGACACGTGTTCTCCACCTCACCCCAAAACCGTCGTGCCATGTCTATTGCCCGCGCGTTAAACCTTGTCCTATGGCCCCGCAGCGGGATTCATCCCCACCGTCAGATCTGGGCCCTCCCATCCGACAGTCCCTGATCGCCTTTTCCGCTCGCCCTTTAACGAACTCGCCCTCCCGTTAAATCTTCCCCGGCACATTCAAGAGCCGATCCCCACCGTCGATCTCTGCAGATCGACGGCTCTCATTTATTCTCCCGATTCTGTTGAACAGTCCACCTTTTCCCCGTTGACTGTTCAATTTTCTCCCAACCGTTGATCACGATACGATCAACGGTCCCGATCTCTCCATTTTCCCGCACGACTTCCGATGCAGTCTATCCATATAACGCAGGATTTCCTCATTTTTCTTGTTTTTTGCAGGTTTTTAAGGTTTTTCTTCGTGTTCTATGAAGATCTAAAGGATGGGGATGACGACTCCAGTCCTTCCGATTAATCCAGGGAATCGATCATACGGAGAAGAACAATGATATCAACAAAGTTTCATGAGATTTGGTTGCCGCACATCCCTGTAAAACTCGAAGAATTCCATCGATATCAGAGCAGAGAAAGAGTATCAGATTTTGAAGACAGAATGAACCAGAGCAGTAGTTTTATGAATAAATTAGCGGGGATTACGGCTAAGACGGTTATCAAAAGCCTAATCCCCGGCTCAGAACACGGATTAAAGTAAAACCTAAAAGTGTTCATCAGACAGATCGCCTCCACCGCCATACTTTGAGGCGAATTGATTCCTCAACCACCACAGTGCCACCTATTGCCTCAGAATGCTCAATCAGAGGATGAATTTATTGAACAAGATCAGATATTATGCCTCGGAACAACCAAGAAGTTATTACTGCACCAGATTTAATGACAGAATGTTTGCAGAGTAACCCTAACAGTACGCGGAGCCTCAAAGGTCAACACAAGCTCTCTTCGAGCTTACTTCATCAGTGTAAACACATTAATGCAATGTAACACCTGTAGAATTTCTTCATCGAACCTCACGGGGTCAGGAAGACATTAATTCTGCATTGATTGTATTTGAGATCTTTTCATCAGATCTCACCTCCTCATCCTTCTATAAATACTTCAATAGAAGATGAGTGAAGGGTTGGTTTTTTGTTAGTTGGTTGTCAATGTAATTGCTGAAGCGCTGTAGCTATTTCTGAGTGGAAAACTCTTGACTGTAAATAGTGGTTTCATGGGCTCTTGGAGCTCTGCTTGTAACAAATAGGTTAGGTTGTGAAGAGAGATGTATTAAAACATTGGACTTGAAGATTGTAACCGGTTTGAAGCAATCAATACAAGTTGATTTATGGGATCCTGGTCTATGCTGATGGTGATGTTATTCTCACTGTAACTTGTCATTTTATTTCTGTTTTCAATTTGTTTCATTTTCCACTATAAAGAACAGTTTAAACAGTGTTAGAATTTGCTGTATACCAGTGATCTTCTCTGGCTGAAAAATCTTTATCCCAATGTTTTCTTCTTATTGTGTTATTTAGAAATGATTTAATTCAGTCTAAGCACAGAGATGCTGGTGTTCCCTCATCTCTTCGTCACTGCTGAATGTTGTTTTTAAATGTTACTTTCATATATGTGGTGCAAGGAATGAACTGAGGAAATCAAAGGTTAGCCCTGAGTCCCTTTCTTGTTTGCTCAACTATTTGTCTGTTTCCCTTAGGATGTGTCAAAAGCTGACTAGTTTCAAAGTAATTATCAGATCTTAGGCCATTTTGTGTTATCTTGGTGATTGTCTTGGAAGTAACTAAGTAAAGGAGAACTAAGATGAGGAGAAAGGTGAGCCCTGCCCACTAGTTTCTGCTCCAAAGGTTGCCTTCAAGTTTCCCTTTGTTTTTAATCTGTTTTCTAGCAGAAGTATATCAAAGGCTGGATAGTTTCAAAGTACTTACCAGATCCTAGGTTGCTTCTATGTTTTCTTAAGTGCCTGGTCAAAGGCTGGCTAGTTTCAAAGTACTTACCAGATCCTGGGCTGCTCTTTGTTCTGCATCTGTCAATTCCCTTTCTTATTGTATCACCCCATTCCATAAATCAAACTTCAAAGAGATCCTTAGGCCTAGATGACTTGCCCCATAGATTACTCTTGAACCTGGATGTTTCAATTAAATTCCCCTATGACTCCATAGCCCAATGGATTGACAACTTGCCATCATCTTTCTTTAGAATCAAAGCTTATTTTGGTTACTTACAACTTCTCACCTTTGAACCTATTTTCATATAGATCTTTCCGTCTCAGACAGCAACTATGTTCAACCATCCAAGAAAACCAAACAAAACCCTTGGCCTTCATAACTACCCTAATATCATCACCTCAAACTTCAAAGACAATATCCATCTTTGTACATATTGGAGAGATCCCTCTCCGGATTCAGGAGGGCTAGATCCTAGAATCCCAAAGTTGGTTGAAATGATGTTAACTCTGTGATCGGACTTTGCCAATCTTGCTTGTTACAGAGACCTAACACAATGCAAAGTTGCGACATAATTTCCATCGTAAATATTTGCCAGATCCAACGGCCTCGCTGTACTGTCCCACACTGCCATCTCTCGTTCTTGTCGCATCGCAACCAAAATAATTTACCTTGCGAAGTATTAATGCTAAACTCTAAACTTGCCGATGTGCGATAAGCACTAGATCATTGTGTCGACACATGGCTCCTCCCTTTATCACATCGCAAGTTTCAATTCTTACTGCATCGCAAGTTGTTTTGTTTAACTTGCGAAGTCCTTAACACATAAAATCGATAATAGCCAATGCGAATTTGCATTGTGCGGACACGTGGCCCTTCTCCTCATCGCATCACAAGATATATTTTTTGACTTGCGATTTCGTCTCAGCCGTCGGTCTCTTCCCCTTCAGATCTGTGATTCGATCCTCACCGTCTGATTGCCTCCTTTGGAGTTTTTCTAAGTGTTTCTATCTTAGTCAATTTCTCTGCTTTCTACCGTTGCCGCTCTGCAACTCCACTATCCTTCCTTAGATTTATTCAATATTCAAAAGTGATGATCTCTCTTGATCTTGCGAATGAGCCCGACTTGACCTTGTCCGGTGTGCAATGTTCTGAACGTGCCCATCGGTCTGGCTCTTGAACTGTTCTGCGCGTGAATAAACCTGACTTGAGCCCTCCTACATGCTTTTCTCTCTGCTTCTCCTCTGGTTTAGATTACACCTCCAATGCTGCTTCTTCCTTGATTTTGGTTCTGGTGCACCTGTGATGACGAATCCTCATTGAGTTTTTGGTTATCCTTTCGAGCATATTACAAGTCTTTTTGAAATTTTAACAATTGTTCCTCAATAAACTTGAACTGCTCAGAACCTCTCTTTACTTTTAGCTGAGTCAAATTAGGCTACAACATCTGGCTCTAATTGGGGACAACACTTTGGTAACAAAGTGCTGAGAACTTGTAGATCAATAGCCTTTATTGGGCATGGAGTCAAATAGAACTTGTAGATCAGTAGCCTTTATTGGGCATGGAGTCAAATAGCACTTGTATAAAAATAGCTTTCATTGGGCATGGAGTCAATCCCAAATGTGAGTTGATCTAGTATGAAATCCTCCTGAAACCTACTATACTTTGGACTTCTTCCTTTATTCTTAAACTAAAAATACCGAAATGAAAATACTAGAACTAAAAATGCTAAACTTATGAGCTTATTTATGCACAACTTCTACATATGTATTCATGCCTGAAATCTATTAGGTGAAGCCAACCTTCCAATGGCACCAATCCAACATCTGCATGTTAGACTTAATGCCCCTATACTGTGGAAATTTGATAATTAAAACAGGGATGTAAAATGAAAATTTTCCAGATACAGAGCTTTGCACATACCCTTGCATAAATTCTTGTTGCTGACAAAAGAAATTTGGCACATAGTCAGCCACCAGATCATAGAACTAATGAGACAATTTTTCGGATGCCTCCTTTTCTTGAACATCCTGTTGATGTAGACTTCTTTGAATAGGGCAACTTCCTTCACTGTTTTACTCCTCAATTTGAGGTTGTATGTGAGAATATTGATTTTTGTTTTCTGTTGATAACCATTTAGGACGGAAAGGTAAATCTAAGGTTTGTTCCTCATAATGCTGATGTTCTTCATATAATGCCAATTCTTGACAAGAGTCTTCCCCCTCCTACACACACACCTAAGAAGCTCCACTAGTTTCTCCTCTATTCACAAAATCATTAAAATTATGAAAATTGCAATGATCTTTCAGACTTTCAACGTGTAGTTCAGTTGAATATCTCCCTCCTCTCCATAAAAACTTGGCAATAATTTGAATCCTTTTGAAAGATATTGATGGAGGATTGTGGGCAACACTAAGGGTTTGAAAATCACCTTGGTTCCAAGCTGGAAAGAAGCGAAATGCTTATGATGTAGAATGTTATCACCCAAAGATGATGAATCCTCACCTTTATGCCCAGACTGTGACAGATTACCTTCAGGAATAGTAATGCAATAGTCGTCTCTCCTTTCATATTTAGGAGATGAAGTTGTGTCAAGATCAATAATACAATCGGAAGAAAAATATTCTTTCTCCAATAAAGAATGTACATTTTAGGTCTTATAATCTTCTAAGAAAATACAACAGGAAACAATATTCTTGATATTTGAGGGAAAAAAGACCACCAAACTGATAGGGAAAATTAAAACTTCCTTTAAAAGATTCAAACTCTAATATCTGTATTTTCCACGATGTTGTCTCATTTTCTTGCCTACAGAATACCTCATCTGATGAAACCTTCATCAGTGAGGTTTCCAGGTGGATAATACAAAACCAAACTTGTATCTAAATCTTGTTTACCATCAAGAAATAGATTTCAATACCCAGGGAAAAATAATTCATGCCTTCGTCCCCGACAACGACGCCAACAAATGTTGTATCTTAAGAGACAATCCCTTGGTTGTGAAAGGAATTAGTGCTTAAGACATTTAAAAAGTGTGTCACGAATTTTTTTTTATCATGAGGTCTTTGTTCTATCCCTCTCGAGACTAGTTTTATAAAACCCTTAATGACCAAGAATAATAAAAGATTTCATAATGCCATTCACTATTGATATCTGAATGGCAAGAAGAACTGCAGGGAAACCCAAAGTAATATGCTGAATACAAAAAATCTACCACTTTTAAGTTTCAAAGGAAATTCATGGAGAGAGAGGAAACTCGAAAAAATATGTTGTAAACACAGAATCTATTACTTCAAAGTTTCAATAGGAGTTTGTGAAGAGGGGGGGAACTCAAAGTAATATGTTGAATACACAGAATCTACCACTTTTAAGTTTCAAAGAGAATTTGTGAAGGGAGAAGAGATGGAGTGAAGGAGCGCAAATTAAGGTTATTTAACTCTTACTCACATATGTAATTAAGAGACCACTGCTACATTACTTCACTTCATTCAAAGAATAAAAGACACAAAATGGCACAAGAAACACGAATCACCATCAATAGTTGCAGGAAACTTACTGCTTCTTTCATATACCCATCAGAAAATAAGTACAAAATGTAATCCCCAAGAGGTCTAGAACTCAGAACCCTTCTTCACTCTTTCTCCCTTCCTTAAATACAAACAAAAGTAGTTTGTAACTACTCGAGCTTCTTGAAACTCCTAAACTGCCTAAACTGTTAAACTACTTATTACATTGCAATCGAGGACACCATTGTAGCTTCCATCTTAACAAAGAAAAAAAAATACACTTGGAATATAATCCCTTTGCTAAGTCTGATCTTTTGCTGATGTGTCTCCTTCCGTTTCGGCTGTGATGTCCTAACAGTCTGCATAAACGCATCTCCACCCATCTGTGCCCATGATTTTTCATTTCGAACGCTGTCATCATGTCACCTGCTACCCGAATTTTCCTCTTCTGCATGTGCCTGCTGTGTTTAGTCTTCTCTTCCCCTTTGCTCTGCGTCAGGTCACTTACCTGAGTCTCTCTGCCCGCGTTCAGACTTTCCTCCATTATCAAGGCATTTCACTGAATTTACATTATAATCCTCCTTCTTTCCTCTGATGCGGTTTAACACATGAACGCCTTACCTCTGGATTTGAAGACCTTCGGATTTTTCTTTGAAACCACATCGCATCCGCCCAACATCACACTTCACATGCCATTGTTTTTAACTTTTCCTTAGCACTTATCTTTTAAATCTTACGATGTGCGCTTATGTGATCGGGACCCACTGCATCACGAAACTGTATTTTAAAAATTACCGTGGACATATATGCGGAACAATGGTTGTCAGGTCCCACAATATGGTGACCAATCACGGTGCATCACATATCAGCAAACTTAACATATAACTTAATTGGTAAAAAATACAAACGCCGATGCAAAGTTGCGACATAATCTCCATCGTAGATCTTCGCCAGATCCAACGGCCCCACTGTACCATCTCACACTGCCATCTCCCGTCCTTGTTGCATCGCAACCAAAATACTTTACCTTGTGAAGTATTAATGCTAAACTCTAAACCCGCCGATGTGCGATATGCGCTGGATTGCTGTGCCGACACGTGGGTCCTCCCTTTATTGCATCGCAAGTTTCAATTCTTACCGCATCACAAGTTGTTTTGTTTAACTTGCGAAGTCCTTAACACATAAACTTGATAATTGCCGATGCAAATTTGCGATGTGCTGACACGTGGCCCTTCTCCTCATCACATCACAAGATATATTGTTTGACTTGTGATGTCATCTCAGTCGTCGGTCTCTTCCCCTTCAGATCTGCGATTCGATCCTCATCATCCAATTGCCTCCTTTGGAAATCTTCTAAGTGTTTCTATCTTATTCGATTTCTCTGCTTTCTACCATCGCTCTGCAACTCCGCTATCCTTCCTAAGCTTTATTCAATATTTAAAAGTGTTGAGCTCTCTTGAGCTTGCGAATGAGCCCGACTCAACCTTGTCCGGTGTGCAATGTTCTGAACGTGCCCATCGGTTTTGTTCTTGAACTGTTCTGCACATGAATAAGCTCGACTTGAGCCCTCCTGCATGATTTTCTCTGCTGCTCCTTTGGCTTATATTACACCTCCAATGTTGTTGCTTCCTTGATTTTGGTTATGGTGCACCTGTGATGACGAATCCTCATTGAGCTTGTGGTTATCCTTTCGAGCATATTACAGGTCTTTTTGAAATTTAACAACTGTTCCTCAATAACCTTGAACTGCTCAGAACCTCTCTTTACTTTTAGCCGAGTCAATTTAGGCTACAACATCTGGCTCCAATTGGGGACAATAATTTGCTAGCAAAGTGCTGAAAACTTGTAGATGAATAGCCTTTGTTGGGCATGGAGTCAAATAGAACTTGTAGTTCAGTAGCCTTTATTGGGCATGGAGTCAAATAGCACTTGTAGAACAATATCCTTCATTGGGCATGGAGTCAATCCCAAATGTGAGTTGATCTAGTATGAAATCCTCCTGAAAACTTCTACACTTTGGACTTCTTCCTTTATTCTTAAACTGAAAATACCGAAATGAAAATACTACAACTAAAAATGATCAACTTCTGAGCTTATTTATGCACAACTCCTACATATGTATTCATGTCTGAACTCTATTTGGTGAAGCCAACCTTCCAATGGCACCAATCCAATATCTGCGTGTTAGAATTAATGCCCCCATACTGTGGAAATTTAAAAATCAAAATAGGGATGTACAATGAAAATTTTCCAGATACATAGCTTTTCACATACCCTTGCATAAATTATTGTTTTTGACAAAATAAAGTCGTCACATAGTCAACCACCGGATCATAGAACTGATGCGAAAAATTTTCGGCTGCCTCCTTTTCTTGAACATCCTGCTGATGTAGAATTATTTGAACACGACAGTTTCCTTCACTGTTTGACTCCTCAATTTGAGGTTATATGTGAGAAGATCGATTGTTGTTTTCTGTTGATAACCATTTAGGTCAGAAAGATAAATCTAAGGTTTGTTCCTCATAATGCTGATGTTCTTCATATAATGCCAATTATTGACAAGAGTCTTCCCCCTCCTGCAAACACACCTGAGAAGCTCCACTAGTTTCTCCTCTATTCACAAAATCATTAAAATTATGAAAGTTTTAATGATCTTTCAGTCTTTAAGCATGTAGTTCAGTTGAAGTATCTTCCTCCTCTCCAGAAAAACTTGGCAAAAATTTGAATCCTTTTGAAGGATATTGATGGGGGATTGTGGGCAGCACCAAGGGTTTTAAAATCACCTTGGTTCCAAGCTAGAAAGAAGTGGATTGCTTATGATGTATAATGTTATCACTCAAAGATGATGAATCCTCACCTTTATGCCCAGATTGTGACAGATTACATTCAGGAATAGTAATGCAACAATCATCTCTCCTTTCATGTTTAGGAGATGAAGTTGTGTCAAGATCAATAATACAATCGGAAGAAAAATCTTCTTTCTCCAATAAAGAATGTACATTTTGGGTCTTATAATCTTCTGAGAAAATAAAGCAGGAAACAATCTTCTTGATATGTGAGGTAAAACAGACCACCAAACTGATAGTGAAAAGTAAAACTTCCTTTAAAAGATTCAAACTCTGATATCTATATTTTCCACAGTGTTGTCTCATTTTCTTGCCTGCAGAATACCTCATCTAATGAAACCTTAATCAGTGGGGTCGCCAGGTGGATAATACACAACCAAATTTGTATCTAAATCTTGTTCACCATCAAGAAATAGATTTCAATACCCAGGGAAAAATAACTTCGTGCCTTCATCCCCGGAAACAATGCTAGAAAATGTTGTATCTTAAGAGACAATCCCTTGGTTGTGAAAGGAATCAGTGCTTAAGACATTTAAAAAGTGTGTCACATAAATGATTTTATCATGAGGTATTTTGTTCTATTCCTCTGGAGACTAGTTTTGTAAAACCCTTAATGACTAGGAATAATAAAATATTTCATAATGCCATTCACTGCTGATATCTGAATGGCAAGAAGAACTGCAAGGGAAAACCAAAGTAATATGTTGAATATACAAAATCTACCACTTTTAAGTTTCAGAGGAAATTCATGGAGAGAGAGGAAACTTGAAATAATATGTTGTAAAGAAAGAATCTATAACTTCAAAGTTTCAACAGGAGTTGGTGAAGAGAGGGGAAACTCAAAGTAATATGTTGAATACACAGAATCTACCACTTTTAATTTTCAGAGAGAATTTGTGAAGGGAGAAGAGATGGAGTGAAGGAGCAGAAATTAAGGTTATTTAACTCTTAATCACAGATGTAATAAGAGACCGACTGCTACATTACTTCACTTCGTTCAAAGAATAAAAGACACAAAATGGCACAAGAAACACGGATCACCATCAATAGTTGTAGGACTTACAGCTTCTTTCGTTTACCCATCAGAAAAAGAAGTACAAAATGTAATCCCAAAGAGGTCTAGAATTCAGAACCCTTCTTCACTCTTTCTCCATTCCTTAAATACAAACAAAAGCAGTTTGTAACTGCTTGAGCTTCTTGAAACTCCTAAACTGCCTAAACCGTTAAACTACTTATTACATTGCAATCGAGGGCACCATTGTAGCTTCTATCTTAACAAATAAAAAAAAATACGCTTGGAATATAATCCCTTTGCTAAGTTTGTTTTTTTGCTCATGTGTCTCCTTCCGTTTCGGCTGTCCTATCCTAACAGTCTGCATAAACGCATCTCCACCTGACCCTTCCCATGCTTTTGTGTTTCGAACACTGTCATCATGTCACCTGCTACCCGACTCTGCCTCTTCTGCGCATGCCTGCTATGTTTAGTCTTCTCCTCCCCTTTGCTTTGCGTCGGGTCAGTTACCCGAGTCTCTCAGCCCGCGTTTAGACTTTCCTCCATTATTAAGGAATTTCATCGGCTTTATGTTATAATCCTCCTTCTTTCCTCCGATGCGATTTAACACAAGAATGCCTTACCTCCGGATTTGAAGACCTTTGGAGTTCGCTTTTGAAACCACATCGCATCCACACAACATCGCACTTCGCATGCCATTGTTTTAAACTTTTCCTTAGCACTTATCTTTTAAATTTTTTGATGTGCGCTTATGCGATCGGGCCCCACCGCATCACGAAAATGCATTTCAAACATTACCGAGGACATATACGCGGAACAGTGGTTGTAGGGTCCCACAATATGGTGACCAATCATGGTGCATCACATATTGACGAACTTAACATATAACTTAAATGGTAAACAATACAAAACTGATGCGAACTTGCGACGTAATCTCCATTGTAGATCTTCACCAGATCCAACGGCCCCGCTTTACCGTCTTACATTGCCATCTCTCGTCCTTATCACATCACAACCAAAATAATTTACCTTGCGAAGTCTTAATGCTAAACTCTAAACCCTCCGATGTGCGATATGTGCTGGATCGTTGTGCCGGCATGTGGCTCCTTCCTTTATCACATCGCAAGTTTCAATTCTTACCGCATTGCAAGTTGTTTTATTTAACTTGTGAAGTCCTTAACACATAAACATGATAGTTGCCGATGCAAATTTGCATTGTGCTGACAGTGACCCTTCTCCTCATCGCTTTGCAAGATATATTGTTTGACTTGTGATGTCATCTCAGCCGTCGGTCTCTTCCCCTTCAGATCTGTGATTCGATCCTCGCCGTCTGATTGCCTCCTTTGGAAATCTTCTAAGTGTTTCTGTCTTAGTCGATTTCTCTGCTTTCTACCATCATTGCTCTGCAGCTCCGCTATCCTTCTTGAGATTTATTCAATCTTTAAAAGTGTTGATCTCTCCTGATCTTGCAAATGAGCTCGACTCGACCTTGTCTGGTGTGCAATTTTCTAAATGTGCTCATCAGGTCTGGCTCTTGAACTAATATACGCATGAATAAGCCCTACTTGAGCCCTCCTACACGCTTTTCTCTCTTCTTCTCCTCTGGCTTAGATTACACCTCGAATGCTGCTTCTTCCTTGATTTTGGTTTTGGTGCACCTGTGATGACGAATCCTCATTGAGTTTGTGGTTATCCTTTCGAGCATATTACAGGTCTTTTTGAAATTTTAACAATTGTTCCTCAATAACCTTGAACTGCTCAGAACCTCTCTTGACATTTAGCTGAGACAAACTAGGCTACAACAGTGCAGATCTTCGTTAAGGAAAATAATTGCTTCTTCAAGTGAAAGCCTAGAAACTCACATTTCCTTGTGCCTTTTTAGGTTTGTCATCCACCCCCATCTTCTCATAAACTTAATTGTGTGACACACAATGATCTCACACAAAAGAAGTCAACACTAAGCTCCTAGAGCCCAAGGAGAAATATTTAGACTTGATGTGCACGTGCTTGGAAACCTAGAGATTCCAGATGCAACACATTTAACTTAAACAAAGAGAAAGATGTCAAATTGATTGTGTGATCAATTGAAATAACCCTTTGAATAGGAAAATGGTTCGAACTTTTAACCTCCATCAAAACATATACTAATTGCAACTACCTTGAAAGGGAGATATCTTACCGGGGGCCATTAAATTTTTCTAGCCTAGCCTACCCCTTACCCCACTAGTGATTAGTCCATGTGAACCAACCACCATAATCCACACCTTTTTTTGTTTCCAATTAAGGTCATACACCTATAAATAAACCGTACATTGAGACCACACTTGTGTTTCCATACCATTGATCAGGCCTCTTGTGCATCAACACTTTTTTAAATATTATTGGAACCGATCGCCCATATGAAATTTTGAAGCTTAAGGTGTAGTCAAGAAACCGATGATAAATACATGTGAAGATCAAATTAAAATAATGTTATTATTTTCATAATTTTTTTGAGAAACTTATCAACCATGGTGATTCGAATATTAATAGACTGAATTTGGTCAACAATTTATATTGTGGGACTCAAGTTGTGGTATTTTTCCTTAACTATAATTGTTAAAACTTATCAAATTGGTGATGGAAAAGTTTTGAACATTTAAGCCAATCATTCGTATGAATATATTGAAGTTGAAGGTGCATGTCAAATGATACATATGGATATATGTGATGATTAGATTCAAATTTGTGTATACTTTCCATATTATCAATCAAGGTAATATCAATTAAGATAATATGATTGTATTGAAGATTGAAATTAATCACCCATCGAGATCTTACATTGTAAGAAAGATAAGGAGGATGGATATTTGTGACTATTAAATCAAAGTCGTATTTAAAAAATTATTGATAGTGGTGATGAAAAAATATTGAAAATTTAAACCAATCGTCCATTTGAATATATTGAATATGAAGTTGTAATAAAGATATAAAGAATGGAAATTTCTACCGATGAAATTTAAATAATTACACAAGTTAAATAATTCTATTTGAAATTCATCAAGCATGGTGATACATATATATTTAAAAATTGAAATGAGTAGCCCATATGTTTATATTAAGGCTAAGGAAAAATCAAGATACTATTGTGCTATTGAACAACCCCCATTATTTTAGCTTAGTTATTAGAAAATAATGGGGACCCTTTTTAAATTTTTAGAGTAAAAAAAGTAAGACCCTTAAGTGATTCATTTAAATAGTAATAGGAATCAAAGGGGGGTAAAAATCCTTGAATTTTGGCCTTAAAAGCATTAGAGTGGAGAATGATCACAAAATCGAAATTGCAATATCACAATACAACATATATATGGCTCCTAAAATCCACTCAACACATATTGCGACCCGATATATATCAAAGCTCTTTTATAAATGGAAATGGAATTTTGCAAACAAATTCTATAAGGAAAGGCTTACGGGACCCACTTCCGACACGTAGGCAAATCGCATTTTGCAACTTTACCCCAATGGTATTAATGTCACCCTCCACATTTCACTGATGCGATATACTGATCACATCACATGTTTTCAACACAACCACTCTTTCTCTTCATCCATATTCGTCGATATTTTGATTGCGATATCGCAATCGGCAAAACATAGCCGATCGACATTTTATAAAGACTCACATACGAGTAACACTACAATGCGACATAAATAATTTTGATGTTGGAATGACTACATGGGAAAATCAACCCATATCGAACATTAATGCCATAACTTAACGGTTTTATAGCCCATTCCTTCAAATTTATCTGACTGCAAGATGTATTGCATTCATGTATTCACAATGTGCCAAGTTTCATTCATTTAATTGTTTCCATTATTACAGTACTTGTGCATTTTTAAAATCAAAGTTTCCTCTTTCTACTTATCATTTCTCATTTTTCACAGGCGAGTCCAAATAAGCAGAGTTCTTTGGAGATGTCAAAAGCTCTTAAGAAAGCTAAGAAACCTATGGCCCCTGTGAATCCTGCACTTGTTGTAAGCGAAATAAAAGAGATGCTTCCCATGTTTACAGACACAACATGCAGACCACAAAGTGTATCTTCCTCCTAAGAATCCATGTACAAGATTTTTGAGGATGAGAAACCCCATAGGGTTCAAAGGAAAGTTACTTTTGATGTTTTTGATTCCTCGGAAGCTACTATAGAAGAAGTACCCAATTATTTTCTGCATTGAATTGCTGTGCACCTTAAAATCTTACCATATACTGATATTGTAAGGTGGATAATTGATAACCTCAACATTGGGGAGAATAATTTCTTAACCAACAGAATATCGATGATAGGTTACTTTAAAGTCGAAGACTTGAAGTTGATATACCACATCCCAGACCTAGATAAGGTCTACGAAAAGGAATTTCTTGTGCAGTTCGCCAACGATAATGAGCTGAAGTCAAATAAAATCAAGCAATGGAGAAGCAACCCAAATAAACACAAAAATTATGATAAGGGTATGTATTCTATAGACTCCCTTGCTAGTCCCTACTGTTATGTTGCTGCAATGATGTCTAGGCTCTTTGGTCAGCCTGATACTACCAAATTTTCAGTTGAATGAGTTCCTCTAATGGAAGCAGTAGCAGACTCTTATATAATATATTATGGATTGGGGAAACATTTTGTCTAATGATATTGCTACTCAAATTTTGGAATATAGGAAAAATCATTCTATTTCCTCCAAAAAATTTCCCTTGTTTTATATGAGTGATTATATCATGGACGTTGTATGTATCACATCATATTTCCTAGCCATGGGTTCGAAATGGACTACCCAGGACCCTCTCCCCATTCATGTATATCATAGCATGTCATGGGAGTTAAAATTTGAAAACAATTATTTTAAAATTTTCCATGGAGTTATCCTCCCTTTGTTTCAAGTCGTGTTCAATGAGAAATCCCCCAAGTTGTCAAAAGAAGATCAAGCTAATTTCTCCTCCATTGGAAAATGGTTTGGAGAAGAACTGTTTACCTATGTCAGAGTGTTTGGGAGCCTGGCTCAGCAACATGTTTTACCGTTATATGTTACTGATAATCTTCTCACAAGAGAAGTAGCTTATCAAACTGTTGGTCACGGATTACCTGGGTTTCTTAAGGAAGCTAAGAAAACATCATGGCCCTCCTTTCCAATTAATTGTGGTGTTTATGCCTTGGAAAATTATAAGAATGGAGTTTTAGAGATCAGTCAAATTAAATGTTTGAAATTGTTTACAATTTCAAATAGACAATACGACTCAAATAAAGTTGCCAATGATTTTACCATCCAAGTTAGAATCAAACCTTTTGTACATGAAGATGATGAGTTCGATGACTTATTTGAGTTAGTAGATAATTATTCTATAGTTCAGAATTTAGAAGCCTACACCTCCATCCAAAACAATTGCCAAAGTTTAAATAATACATGACAAGAGATTAGAAGGAATTTCATTGAAAATGATGGAAGTCTCCTAACCCTTAACACATAACGAAAAGGAAAAAGAACCGACGCCTAAGGATATTGAAGTCCTTCGTAAAACTGAACAAGATAAATCTGCTGAAGTTCAAACCATGGAATTATATTTCCCAAGTAATTTGAATGATGTCTGGAAGGAGTTTAACCAAAAACTTCAAGGAGACCAAGAAGTAATAATTACTGGTCATTAACAGATTGTGGAAACACCTCAAAGTAAAAGTCAGGACCCTTTCAATGTTGGGCCCTCTGACAAGTTAGTTAGCATAGAGCAAGTGGAATTCATCCCGACCTTCTCCACTACAGAAATTGTACTCAAGATTGAGGAAATCCCTCCTATGGATATACTCTATAGTCCTAAACATAAAGCAGTTATGAACAGATAAAGGAAAATAAGGAGGAAAAAACAATCTCAACTCCTTGTCCTAGGAGATGTTTCAATGGAAGTTGTCTTGAAATATTCACAAGCATATCCTTCACAAGATCTAACTCATTTGACCCAATTCACAGGAGATTATGCATTTGAAACTGTAGATAAATCTTCCAAGGTTCAACAATTGATGAAAGAAAAGGATGAAAGAATCATCCAATTAGAACATGAGCTAAAGGCAAAGAAGCAGAACGTCAACCAACAATTACAGGTACAGGTAACACAACTCCAAGAGATCATGGACCAGTTGAAGATTCAACACCAAACTGAAATAAGTTCAAAGGACACTCAAATTCACCAATTGCAATTTACTGTAGAGAAATTGAAAGATAATCCAAAGATAGATGAATTTAGAAAAGAAGATTTGGAACTAAATACCCTACTGGCACAACAACAAGTTATTTTTTGTCAAAAGTTATCAAATATCCTTAAATTGTGTGAGCAAAACAATTCATTGATGAACCGAATATCAAACCAAAGGATCAATTTCGATGAGATTGATGATAAGGTTTCACAGTATGTCACCTGGCAAGATTATGCTGATGGCCGAAAGGACAACCTGCCTAGGATTGAGGAATATAAAAAGGAAATATTGTTTAATTACTAGGACATATAATTGAAACATGCTGAGATATCCATTTGCAGAGCAAAAGATGTGGCTAATAACATTTTGGAAACTATCAATCAAAATCTCATCGCTGCAAATATTATTGATAGATTCCCTCCTAGTTTGCTTCCTATTGTGAAAGACTTGATAAGGAAATGGAAAGAAGTTTCAAAGGTCAAAGAGGGAAACATCAGAAATTTGGAAAAACTAGATTGGGATAAGTATTGGAGATACTTGGTAAAGTCACATAGCCAATGGCTTATGCTACGCTATCTTACAGATACATCCTCCTACATGTTTCCTCCACTTTTAGATGCGGTTTTCATTGGACATCTGTGAATCAGGCCTGGCCAACCTCCCGAGGTTAAGCCTATGCTTAACATCCTTCAACTTAAGGAATGAATGGCTGATGAGACAACATGAAAACCATCAAGCAAGTCACCCCTTTAAATTATGTTTCTGTTTAATTTTCACTTAGTTTAAGGAGAGTTGTTTAAACCTCCTCATATTTTATTGTAATTACTAATTTTAAGACTTTTATTTTATTATATAAACCCCTTCATGTATTTTAAGAAGGGGTCTTTAAATTTTGAAAGGAAGACTTTACAGAAGTCAAAATTTTGTACTCTTAAAGTTTTCTTAATAGAAAGGGATGGACCAAATACTATTTCTCAAATGAGCAGAGTTAACGTATACATGGTACTTTTATCCTATATGTTATATTTTTGTTCCAAATGATAAATGGCTAATTTTTCTTATCATGTTTTGTTTCATGTATCTATTTGAAAACAATCAGGCATTAACTAATCACTTTTGAACATGTTAGATTGTTATCTTTTGGTACATATTCAATACATGTAGTAAACAGTTGTGATATTGCCTTATCCAATTGATTTAATTAACTATTTAATTAAATTAATTATTTCAAATCATTTTCATATCTCTAAGTGTTTGTATAATATTTATTTTCATTCGCTGAAAGATCATCTTTATAAATCACACAGAGAATATATTTCATCCCAAGATACATATAGATAGATATATTATTTACTTCAATCTTGATATTATTTCCATCTACCAAGTTATAGACAGCTATAATCCCATCTATTCACCCAATTATATTTCACTAGGAAACTGGTCCCATAAATCTAGTCGGAGCCACCATACCAAACAGAAAAGGGACGGTTTTTAAGTCCCCGACTGGGTGGTTTTCCTCGATGTTGTTGCACCAATTTTCGGGGCCTCAACAGATACCCACAACAAATATTAATGGTTGTAATGTATTATATTTTCGATATCGAATAAACATTTATAATGCTAATACATTATATTTTGAAATGAATCACCTAACTAGGTATGACATTGAAGATGCAGGAAAGGTATAAAAGATGGATATTTGTGAAGATTGAATTCAAAGGTTTGTATGTTTTCCATAACACTTTGTTTTTGGACTAAAATGATTCTCATTTCTTTTGACACGAAGTATAATACATGAATTCTATATAAGAAAGTGGCACAAATGCGACATTCATAGATACATATTTGTTATCTTATGGTCCTCACCAACTAATCAAAATGTCTCAATTTAGGGACACAACATTAATTATTAAAGTTGTATAAACAAATAAACTATAAAATAAACCAAAAAGAAAAGGAAATCTTGGCTATTTGGACAACTCGTAATGTCATATCCTGTAGGGGTGCAGATAACACTTAAGTCAAGAGGAGCATTTATGTCATTAGGTATTTTCTCTCATCCATTGATTATAGCTCAAGATCAACTCCCATTTGTTATTTTTGTGCTTTGACTCTACATGCCACTCTGGTTTATAGATGACTAGATGTACAATAGAAAACTTGTGAAATTGAGGAACATATTGAACATTTGACAGGGCTAATGTTTGTGCTACTTCCAATGCTTGAGAACAATATCAACTACACCATGTTGAGGGCACCTATCACTAAATCTTCGAGAGTGTGTTGAGCACGTTGGTGGGTGAATACCTAGGTGTTCTTGGTACATGGTACAAGGAGGCCCAACTTAAAAGTCTAATTGTTGATGTAGATTTACCACCTCAATCTCTACCTTCATTGCATGCACCTATATTTCCAGGTGTAGTTGGACACAAATTAGGGAGACATTATGCATGTAAACGAATAGTAGCGTTGTTCATTCTTAAACAAACATTATTTTCTTGTTTTCCATATATGATATGAAATACAAACCTAACCGATCTTCTATGTTATGTTGAAGTCAATAGGCCAAGAGATCCTATCTCTTAAAATTGTTTCCTTCTAGAAAATAGAAGAGGGAATAAATTGGCTAGAGAACTTAAAGGCTCAATCCCAAGTTGTATTGGAGAAGATATATAACCAAAATAGGTCTTTGACAATTATATTTTTCTTAAATTAATGTATTTATATCATGATAAGAAATTGATATCTTTTCACATTACAATATCTCTTACCTTGTTTATAGGTTAACAAAGTTCAATTTTCTCTATTAGACTCATACCATTATTAATAAATTATGATACCTGGAATTTTATCCAAAATTTGATAAAATATTTATTAAGTGACTTCATTCTTCCAAAATGATTTTATGAGGAAGAAATAAATCATAGATTACTTTAAAGTTCAATCAACATTTATCCAAAAACCAAAAAGTATATTCAAAACATTTCATTATATTAAATAGTATAAAACATCCTCATTATAGTGTATAATAACTAGCTTTTATTTATTTCAACAGAGATTTATGGCATTTAAAAAAAACAACCAAATTTATATTAAAATTTTAATTTTTTTTTTTTGAGTTTTATCTAGTTTCTATTTGAGGCAATTTTATTTATTCTTCAAATACCAACTATGGATAATGATTCACTTTTCCATTACCATTAGGTGTGTAATTAGCTTTTAGCCATTCAATCTAGTGTATCTAGTTGAGAGGCCATTGTGATTGATTTGGCTTTCTCTTTTCAACTTTTGACTTTCTAATTAGTAGAACAATTTTGTTTTATATATATTTATGTATCAAATCTTTCTTTAAAGATAAATATAAATATAGATTTTTTTTTTTTTTTTTTTTTAAATTTATCATTTTATTAGTAATTTGCCTAGCCCAGGGTGATTAGCCACTTAGCCACTCCATCCTATGGATTTGGTTGAGAGGTCACTGTGGTTAATTTTACTTTTCATTTTTCAACTTTTGATTGTTGATGGAAACACTTCTTGTAAATTGTTTGTTTACCTGTAATTTTTTGTTTATTTAAGATTTAGTTACAAAAATCTGGTTGACAAGAAAATCAGCCAGATGATATAATAAAATGTACATTTGGATATAAAAATTACTTCACCAACAATTCAAAATATAGAAAAAATATACATTTTATTTAAAAAAGATTTTATTAACATTAGGAATTTAACTTCTGTGATCTATAAAATATATATAAAATCTTTCGATGATAATCATATCTAAGCATATTGTGTCCACGTGATTAGAACCAGAAATATATATAAAATCTTTAGATGATAATCATATCTAATCATATTGTGTGGATGTGTTTAGAACCAGTCAGTGTAATGATAGTGAATATAATTCGTCATCAAAACAAGATTTTATTAAATATGAAATAAATCCAACGCAGTATGTCAACAAAATATCCATGAAAAATAAAAAGTTTTGTAGAGAGGGAGATTGAACTATGGAGGGAAAAAAAAATACTAAAGAGCCTAGTGAGCCCCATGGCATTCTGAAATATTGTGTTGGATTGGGAAATAAACGAGTTTGATGACGTCAGGCCTATTCTGGGCCTGCATGATCCCACATAAATCCAATTTTTGTTTTGCTGCCAATGAAGCAAATACAAGAGGCTATTCAATGAGGGAATAATCATCGGTTACACGGGCTCTATCTGATTTTGTCTCGATAGCAATATCACCAAAAGTATTTAGCCATGAACAAATTACTCTGATAGTGAATCATTTAAGCTGGCTACTGGTAGTGAAACGCAGAGCATACAGACCCTTCAAAAATTTGAAGTGTTGGCTCATATTGCACTGAATGCACATGGTTTGTTGAAGGTTGCACCAGTGCCCTTAGAAATAGGCATTGGAAATGCACGTGGTGCAGATAAGACTAATGTCATCCCTGCCATTCTTAGCCATCTGACCTGCAAACCTAGTAAGTCAAAATCGACAAAATATGGGAGAAAGAAATGGAGAAATGTAATTTCTCGTGGATTGTTACAATGTTGTCAACCGATTTTGAGATTTGCAAATAAATAGTAGAGTTTAGCAGTACGAAACTATGAATAGTAAGAAACTATGGATATAGTGTATGTAGATAATTGATAAGAAAAGAATAACGGTATTCCTACCAAAGTGACTTATCACTCGTCCCTATGATACAACTGACTTATCACTCGTCCCTGTTGATCCTTTACACAGGGAAACACTTTTTTTACGTGTAGTGTAAAGAGGCAGCAAAATGGCCCAGAATTTGGCAATGATTTTCAAAAAATCTGGCAAAGATTTGCCCAGAATTTTGTTTACAATTGTTAAAATTTAGTATTTTGAGTGCTCTAAGGGTTTTTGATAGTGCTGAATCCATTTCCACTATCAAAAATGGATTCCAAACACTCCAACTATTTGATTTTTATTTCACTGCCTGGGTAGACAACTCCCTTTTTATAGGTTTGGGTGGGCCAATGTTTTCTTTTTAATAATAATATATTATAATATTATAAAATATGTTAATGTTAACCAATTTTGTCTTTTAATTTGTGGAATCTTAGCCTTTATGTTATTTTTTGTTAATTTGGCAGATATGGGACAATTTCCTTCCATTGGACAACTTTCCTCAAGAGAGACCCCACATAGCCCTTGGAAAATTTTAATTTGGATAAGGAAAAAAATAATTTTAATAGGGAGACCCACATGTGCACAAATTGATAGATCGACTCAAAAGAGAAATTGGACACCCTTGGATGGCTATAGATACAAGTGACATCAACTTCATTTGGAGATGATCATCAAATATTTTTTTCTTCTCTCTTCTCTGGTTTGGCTCACACAGGTCTAAAGTTGGTTTGTTCAAGTCCGAAATTGCAATGTCCAAAGCTCGCACATGTGATTAGGGTTTTTGGTTCTTAGTTGCAGGGATGTTATAGGGAATTTTTGGTTATAACCACAAGCACACAGGCTCATCCGTGCGGTTGGAGCATCTCAGCCGCACACATAACTCTCCCTCCATGCGGTTGGGATATAGGGTTTGATTTCATTAGTTGACCACAAAATTCGGCAGTTGACCGCATATATTGACAGTTGACCTTAGACTTCTGAACCAAGGTTTTTGATTACTAGTATTGCTGGGTTCATCTCTTGGATGTTGTTTAGTTGATTTTGCTGGATAGTTTTTGTGGTTGACGATATGGATCATTGTAATCTCTCTTTGATGAAACATTCAATGGCAATCTAATAAGAAAAAGAATTTGAAAGGGTTTTCCCTGTTGTGGGGTTTTTCCCTGGTCTTCGACCGATCCTGGTGTCTCTATGTGTGAATGATTTTCTTCTATTGTTATTTTATGTCCCGCTGCATTGATGGTGATATTGTTCTTTCTATATAATTGTTCATGTTGTTGAATAATGTTGTAAAACTGAATAATGTTATGATGTTCTGGGGTGAATTCAATATGTAAATGATGAAATGCAAATATTTGAAGCAAAGAACAACATAGCCCTAAGAAAAATTAACATGGTAACAAAGTTGGGCTAAAGAAAAGTCATTGAGGTCACCCCTATGAAGACACCATTGATGGGAGCAAGAGAAGATGGAGGAGAACTAAAATAATACTAGGGTTTGAAGGAAATTCTAAGCGATCTGGTTATTAGGGTTTGATGGATTATATGAGATTAGGGTTTGGAAAAAACCCTAGAATATGATAAAGGTTTGGGTTATGCAGTATTGAAGCCATAAAATGATCAATGAGGAGTTGTTCTAGCACTTGTGATAGATTTAGTATAACCCTAGTTGGGTTAGTTTCAATTAGGCATGATTTTTGATGAATTCAATGGAAATAATGAAGACACAATTGTTATATGGATAATAGACAATAATGACTCTTGAAGGCTGGTTTAAGAGGGAGAATAAATGACGTTGTTAATGATGAAGCTTTGAAAGGTGTAAGTTTATTCAATGATATGATAAAGAACATGTAAGAATGAAGTTGTTGATCTCCCTAAGTTAAGAGGGAGCTTGGATGAAAGAAAGTGTGTATATACCTAGTTGAGATGGAGGGTATAATGTGTCAACTGTAATAAAGACCTTGAAGAAAGAATAAATATCATGGTTGAAGCATTACAAATAGATATTCGTAAGTGGAAAAGTTGTAAACAAGACTTGGATGATCTGAAAGAAGTGTCACGACTGAGTTTGGTGTTGCTATAGAAGCTAAAGAAGAAAGCTTCCCAGATGTGTTTGAATAATATGATGATAACCTAACAAATTCAGTATATTTAAGAACC
The DNA here is from genome assembly GCA_034641835.2 of Pinus albicaulis. Taxonomy (NCBI): domain Eukaryota; kingdom Viridiplantae; phylum Streptophyta; class Pinopsida; order Pinales; family Pinaceae; genus Pinus; species Pinus albicaulis. The sequence goes on along the minus strand of CM076571.1, from coordinate 502,898,252 downwards.
TCAAAGGTTTGTGCAATATATATATATATATATATATATACATATATATATATATATTGAAAGTTTATTGCTAATTGGGGTTGTAATTGTGCAGGATCTCTCCATAAGAAGGTTGGACATTTTTGAAGCATTCTTGGACTGGTGGATATATTTAATTTAGTTGATAAGGAGAGATGAAGCATCTTGGGGTGACAAGATGCTTGGGAGGATACATGATCAACCTATGTATTGATGTCCTGATCCCAAAGTAGGGAGGGTGGCATTGGTCTCGGAGCTCTGACCTTGGATACACACATAAATCCCTGGGCTGGTGTTACAGATGAAGCCTAATGGTACCTATAGTGGCTAAAGTTTGGATCACACCTTAATCCCACCTGATTAGATACCTTGGTCAAGTATCTAATCTATAGCACTTTGTGTGCTATTACTCTTCGCAAAACATATCATTTTGAGATCTTCCAGATACCTCTGTATATATGTCATTATGAATACCTCACTAGTTAAGAAGGATTGTTGAAGAATGTAGATAGTGTCGGTCTTCATAATTGTATTTGAGTCATGTATTTGTCAAAAGAAGAAGAAGAAGGAAACTTTATTGTAAAAAAAAATTGAGTTATTAAAGCATGGGTTTCATGCTTGGGTCATTGGTCAATAGGTCAAAGCCTCCATTGTAGGCTTTTAGGTTTGTGTCAAAAGTCAAAGTCATAAGACCCTTCATTGGATTTGCATGGAATTATTTTGTTGTAATCAAATTATAAATTCCTCTACCATCAAGTCGGCCTACCCACAGTTCAAGTTGGCCTACCCACAGTTCAATTCGGCCTAATGATGGACCCTCAAACCACTATTTATAGCCATGAACTCGACCTTGTTTGTGTACAAGAAAGAAGTGATTTGATTTGCAATTTCATATAAAAGTAGAGGGTACAAAATACTAAGGGAAGTCTTTATCATCATTAAAAGGGCTAGCGAATAAGGGAAGTGCAATAAGACCAAGATAAATATAGTTCTAGTTTCAAGATAATTACAAGACCGAGCTTCAGGATTCTAGAGATCGAAATAGTTACAGGACTGAGCTTCAGGATTCTAGAGAAGGTCCTGGTTGTCTCAAATTTGATCTGAATCTACTAGTGGAAGAGTTTGAGTGGGTTTTCCCCTTTATAGGGGGTTTTTCCCTGGCTAAGTGCCTATATTCGTGTCTATTTTTTCATGTTTTGGTAGTTGTTTGATGATCAAATAGATAGCAATAACATGAAGAAGTTGAAGAATTTAATAAGAAGATCACAAGAATCTATCAAAGTTTAAGAGAAATCAAATTTAAATGCCCTAACTAGAAACCATATATTTCTTAATAGTACAAACTTCACGGGTTGTGATATACTCTGCTTTTACAATGATGAGTGTGAAAGATTTTTTCTTCCTACTTGTGCAAAGAATTCATAGTAGAGCTCAAACTGAAGCATCTACTTGAAGCCCTTTTCTTGTCTTCTGCACTTTCTTCCTAATCAGAATTTGTATATCCCTGCAACAATACATCATTGTTTGAGTCATATCTCAAACCATAACTGGTTGTTCCATGACTAACTGATATGCTTCCTTCTCTTGATCCATCATCTTAGCTAATTCTGGGTTACCCCAATTGGGTACCTTTTTTGAAACAGATTCTATTGTGGCAAGCCTGGTTGCTCCCTTTGCCACTGATGCTATTAGAGTGCGTCAATTATCTAGAAAAAAATACTTCACTTTGAATCCAAAGATCAACTAACTTTGAAGCTAAGGCAAGGGTTCCTGATAAAGTATTCATTGCTTCCTCTAAAACAAATATTTTCGGTCAATGTTTCTCCTTCTGACACAAATTATTTTTCTTTCATCATAAAAACAAATCATATAGGATCATCCTTGATCCATCAATCCAAGTGTATCAAATCTAAGGAACCTATACAAAGCCTTGTTTATGCTTACAAGTATAAGACTTCATCATGTACCTCTCAAGCTTGAGGTAGCTCAAATGTACACTTCTTCTTTTGCCAATTAAGTGAATCTCTACATCCATTTGATGTAGTCTTTAACATAAATAACAAAGATAATAAAATTTTAAATGTATCTAACAAGATGCCCCTTCATATTTTTCGCTCTCTTACTGAAGTAATCCTTTACTTTGTACTTGTTTTCAAGTTGCCATTTACTGCATAATTAATCTTGGAAGTCACCACAAAGTTTTTTTCGACATAGATCACGACATACTTCAGTCTGGTTGATCTGTCTACTCCCTCTAAGTCCATATCTAATCTAGTACAATATCTCTCATCAAATCCTTATTTTTGGGAGAGTTCTCTTGTCACAACTTTTCTTTGCTATTTCATCTACTATTACAGTCTAGGAAACCTTTAGTATGTACCTACAATCCTCACTAGGAGGATATGGAAGAACAAATACAACCTTGAAACAAAGAATTCAATGAAAATAGACTAAATAATAGTAATAATTAGATAATAGAGATTTAAAATACTTACCTTTTGAGAAGAATGTAAACTCCCTCTTGATCTTTGGACTTTTTCATCCATATTTGATTTTATTAGCTTCATCCATGATGTCATTTCTCCCTTGCAAGAGATAGGGTTTCTTCTTTCAGAGGAAATATCCAATCCTAGGGATATTTCCATAAACCCTAGGGATTTCTTGTCCAAGTCATTTTTTCTTTCTAGGGTTTACATATGAAAATTTCGAAAATGAAATCCTACTACAGTATCTGATATTATTTCTATGATTTATTATTTAGCAACAAGTTATTTACAAAAATTGCTTCAGTAAATATTTAAATAAATTCAATTGCAGTCTTCACAAATAAAATGCTGAGAAAAATAGAAATAAATACAAGCACATGAATGACACAATTATTTTGGACAATTGTCCCCAGAAAAACCCAATGCGAGAAAACCGGTGCAACAAATGAGGGTTTCTTTTATTATTCTTCAGTAAAAATCTCTCGTACAAAAAATGACGAGCAAAACATAAGAGAAATACTATGAGAATTTTACAAGAAAATTTATTACTTTCTTATCAGTGAGTTTCTGACCCTGGAGTGTTGGACATTGGATAAACCAAAGCTCCCCGTGTGTTTCGCAACATGGAATAACCCCCTTTCGTGGATCATTATGTATGGCGATGCGATCATTGACTAACACCTGCGGGTTTTGGTCTAACGACAATTGTGATTCCCAACAAGTGGTATCAGAGCGTAGGTCACAAGTTCGATACACACCCGGCTCGCGTTGGGGGGGAGATTGTTGGACATTGGATAAACCAACGCTCCCCGTGTGTTTTGCGACATGGACTAACCACCTTTCGTGGATCCTTATCTCTGGCAATGTGATCATTGACTAACACCTGCGGGTTTTGGTCTAACGGTAATCATGATTCCCAACATGGAGAGCCCCTGAGTCCCTCTGCGTCTCACTACGTCAGCCTCTACGTAGTGACTGTGAAGTTCCAACATCACAACTCCTATGTTGTTTCTGCCACTACGTCACTGCCTCTCCGCAGTCCATCCTCTGTGCTGCTTGTCTCTGTTGGTTTCCCTACTCTCAACTCTTGTTGATCCCTCTCTCTCTCCACTCTACAACTCTCCCTCTGAATCGATTTCTTGTGCCAAACTTCAGCCAGTGAGAAAATCGATTTACTTGGGAAACTGAGTATCTGCCTCGGTGTGCTTTCCAAATGACCCTCAAGCTTTCTTAAATAATATTCTTGTTGACATTTAGCGGCCCAGATTAGAAGCTAATCAATGGCTAAGATCATTTTGACTTGATCCTCGTCTTCTTCTAGAAGTTGCACCCACAATTTAGATTAATTCCCATTAATTATTTTTAATTTCCTAAGTTTAGACTTAGGGTCATATTAAAAATAATTATTTTTTCAAATAAAACCGTCTCCGGGTGGAATTTCCCAAAACTATTTCTAGGTTATCTGGAATACATGTGTCTAATCCTCTCCACAAACTTTGAGAATTAGAGCACATCTTATGCTACCAAAAAATCAACACTCGCTCTTAGTGAGGAATGTGCTCTGACAGATATGCCCTACTGCATACCGCTTTGACTCTGAAGCATCTCCTCTATGCTACTGATGTTTGACATGCTGTCCATCAACCATTGTGTTACTATTGCACCATACTGCTGTTGATCTAGCTGTAATCAACACTACATCCGTACTGCAACTCCCTCTCAAATGCTACATATGTGGTTGAGATATCATATGTTTCTTCTACTAAAAAGATTCTCTATCATACCAATATGCTCTCTAAAGTGATCAAACTTGGTTCTTCCTAGAGCTTTGGTGAGTATGTCTACCACCTGATTCCCTATGGGAACATACTGTAACTGTACTGCTCCTCTTTGAACACAGTCTTTGATAAAATGGCACCTAATGTCAATGTGCTTAGACTGATCATGAAATAACGAATTCTTAGAGAGTTTGATACAACTCTGAATACCATAATAGATACTAGTCACTTCCATATTCCTTTTGAACAGATTCACTAACAGTTTTCTAAGCCATATGGCCTCGCACGTAACTGTGCTTGCTTCCATGTCTTCTACCTCTACTAAGCTCAGTGCTATGAATTTATGTTTGCTATTGCACCAGGAGGTCATCCCTGATCCGATGTTGAAGCAATACACTATGGTGCTCTTCCAATCGACTGAAATTCCTGCCCAATTTGCATATGTGAACCCACTCAACCTGACATCATCTCCATGGGTATATTTCAACCCGTATTTGACTATTCCTCGCACATATATGAGATTTTTCCTTGTTTTCGCCTAGTGTACCCCCTTCGGTTCTACCATGAACTGACTGAGAGTGTTGACAACATAGCAAATCTTTGTCCTGGTGTTGAACATATACATCAATGACCCAATGAGCTGCCTGTACAAGGTAGGTTCCACTTCCTTTTCTTCTGATGCATCTATCTTCTTCTAGTTGGTTATCATGGGCGTTTCCATGGGCCTGCAATCCTGCATCCTGAATCTCTTCAGGATTTTCGAGGCATATCTCCCTTGTCCTAGGAAGATTTTTCCATTCTTCTGCCAAACATCCAACCTGAGAAAGTAATGCATCAACCCCAAGTCCTTCATGTAGAATTCAACTTCTAAGTTCTTCTTGCAATCCTCTATGAGCCTAGATGATCCTGTAAGGAATATATACTCCACATACAATACCAAAATAAGTGGCTCATTCTCTACCATCAAATAGTAGAGATTGGGATCTACGTCACTCTTGACAAATCCCAACTGCTGCACATATCCATTAATCCAACTATACCATGCTTTGGGTGCCTACTTGAGACCATATAGAGATTTCTTCAGTCTGCATACATGAAATTTATTCTCACGAGTCTAAAATCCTTCAGGCTGCTCAATGTACACCTCTTCTTCGATCACCACATTCAAGAACACTGTCTTGACATGCATTTGGTGAATTTCCCATCCCATATGCATAGCTAAGGACACAATAGATTTGATGGAGGTGTATCTAGAAACAGGTTCAAAGGTCTTCTCATATTCGATTCCTTCGTTCTACAAATACCCCTTAGCCATGGACCTGGCCTTGTACGTCTCTATGCTGCCATCTACAAAATACTTGATCTTGTAGATCCATCTTGACCCTACAATTGATTTGTTCTCTGGTCTAGGCACAACTTCCCATACATCATTAGTCATGATAGAGCTATACTCCTCTACCATAGAATCCACCCAGACCTCATGTTGTACGGTCTCCTGAAATCTAAAGGGTTCTTCAAACTTGTCTACCAAGTCTTGGTATCTGTCGGGTTGTCTATGCTGCCTCTTATCGGTTCTAGGAGCTCCCATAATAGGTGCTTTTCTTCTACATCTGTCTTCCTTGTTGATGATGATGAAGATAGCAACAAAAGCTCCTTCTTAGATTAGCTTCTTCAGTAGTGGTGAATGAGAGTTAGATGAAGATCACCTTGAATCCTTGATGATGATGATTATCCATGATGACTTGATGTTGACTTCAACAATGTTGATTTGATTTCAACACCAAACAGTTTTTGTTGGCTTCTACATTGTGTCCTTCTTGATGTATATATATCCTTGATCTTGATGGATTTCCAATTTCTACAAACTTCTTATTTTGAATTTGAAGATTGATTCTTCAATGTAGATTTTTGACTTTTTCCTTCTAGAAACTGATCCTTGATCTTATTGGTACTTAAGTGTCTTCTTGTCAAATAGCCCTTTCTAGCACCTTAGCTCTGAAACCATGTTGAGAATATGGTAGGGCAATGTTTAATTCAATTCTCTTACTTGATAACTGCTTTTGTTATACTTGTTCTGCTTCTATTACTTAGATCTTTTTCTTCAATAGCTTATTATGTTCTTTATCAAGTCAAGTATCAAATTCTCAAGAGACACAATATGTAGGCTTTCAAGACAAGGCCAAAACCTCTCCATCTTGGAGAGGAAAACCCGATAATCATTCTTCTTATAGATCATCAATTAACGAGTACCAAGACCATGGCAAAGACCCTTGACACCTGTATGCTTCAAAGATCCTTGTCACTAGCCTTTGATGTTTTCATGGATCTTCTCTTCTATGCTTCTTCTTGAGAATCTCAATTCCTCCTTTTCTGCACCGTCCTGCATCACATTTCTTGTCATGTATTGGAGGAATCTAGGTCTCCTTGTTGCTACATTCCAAGATAGAGATATCTATCTCGTCATTTCTGCAACTTTAGACAAATATATTAGCCTCCTATTATCGACATACCCTTACTTTTCTTAGTCTTACTTCAACTTCACCTTCATCCTTTACTGTGACCTTTTCCTTCGATATGATACCTGAAACAGAGAGGTATATTCTGTTGTTGTGGAACCTTAGGAAAGTATCAACCTTCTTGTAAGTATATGTGCAATACAATCACCCAAGACCGAACCTTAGATTTCCCTTTAAGTGCACCTTTTGAGTCCTTCTTCCCTTTGATATCTTCCTTACTGTATTTCACATCGATTGCAGACTTGTCCGAAAATATGTGTCCTCTAATGGAGCTGCTCTCCCTTATATATGGAGACTTATTTCTAGCTTGTAGGCCGACATCATCTAGAGTAGGTAAGCTAACTTCTTGTAGAGGGTTCTTCATTATATTTGAGCCGACTTGAGGAGGCCTAGTGACAAGGTCTTGAAGCATACATTTACATCAACAATGTGTCTTTAACAAGTGTAACAACACTTCATTTACATGACTCTAAATTATACATTTATGACAAGATGACAAATCCATAAATACATCAATAAGAAGTTTTTGACCTATAATAAAAACTCCTTGCTCATGAAACCCATGAGACAAGCATTACAAAATACATTTTATTATCTTTGCATTAGGGAAATTTTGAGGTCTAAAATGGGCCTCCTAAGGAAATAATAAAATAATAACTAAACCAATGAAATAATATTTATGAATTTTCAATTCACTTTTTGCACCACAATCAATGTAACCATAGTTAAATTCAATTCAAAAGTTGTACCAAAATAAAATTAATAAAAAAATTGTATTGATGTGACTATAAATAAGAATAAGCTTTTCAAGAAAAAGTCATTATCATTGAACAACTAATGCATTTGTCCTTTGTACTTCAATAAATTAAAATAAAATATAAATATAAATCTATAAATTCTTAAATATATTATATGCTATTAATTAAAATTTATATTATTTGAATTGTATAATAACATGTAATTAATATACTATATAAATATAATATAATATAATATAATAAATTTATAGGGATATGCATTGTTTCTTTTAAGAAATATGAAATGACAATAATATATTTTTATTCAAAAAGTGTGAAATGACATTTATTATGAGTACTTTACTTTGACTTTAAAAGTACTTACAACACTACCATGGTTAACCATGAGTTTTTATCCACCATTGAGAATGTGACAAATAAGTACCTTTGACTCAAACAATGCCACCTCAACCATTAGGGATGATATCATCCCCTAAAATGTGATTGGTTCTCATAAAGTGAATTTTGATTGTACATTTTCCCTAGGAGGCCCATTTTAGACTTCAAAATTCCCCTAATGTCTTCTTCATTACATAAATTCGTAATTACTAGTCATTAAGAAGACCAACACTTTTCAACAAGAAGTTTGCTCTCCAACAAAGGGTTTCCCAGTAATTCGACCTTCATTACAGAGATATGGTGTCTCATGAAGTCAGTCCTTTCCACAAAGAACTTCCTTCATAGAATTTTCCTTCAATTCTGCCCATCAATCCTTGGATTCGACTTGTTTCATGCCACAAATTATGCAAACTACTTTTCATGGGGAGAGATCTGAATTGGTGTTTGAGAGAGTCGAATACCTTAATACTTCTTGTTTGCCAAATGGGTGCCTCTTAGAGGCTAGGCTGACTTGATCTAGGAGAAGGGCCGATTTTACCAAATTCAATCCTAAAAATTTAAAATTTCTTCTTTTTTCAAAGGACATGAAGAACATGCCATTTTACATTTTGCTTTTGACAAATAGCATGAAGAACACACTTTACAAATATATCAAAAATAAAAATAATAATTATGAAGACTCACCATAGTTAGAAAACTCAACATTTGATTCGTCACTATTTACTATTTTGGAGTTTGAGTTATATAAATTTAATATTCTGGTCTTGAGACTTTAGTGTCTACTACAGTCTATTTTGGCTAGTAATAAGTACTAGTTAGACTTTAGAATGATGAATGATGAATTTAAATTTTAAATCAATTTTGAATCTAGAATGATGAATTTAATTTTTAAATCAGTGTAGATTTTAGAATGATGAATATGGATCAATGTATAATTATTGAATCTCATTGTGTATGGATGAATGATGAGTATAAATCAATGCATTTCATTATTTAATTCAATTATGTATGGATCAATGCAATATTTTTTAAGGTTAACTTGTCCATCCCTAAATTTCCCTAAAATTTGAGGGTACTCCCACTCATCTCCCGCACCTGCATCCCTCCATCCTGGAGTCTTGGTGGAACATAGAGGAAAACCAACATGGAGATTGAGTTGATAGAGAATTGGGAATTGATGTCAAATAACTATTTTATTCTTAATTCAATTGTTCACTAATATGTACCTTAAAACAATATGACTTACATGTAAAACAACCCTGAAACTACTTATCAAATCAATATTTCTACGTAGCTAGGCAGGGTTAATATATATTTGAGAAGTGCATGTCTGGTAATTTGGAAAAGCAAAGTGGAGGACTCTTAAGGGCTGAACGAGCGGCAGCCGTTTTAACAAGGAACATATTGAAGTTGTGCTGCTAAAGTTTTTCCATTGACATTTTAGCGTTACATGATACTCTTCACTCTGGGTAGAGATTTGTTATACACTTGCCCTATGTTTGCAAGTGTACACAATTATCCTATTATATTGTTAAATTCCTATATTCTTTAAACAATAAAATGATGAATAATACATTTCTTATAGATCTCAATGTCTTTCCTTTATCAGATATTGGAGTTTGAAAGAAGCATACATCAAAGCAGTGGGGGTTGTACTTGGATATAAATTAGAGAGATTGGAATTCTATTACCCTGAAAACCAGGTATGGGCCGTTGTTGCATATCTTCGAATTGATGGGAAAGAGGAGAAAGATTGGCATTTCTCTCTTTATCAGTTTGATAACTGCCATTGGGTGAGTGTTGGTGGGTTATATTATTGGAGGTGAAACATTATATGATAGCTTGAAAATTTATATCAGATCCATGCTGAGTGACTGTTTTCATCTATAATTAATGGGTAGAAATGCATGTTGTTTCTTCTCCACGGTTCAAATTTAATTTGATGTTTGCTTGTATACAAATCAAATTGTATATCACTTTTCTTGATACTTAATTTGATGTTTGCTTGTATGCAAATAAAATAATATATCACTATTCTTGATACAGGAGTGTGTAGCAAGAGGCCATCCTAACAAGGCAGTAAGTAGTTATCGTAAAACATTATGGAAAGCGGAGTTTGATGATAAGAGTTACATATATGGTCTTGAACTTCCGAGGAAGCCATTCACATGGTATGAAATTGAGCATCTCATTCCAGACAATATAAAGGAAGAGTATTATAAAAGTAGTTCTGGGTAACTATTTTGTTGTATAATTGTGTAGTATGGATGGTAGTAACCCATTCAATCATTATTTTCTCTCTTTTGTAAAGTTTACAGGCTTCTTAAAGAAAATTAAGAAACCAAAAATTTACAAAATTGGTGTCCTAGATGAACGCGCATTATATGGGGATGCCTAATGGATGATGTCGTTATATCTCACATGAAGTACCTTCTAATCCAGTTGACTATCTTGTGGCTACGAAAACCGCCAGATTCTTTTTTTTTAATGAATGATAGTAATATTCTTTTCAATTATAATATCTACGGCCTTGCCTATAAGTAAACAAATTTGAGTTGGTTGACTTCTACTTACACCATGTTATTTACTAATGACTTCAATCATATTATCATACGTGGGCCTTGTCCAAAGATGAATAAGGCCCCTTCACTAAGTGACTTCATTCTTCCAAGTGATTTTGTTGTTGAGAAAGGAACCACACAATCTTCCATTATATATGAGTGATTTTATAGCTGCTAAAGGGACAACACAATATTACAGCTATATGTAATTGATTTTATAGCAAAGAAAGAAACCAAACAATGTTATAGTTACAAGTGATTTTATGCTGAGAAAGAAACCACACAATATTACAATTAATGTTGGTTTAGACCTAGTGAAATTCAATCTTAATAGACAAATCAATATCTTGTTTGGTGAGTATGAGTGCTTCAACCTTTAATAGTACTTATATTGTTTTGTAAAATTATAGAAATTCTTCATATATTGTACAATTACAAGGTTCTATTCTATCAACGGAGGACTATGGCTTCTTAAAATAATAACCAAAGTTATATGGAAATTAAGTGATGTTTCTTTTACATCTTGTCCGGTTTCTAATACCCTACAATTTTTTTGTCTGTATGTGTCTCAACTTCTCACTTGAAGTTCAATTGCATTTTCACAATGGGTAAAATTCAACATTACCTTCACTATCATGTTTGTAATTAGCATGTGTTGATTGGTCACTTTCTCTAGTGGAATTGATAGAGAGGTCATCATTAATTGGATCTTGTTCTTTGACCTTCGAGTGCTTGTGAAAGGACCTTTTGTAGATGGTATTTAGTGTACTACTTGTAAGTAAGGCAATGCTACACAATTCAGGTCAAGACAAGTTCAGAGAGATTAAAGAGTAATTCAAAAAAATATCTTGCATTATGCATTGGTATCATTACATTAAGGAAAAATATGTTGTATTGATATTAGCATTCTTGAATGACCATGGAAACCTAAGTTTTAATCTTGTATTATACAAAATGATATCCTGTATTGATATCTTGCATTATGAATTTTGTATTAATCCTACATGCAAGAATATTGAACATGCCTTGGTCTTGGACATATTTTCAAGCTTTTCTTGTAAACTAACAATACTAGAACTTATGGTTCACCTTCTCAAGGTGTTGACAAAATGGGTAAATACCGTTTGAAAGTCCATTATTGGCCAACTTAGCCTTGGAGGGAAGCCATTGATATATAACAAAGTGAAAACTCTCATCTCATAGAAAATTTGAATAGCCAATCACAAAATTGATGAACCCATTTCTCCTTAGTGGAAACCCTATGAGCATTGATGATTGGACTTGAGCATACCATTGGTGCAAAATGGAGCAAAGTGTAATGGAATCATAGCTTTGAAAGAGGGTGACCAAAGCTTCCTCAATCATGCCAAAAGGGCAATGTCATAGTAATATTCATCTTATACAACATCCTCATGAGGGGTAAGCCTAACCAATGTTGTGATGGATAAATGATTTGAGGGGAGAAAAACCAACCTGTAAACCAAAGAATGACAATCCTTCCAAGTACACAACTAAATCCCATAAGTTCTACGAAAAGATGCCCTTTATACTGAACCAATGGGTTTGGAAGTGAGTCATCTTTGCAATACAACTACCTTGAATTCTCTAGTTTGAAATAGGGTGTCTTGCCAAATTCCATCTTGCTCTATTGCTCTTCATATTCCATTGAAAAATATTAGGGATTGTTTTCTAAGATGCCCATATACTCTTGAAAATAAATGAACTGAGGACTTTGAATAGGTTGGGGGAAGAAATAATGTCACAAAAGCCAAAGAATGCTCACATCTTGCCAACGTACTACGTTGAAGACAATCAATCACATAATAGCACTTGTTATATGGTAGTCCTCTCCAATGATCAAACCACCCATTTGGCAACAAAGATACACCCTTGAGTAGCCTCATTATTTTTTGTGACATTATTTCTTTTCCCAACCTATTTAATGTCTCTGGTTCATCCATTTTCAAGATTATTTGGACAAGCCCTCCCTCGTCCCTAGGCATGATGTAAACATCCTAGGGGATCAATGAGAGAAATCTCTCCACCATACTTTGACAATAACTAAGATTGTGACTAAAAATGTGGGATTTGTTCCAACTCCTAAAACTATGCTTGATTAGGACACTAACAATGAACATAAATGATGTGAATGACCTTAAAAATCCAACCAATATTAGCCGCATGGTTTAGCTCAATTGGTAGAGTTTCCATTGTTAAAGCACATTGCTAAAGTGAATTCACGGGGTTGATTCTCAATGCTCTTGGGGTCAGGATCTGCTAATGAGCCCATGAGAAGTGATCCCTATTGGAGAATGCAATAGGGAAACTATTAAAACAAATTCTCCTTAACCTTAATAATTTCTTGTGAAATTTAGTTATTTTTTTATGCTTATTTATTAGATATTTTCATCAAACAATTATCAAGAACAAAAACAATAAACAAAATGGACACAAGAAGTAGGCTCCAAGTTAGGGAAAAACCCCTCCAAGGGGAAAATCCAAAAATAATCTCTTCTATTGTAGAATCTACTTCAAATGAGAAAACCAAGACCTAAGACCCTAGACCAAATCCTCCTCCAAGCACCAATTTGACCCTCCAAGAATCTCTTCTGAATGCTAGTCAAATATTTCATAGTGAACGAGAGTCAAACCTCAAACTTCTTTAATTATAGTATTCGGTACTCTACTTCAGATCTGCAACTTTGACCTTTTGTAGACAACATAAATCCTATATTTCTTCCAATAGAGTCTTCCTCAAGAAAATGAAAGTCAAATCTTCCAAAATTTGCTTGAATCGAAATTTCGGTCCTGCAATTTAGGTCTACAATTCGAGTTGCAACTGTCGGCCCCCAACAATAGTAGAAACCCCATATTTACTCATATGTGTGAGATGAGATGGGCAAAAAAAAAAATTTCCTTCTTGATTTTCTTCTTCTTCCTTGGCTTTCGCTCTTGTATTGTCTTCTTGTCTTGCCTCATATCAAACTTCTCCTTGTGCAGATCAAATTTGTTGAAAGAGAGGTCGAAGTTTCTTCTATATATAGGCTTTCTATGAGGTCAAATAACCACTTCTAGGTCGACTTGTCACTAGCAGGGCCGACTTGTGCTAGGAGGCTTATAGAACTTTCTAGACTCATAATTAATATCTTTTACACATTACAACTTGTGCAATAGGGTCTTATACAAATGACAAGGACTCCCTTGACTCACGAAAAATATTCTTTTGACTTGAAAAAACCTAGGAGCTTGAAATTCATGCTTGACCTAGATGACCAATAAAATGAAGCATGAAACCCATGCTTAAAAATAATATTTTTCTTTCTTCTTTTTCTTGTAACATAAGATATACATATTGACACAAGTACAATGACAATTATAAAGAACAAAACTAGTTACCTTTTCCAACACTCCCTTGTAACTAGGGAGGTGTTCATGATTGTACACCATTTCAAGGATATTATCAAACTGAATATTTCTCATAAGAAGAGTTAGATTGGTAAGTCATCTTTAAGAATCAAAATCATGATCAACATTGTCAACATAGTAAGGCCTTAACTTGACAATCTCTTCTCATATCAGAGCATAATGCTCGAAGGTTTTATGTGAGATGCCACGATACTTCTTTAAGGTACATACCCCATCTAGAGGTTCACTAGGCATGCCCTTTTAGGACTATTCTTATCTTGGATTCTCAATCCTCAAAGAATATTGGTCCTCTTCGACCACTCTTATCTTGGATACCTATCCAATCCTCAGAGAGTGTTAGTCCACTTCTTATCTTGGGTTTTTCATCCTCAAGGAAATATTAGATGCTTATCCAATCATCAATTCTTTCTACCATGACCTTCACTTAGATGTACACCAGTTAGTTTTGGCCTAGTGCATGACATACTATAGAAAATAATACAATGTCCATCATCACTCCCTCTTAACCAGGGAGGATATCCCTATTCCATTTTGATTATGGAATAGATCCTTGCCCCTTCACAAGTATTAAAGGAGAATTATTACTCCCTCTTAAGCATAAATCATATTCTTTCACTTCCTTTCAATTGGGAAGTCATAATCACAAGATTTCTAGTTTGTCTTCGTAAGTTAAGCAACTACTAGTTCTTCATGGAGATAGAAGCCGCATGGATCTTTCTTTCCTTTGCATATCATCATATTGAGGTTATATATTCTGAGATGCTTATGGAGCCATATTCTTCTTGTGACAGGGTTCACGCCATCAAATTTCATATCAATTTCCTCTAGTCATCATCAATAAAGGCATTATATTTAGCCCTCTTAAGCATTAATCATAGCTCCCTCTAAACATGAAAGTGATCTTCATGAACATTGAGTTATGCTCATATAGCACCACCTTTCAATCCCAAGATTATCATGTAAACATCCTGACTACTTAATCTTTTAAGGATTATCAAAACCATTCACTCAATCCACATGTACTTTGAATCGAGTTCAATACTAACAGTTGAACTTTCCTCAACTATCATTATGCATTTCTGCAACATCCTTCCAGGTAGAAAAGAAATATGTCAACTACATAACCAATATCAAAATATTAATATTAGACTTACCTTATCATGATGACCCCTTTCATCAAAGTAATTTCTTACTTGAATCCTTTGAGATCAACATCCTTTTGCATGAACCATCTCCATATTGTACAAGAATATTTCTCCATGCATTCATTTTAATCAGGGTGCCCATGGATTGAACTTGGTTACCAAGCTACAAGATCTTCCTTGGAGTTGTCATTATTAACTCCCTTTCTTTCTTCTTGAGACTATACTTGATGTTGATCAATATCATTATATTTATGCCTTGCTATGTCATGTGAGAATCTTGATATTTTAGCCATTCTAAAGTATACTAAACTTCTTCTTTAAAGCATCGAGTAACCATATTGAAAACATTTCTTATAACCAAGTCTTTCTTGCAATATTCTTGTAAATATGAATCCTATCCAAGAGAAGAGTTACTTAAAACATGAATACCTTAGCTTCTATACAACCAACTATCCATCCTTTCTTGAATGCGCTTACTTCTTATACCTGTCAAAGATAAGTTTCTTTTCCTAAGAGTAGAAATACTTTCATTATGCCTTTCACAATGCAACTCAACCATTTTCATTCCTTAATATTTCATGAGTATTGTTTCCATACTAGATGGAATATATATTAGTCATGTCATAATGCTCCTTCCAAGAACCTTCCAAAATTATGGTTCTTATAGGATCTTGATGATCCCGTCTTTGCAAAATGACTACCTCTAACATGATGTTAGAAAAAGCTTGGATGAACAATAATATGCAATATGGTATCGATATTATCATTCTTGAAAGCTAGATGATTATTACCAAAGAAACTTAATAAAGTAGACTCTAATTCTTTTACTAATACATTCTTCTTTCTATGATGCCATGTTTTTATAAAAATCAACACTCTAGTATAGAATGCAACAATGTATGCTACTCTACTTTAGACTTAAAGAAAGACAAATTTCATGAAGAACCTGATATATATGGAGCTTCCTTTAATAGTAAAAGTCATCGGGACTTTTTATCAAGTTCTATTTTCTTCAGCTAGTGGGATTCACTTCTTTCCTTTATTTTTTTGTTCTTATTGTTTTGACAATCCCTCTTAAAGTGTCCATACTCATTGCATCCAAAGCATTGAATTTAGGACATATATGGATTTCTTTTGGACTTTCTGAGCTTCCTTTCTTCATATGCATGGTCCTTGCAATAAAGGCTTGAGAATTTTCATTTGATTTAGTTCCATCCTTTGCGTTTATTCTATATTATTCCAAGATACATTGAGCCCATAACTTATCAAAAGGTGTAGCATCCTTCTTTGAGTATATACTGGTTGCAAAACTGCTCCAATAAGTTGGCAAAGAATTTAATACACAAATAGTCATTTTAGAGTTGGAAACAGTTTCCCCAATCCCTTGTAATTGAGTCACTTATTTGTGAGATATTCATAAGATAATTGGCAATGTATTCATCCCTTGACTTCTTATTCTATATAGTTGATTCCTCAAGAAAATATTTTGACCTTATGTCCTGTTAGAGTATAACTTTACCAACTTATCATACCTATCCTTGGATGTCTTCAAATCAACAACAAAGGGAACAAGATGATCCTTAATGGATTCAAAAATGATCTTTGTTCTCTTACTTATCCATTCTTTTATTTTGGAAACTCTTGAGTCTTCTCTTTGTCTGGTACAACCACTTCACCAAGCACATATTCCATGACTTAATTTTCTTTGAGTG
Organism: Pinus albicaulis; assembly: GCA_034641835.2. Classification (NCBI taxonomy): domain Eukaryota; kingdom Viridiplantae; phylum Streptophyta; class Pinopsida; order Pinales; family Pinaceae; genus Pinus; species Pinus albicaulis. Next base: position 502,881,474 of record CM076571.1, on the reverse strand, counting down.
CCGAGTCAATCCTTGTCTTCCATGCTAGGAAGTTTGTTGATCCAACAAGCTTGTTTCTTTCCTTACAAAATGTAGCCATGTGTTTTGTAGATTGAGACATAGAAGAAAATATGATACTTTTCAACCAAGAATCCCCATTTTTGATGATGTCTCCAACTATCTTGATTCTTTCAAGACCTTCAAAGGGACTTCAAAGATGCCCTAGAATGATGACTTTTAGGATCCCTTCAATAATAATATCTTCAAATACCTTCAATGAGAGTATGATGATGCCAAGTTTCTTTTGATGCTTTCTTTTCTTAAAGATGATGCACTAGAGAATTTTCAACAAGAGCTTCTCCTTCATTTCTTTACTAAGAGCTTGATCTTTCTTGAGATGATGAGATCTTTGATGAAAGTTTGAAGTAGCAACCTTCCTTCTAGGTCAATAGGTGTTAAGCAAGTAAATCCTCTCTGCGGATAGAGACGATCCCTCTAGCCCTAGAGTGGGTCTAGAAAGAAACGGACATGCTAGAGTGTTACTTCCTAGTTATTGAATGAACAAAGGACACAATAGATCGACCTACCTGGAATCTGGCGCTGTCGTTGTTGCTGTAGTGGTAGTGGCCTCTTTCTCCTACCTTGGCAAATCACAATCCTTCTGCTGTTACGCTCGGATACCTGCACATAGAACAAGAAACAAGAACAACATACGACATAATGGTTTCACTCATAACTACTAGCCAGTCAAAGAGGGCTAAGCATGTTGCATTAGGAGTCTAACATAATACAAAATGGGAACCAAATAATAGTCATGAATATAAATGAATAGAAGGAAGAGTTACAACCAATGCTTTGACGTCGCAGTCTCCTCCAGCAAGGTTTAGACGAAGAGCATCTCAGATGCTCTTTAGGGAATTTGGATGGGATGAAGGCATGGAATCAAGCTCTCTCAGAAGTCATGGACTCAAGCTTCCTCAACATAATTCCTTCTTATTCTATCTTCTCTAGTAATTCAGCTATAATATGTTTAATTCTCCAAGTTCAGCTAGCTTGTTCTAAGAGAGATAACTTCTTTTATAGAGGAAAAGGAGGAGGTTAGGATCCCTACAAAGGTGGGAGGGAGGCCTATCCTTTAGGGAGTTCCTATAAGAGGTGGAAACCATAAACCTAGAGGAGGGATTTCGTGGTTTTTCAGTTCAACCACTCCCAATGACTCATCCTCGAGGTGGTTGGAGTGGAATCTCTGCCTCTATTTTAAAAAAATTTTCCATAAACAGCTGCGCGCTGGTGGCAAACTGGGACAGAGAGCCAGCTGGCGCGGGGCCCAGTGTTAATCTTCCTCTTCGACGCGAGGGCATAACTGACTACCCGTGCCAAGGCAAAAACAAGGGTTTTTGAGTCTTTTCTCAGGGAATTGTCAACAAAAGTAATATTATTCTCATGTAAAGGGACACAATGATGGTCTTTGAAAGGCATGACACTGCTTATTGATCACAAAAATGACCCTCCAACGGGAGAGATGGGGATTGCAAGGATAGTAAAAAAATGATGTGTAACAGATGCCCCCTAAAGCATGAGGTCCGAGGGAGAGGGAGGGGCGCAATGCTTTATGAGAACGCGTTCGAACCAAACACCGCTGTCAAAAAACCTGCAATTATAAATACAACTGATATCTCTGATACATGAACATGTGGTATGGGCGCAGCCATCCATAATAGAGTATATATAAAAACTGAGATCCAAGGTATGGACGCAGCCATCCAACTGTAAGGATCAACAAATAGACTCAGGTATGGTCGCAGCCATCCAATCAAATGAGTCATGCAATAAGTCATGATAATCCACCAAAATCTGCAGCCTGGATTTTATCAGCAAAATCTAGGGTCTTGTGCTCCATCTTGAACCGAACAAGTAGAAATTCAAGTATGCAAATATATGAGCTGAAGTCGAACATGCAAGAAAATCACCTGATTACTAGCCAATGATGAAAGCTTTTAACAGGCACGAGAGAAACCACCAATAATGACAATGGCTCTCAAGGTAAAATTGGCACAATCCACGAAATGTGAACAGTGATCTGGCGTCGAACATCCGCATAATCACTCGATCGTAATGTGGACCTTGCGTCGAATGCGAAAAACCTGCCATTAAGGCATGCAGGCCTCAAGGTACCAGAAAGGAGTCTCTAGATCAAATTCCTGGATAATGAGCTGAAGTTGACATGAAGTGACCTGATCGAAGGTGGGCCATAATGTTTCCCACATCATCAATATGAGATAGAGGAATATGATGATAGTGAATCAGGACCAACAGAGAAACAAAGGAAGGTTGAAAACTGCAGAGGCAAACTTCTCTTGAATATATCAGCAACACGACACTGGATTTGGCAGTATTTGACATCAAAGGATCTGAGGTCATGATGACATGGCAAAGAGAAGATGAGAGGTCAAAAGAGATTACCCAAACCCATAGAGGCAAAAATGACGAAATGAGATGTCCCAACCCGACACGAATGCAGACAAGTGCCATGTTCAAGAGTGACATACTGCCAACATAACTAAAAATTGGTTCCATTTTCCCCCATAATTTCTGGCGAGTACCCCAATTGTTTTTTAAAACAAGCTTGAAGGGGATAGCGTATGCTTATGCTATAAGTTTTTCCTTCGGAAAAATCCAACGTAGTACATTTTACGAGCCCTAGGAAGGAGGAACTTGAGTAATGTCATGGTGACGAAATCCGATGTCATCAGGGTTTAACGAGTCTGAAAAAGGGAGAACTCGACATCTTTTCATGTTTAGAGAGTTTGAAAAGAAGGCAGAAAAGAAAACTCCATCATGACCCTTTTCGTAAATAGTCTCTTAGATACAAAAATGTAGAAAAAAACATCTGAAAGAACCACTTAGTCATGATAGGCTAAGGTATTACTTTTTCGTAAATAATCTATCCCAGCCCGGAAAAGGGGTAAACGTATACTGGGTAGATATCGCTTCGCAGCCATTTAATGAGTTCGAAATGATAAGAGTCTCGACAATCTTTTCAATTTTAGAGAGTAAAAAAAGAGCTGAAAGATGACTCCAATAGTGACTTTTTCGTGTTTTTACCGAGTTCGAAAAGGTATAAAATTCAACTCGTTACTTCATCACTATGGCCTGAAAAACCTGTTGCTGCACAAGAGACACGTGTAAAACCCATTTTTCAAAAATAATATAATAAAATAATCGAAAAACATGTCTTAAAACCTAATTAGGGTTGTAAAAAGCCATAAAATGCCAAAAATGGTAAAAATAATTACTTTTTACTTTTTTACCTCTTGTGGAGCAATAGTTACCCATTTTAATGTGTAATCTTGCAGCGATGATAGCGGCCAATCCAACAGACCAATCTAAAATCTGTCAGTTCCAGGTAAGAGTCGAGATCCCTCCCTTCATTTTGAGTCATTTCTTACTACCCATAACTTCCAATTTAGAATTCTAGGGGAGGAAATGTGAATATTAGGGCACGATGGTTGGTGTGGGTTTCGGGCACAGGGTCGCATCAACTGCCTAATTTTCTACACTAAGGCGTGCCCATTGGCGCGACTGTTTTGGAAACAGTCGCGCCAATGGCGCAAACCATTTTTTGTGCAAAATGCAAGTCAAATACCCCAATTATTCACAAATCTAAGCTTAAAAAATAGCTAATACTGTTCATATGAATGTGTTTGCAGGTAGAAAGCGACAAAATGGTGATCGAATGGAAAGAACAGGAACACAACGAAGAGGACGAGCTTGTAATGGAAAATGAGAGATGCATGGAAGCTCTCCGATATTGTGGACTGAAGAAGTTCTTCTTGACACCGTGTATCCATGCTCAACCAGAGATGCTACAATATTTGATCAGCATATGGGATGAATATCAAGAAAAGTTCATCCTTCGAGACGAGGAACTTGAGATTGATGTTCCTGACGTCTACTTTATCACAGGATTGTCACGGAGGGGAGAAACACCGATCCTAACCGGTACCCATCCTTGCATGGAGAGTATGTCCATGGTGATGGACAGGGTATGTACAGGGGCACGGAAGGGAACAGGAAGTGGGAAGGTTGATATCCAAACAATCCCAGACTTAGCACTAAAAGTAGTACTACATACCATCATACGAGTTGTGGGAACACAAGCACCGCACAAAGCAACAAAAAAAAAGTTGCTTCTTGCTGTAGACTGCTTGACAACAACCATCTACAACTGGGCAGAGGCCGTGACAATAAACTTGAAATGCCAGCTAACAAAATGCAAGAAAGGAAAATTGAAGCAATTTGGTTATGGGTCTATCCTGGTATCGTTCTTCTTGGAACGACTACCAGTTTTTATGCGTTAGGAGGTCATAGTCCCAACACCACCAGCGAGAGAACCATGGATGGCCCGATGGGTGGCTTTAATGCCAAGGGCATGGGATGGCTAATAGATGTCCTGGAGACCAAAGTTTTTTTATTGGCTCCACCAATAGTTGATCGTCGTGGAGGATAAGCCCTACTCTGGTATATATTTTACTGGTGATCCGGACCTCCCACTCCCGGAGGGAGAGGACTGGGATGAAGATTTGGGTAAGACTCATTTTTAATTTTCATGAATTTTATGAATTTTTTAGTTATGTATGTTTTGACATTATATCCATGCATTTACAGATGTTGGCCTAGAGAGACCCGCGGGCATGTCCCTGATAGCGAGGTGAATCCCTCATGATTTCGAACCTCATGGCGAGGAAGGCGAGGATGAGGAGATCGTGTGGAACTTAGAGGGGATCAATGAGCTCATAGGCCCCATTCTACAATACACGTTTAACAATGTAAAGCCTATGCCACATGGGTTGAAATTTACCTGCCCCTAGCTTATCATGAGCTTGGTCATACAGGAGGGTGATATCTCCTTCAACGAAAGAATGAGGGGAAACAGATTGGTCAAAATGAGCTTTGACTTGATTTTTCTGTGCTTCAATAACTAGAGCAGCAAAGCGGTGGGTTTCATCTAACCTTTCGAGATAAAGGAGATGCTCTTCTTCTGGTGAAGTGTTCGGCAATAATTCAACAACCAACTTGAGCAAAGGTATCTCACATTCAATTGGAAGAGTGGCTTCCAGACCATAGACTAACTAAAAAGGGGTGAATCCCGTTGCACTCTTAACTGAGGTTCGGTATGCCCAAAGAGCTGAAAATAACATGAGATGCCAATTGGATTTATGGATCCCAATCGTACGTTGAAGCATGGTAATAATAAATTTGTTCACAGCTTCAACCTGGCCATTGGCTTGAGGATAGTACGGTGTTGAGTTGTTGTGACACAGACCCAACTTCGAAGTCAAATCCGCGACCATATAGTGCCGAAAATGGGAACCATGATCGGTAACGATGGCTTGAGGGACACCAAACCGAGTAATAATGTGATTGAACATGAATTGTGCAGCTGTCTTACCGTTAGCGGCAAGTGTAGGCATTGCTTCAGTCCATTTAGTGAAGTAGTCCACGGCTATGATAATATAAGCATACCCCCCGGTCGAGTGAGGGTTACACGTCATAAAATTGATGCCCCACTTCGCAAAGGGACCAACGGTACTGACAGGGTGAAGAGATACTGGTGGTGCATGCATCTTGCGTTGATAAACCTGGAAATCATGAAATTTACGAACTGCGACAATGCAGTCTTTGAAGATAGAAGGCTAGAAATAACCAACACGAAGAATTTTTTGTGCAGTGGCATAACCAGACATGTGACCACCACAGGCGCCACTGTGACAATCATTAAGGACTTTCTCAACTTCCTCTAGGGTAAAACATCAACGGAGAATGGAATCCACTCTGACATGATAGAGGGTATCCCCGACTATACAATAAGGTTGTGACTGATGACGGATGCGTCGGTGGGCATCCTTCGTCAACTCAGATTTGAAAGTAGAAGTCTGGAGATAAACGATGATATCACCATATGACAGATCGAGGGTGCTAATCAAGAAAAGCATATCGTCTGGAATATATTCCTCAGAACGAGACAGAGGAGATTCTGAAGGGAGGGAACAAATCAAATCAACAAAGACTAGTGACTTCTTCGACTTGGAAATAGTAAATTCCAAATCGAACTCTTGGAGGATGACAATCCACTTTGAGTATTTCCCCCCTAGAAATTTTTGAGATAATATATAGGTCATGGGGTTGCAATCAGAAATCATAGTCACTATACGCAAAAGAATATAATGACGAAAACGCTAAACTGCTTGAACCACAGCTAACGCTAACTTCTCGATGTGTGCATAGCACGTCTCAGGATCAAGAAGGTTACGGGACAAGTAATAAATAACATGCTCGTTACCGTCATCATCGTCTTGTACCAGAACCATGGTAATCGTACTAAAAGCAGCTGCTAAATGAAGGCGAAAATCACGATGATAGTTAGGAGGACGCAACAGAGGAGCATTGACAAGAAACATCTTCAGGGCCTCAAAAGACTTCTGAGCGATCTCATCCCAACAGAATGGAACGCCATGCTTTAATAGTCATGTATATCCTCTAGCCACTTCTACATAATTAGGTATAAAACGACGTAGAAAATTAGCCTTACCTTGCAAACTCTATAACTAATGTAATGAGGAGGGAGAAGGGAGATTGATAATAGCCTCAACCTTGAGTGGATCGAGGTGAATTCTGTCTTTGGATATGATGCATAGGTGGGAATCCTTCGTCAACTCAGATCTGAAAGCAGAAGTCTGGAGATAAACGATGATATCACCATACGATAGATCGAGGGTGCTAATCAAGAAAATCATATCGTCTGGAATATATTCCTCAGAACGAGACAGAGGAGAGTCTGAAGGGAGGGAAAAAATCAAATCAGCAAAGACTATTGACTTCTTCGACTTGGCAGCAGCAAATTACAAATCGAACTCTTGGAGGATGACAATCCACTTTGAGTATTTCCCCCCTAGAAATTGTCGAGATAATATATAGGTCATGGGGTTGCAATCAGAAATCACAGTCACTATATGCAAAAGAATATAATGACGAAAATGCTGAACTTCTTGAACCAAAGCTAACGCTAAATTCTCGATGTGTGCATAGCATGTCTCAGGATCAAGAAGGTTACGGGACAAGTAATAAATAACATGCTCGTAACCATCATCATCGTCTTGTACCAGAACCATGGTAATCGTACTGAAAGAAGCTGCTAAATAAAGGGGAAAATCACGATGATAGTTAGGAGGACGCAACAGAGGAGCATTGACAAGCAACGTCTTCAGGGCCTCAAAAGACTTCTGAGCGATCTCATCCCGACAGAATGGAACACCCTGGTTTAATAGTCATGTATATCCTCTAGCCACTTCTGCATAATTAGGTATAAAATGACGTAGAAAATTAGCCTTACCTTGCAAACTCTATAACTAATGTAATAAGGAGGGAGAGGGGAGATTGATAATAGCCTCAACCTTGAGTGGATCAAGGTGAATTCTGTCTTTGGATATGATGCGCCGGTGGGCATCCTTCGTCAACTAAAATCTGAAAGTAGAAGTCTGGAGATAAACGATGATATCACCGTACGATAGATCGAGGGTGCTAATCAAGAAAATCATATTGTCTGGAATATATTTCTCAGAACGAGACAGAGGAGAGTCTGAAGGGAAGGAACAAATCAAATCAGCAAAGACTAGTGACTTCTTCGACTTGGCAGCAGTAAATTCCAAATTGAACTCTTGGAGGATGACAATCCACTTTGAGTATTCCCCCCCCAGAAATTGTCGAGATAATATATAGGTCATGGGGTTGCAATCAGAAATCACAGTCACTATATGCAAAAGAATATAATGACGAAAACACTGAACTGCTTGAACCACAACTAACGCTAACTTCTCGATGTGTGCATTGCGCGTCTCAGGATTAAGAAGGTTACGGGACAAGTAATAAATAACATGCTCGTTACCGTCATCATCGTCTTGTACCAGAACCATGGTAATTGTACAAAAAGCAGCTGCTAAATAAAGGGGAAAATCACGATGATAGTTAGGAGGACGCAACAGAGGAGCATTGACAAGCAACGTCTTCAGGGCCTCAAAAGAATTATGAGCGATCTCATCCCAACAGAATGGAACGCCCTTCTTTAATAGTCATGTACATCCTCTAGCCACTTCTGCATAATTAGGTATAAAACGACGTAGAAAATTAGCCTTACCTTGAAAACTCTATAACTAATGTAATGAGGAGGGAGAGGGGAGATTGATAATAGCCTCAACCTTGAGTGGATTGAGGTGAATTCTGTCTTTGGATATGATGCGTCGGTGGGCATCCTTCGTCAACTCAGATATGAAAGTAGAAGACTGGAGATAAACGATGATATCACCGTACGACAGATCGAGGGTGCTAATCAAGAAAAGCATATCGTCTGGAATATATTCCTCAAAACGAGACAGAGGAGAGTCTGAAGGGAGGGAACAAATCAAATCAACAAAAACTAGTGACTTCTTCGACTTGGCAGCAGTAAATTCCAAATCGAACTCTTGGAGGATGACAATCCACTTTGAGTATTCCCCCCCCCAGAAATTGTCGAGATAATATATAGGTCATGGGGTTGCAATCAGAAATCACAGTCACTATATGAAAAAGAATATAATGACGAAAACGCTGAATTGCTTGAACCACAGCTAACGCTAACTTCTCGATGTGTGCATAGCGTGTCTCAGGATCAAGAAGGTTACGGGACAAGTAATAAATAACATGCTCGTTACCGTCATCATTGTCTTGTACCAAAACCATGGTAATCGTACTGAAAGTAGCTGCTAAATAAAGGGGAAAATCACGATGATAGTTAGGAGGATGCAATAGAGGAGCATTGACAAGCAATGTCTTCAGGGCCTCAAAATACTTCTGAGCGATCTCATCCCAATAGAATGGAACGCCCTACTTTAATAGTCATGTATATCCTCTAGCTACTTCTGCATAATTAGGTATAAAACGACGTAGAAAATTAGCCTTACCTTGCAAAATCTATAACTAATGTAATGAGGAGGGAGAGGGGAGATTGATAATACCCTCAAACTTGAGTGGATCAAGGTGAATTCTGTCTTTGGATATGATGCATCGGTGGGCATCCTTCATCAACTCAGATCTGAAAGTAGAAGACTGGAGATAAACGATGATATCACCGTACGACAGATCGAGGGTGCTAATCAAGAAAAGCATATTGTCTGGAATATATTCCTTAGAACGAGATAGAGGAGAGTCTGAAGGGAGGGAACAAATCAAATCAGCAAAGACTAGTGACTTCTTCGACTTGGCAGCAGTAAATTCCAAATCGAACTCTTGGAGGATGACAATCCACTTTGAGTATTCCCCCCCTAGAAATTGTCGAGATAATATATAGGTCATGGGGTTGCAATCAGAAATCACAATCACTATATGCAAAATAATATAATGACGAAAACGCTAAACTGCTTGAACCATAGCTAACGCTAACTTCTCGATGTGTGCATAGCGCATCTTAGGATCAAGAAGGTTACGGGACAAGTAATAAATAACATGCTCGTTACCGTCATCATCGTCTTGTACCAGAACCATGGTAATCGTACTGAAAGAAGCTGCTAAATAAAGGGGAAAATCACGATGATAGTTAGGAGGACGCAACAGAGGAGCATTGACAAGCAACGTCTTCAGGGCCTCAAAAGAATTCTGAGCGATCTCATCCCAACAGAATGGAACGCCTTGCTTTAATAGTCATGTATATCCTCTAGCCACTTCTGCATATTAGGTATAAAACGACGTATAAAATTAGCCTTACCTTGCAAAATCTATAAATAATGTAATGAGGAGGGAGAGGGGAGATTGATAATAGCCTCAACCTTGAGTGGATCGAGGTGAATTTTGTCTTTGGATATGATAAACCATGGGAGTCTACCAGAATCAATGCAGAAGATGCACTTGTGCGGATTAAGCCGAATGTTGTAACGTCGAAAACGAAGAAAAATCAGATGAACATGGTCAGGATGGTCCAGATGTTTAGTTGAATGAGCGGGAAGATCATCTAGATAAGGTTGAACGATGTGACGAATGTCGTGAAAAGCATATGACATCGCTCACTGAAACGTAGCCCCAACATTCTTTAAGCCAAAATGGAGCTTCTTATATGCGAAAGTACCCCAAGGACAGATAAAGGCAGTATTATGTTAATCAGTCAGGAGAATGTTAATTTGATTGTAACCAGAAAAACCGTCCATTAGGGAAAATATCTCACTCCCAGCACAGTCATCAATGATTTGATCGATAAAGGGAGTAGGATAATTATCCTTGGGACAAGCTTGATTAATATCATGATAATCAACACAGACGTGAATAGTTACCTGTTTCTTATCTACAGGAACAATATTAGAGACCCATTCTGTCAAAGGAATCGGATAAATAAAACTAGCTCTAAGAAGTTTTTCAACTTTTCCTTTGATGGCAAAAGCTTTTCTAGGGTGCACCAGATGAAGACGCTGGCGAATAGGTTTCGAACCAGGATAAGTAGAAATTTCATGCACCACTATACTAGGATTAATGCAGGCTTATCTTCGTAGGACCGTGCAAAGACATCACAGAATTCACAGAAAAGGCTAGTATAAACTTGTACTTCATTAAAAGAACAAGTAACCCCAATATGGATGTTCTCGACGATTCCCGGTTTAATGGAAATGTCGATAGGCATTGCCTGTGTAATTTTACTCAAGTTACCTTCTGTAAAGACATCATGTGTCAAAATAGGCAATTGAAGCAGAGGAGAAAGAACCTAAGATGCAAAATGCTCGAGACAAGTCACACATGGCCCCGAGGCCAGGCATAAATGAGGAACGATGATGACCATCATCCCACGACAGATCCTCAAGAGACATGGTTTCCACGATGGCTTCATCAGAGGGAAACACTTCGTTCAAAGGATCAGGCGAACCTAAATCTCCAAGCCAGGGGGATTGAGAGTAAATGTCAAGAGACATGCTCAAAGGATCACAATCAAAGGACGGAGGTTCCGAAGCAGCGATGAGTTCACAATAATCAATTTCAATTGGACTGAAAGACATCGAATCTCTGAAAGAATCAATTTTTTCAGGCGAAGGAATAATCCACGGGTCATCAGACCGAGAGATCATATGAATCTGAATAGTGTTCAGGGGAGGAAGAGGAAAAATACCCATAAGGGCAGGATCTTTAAAAAGACCAGGCCCTACACTCTCATAGGGAGTAGGAATCTGATCCATATATGGAACGTTGTTCTCAGAAGAAGAGGTGAAGAAAGACAATTGATCGACAGTAACAATCTTTCCTTCATGTGGAAATTTCAAAACACGAAAGGGAGTGGACGAAACACACAACATAGCGTGAGTCCAACTGCGATCGAGGAGAAGATTATAATTGAGTTTAGCATCAATGACTTCGACCATGACATTGAATGTATTCCCTTTCAAAGTAATCAATAAACTAGCGAGAACACCTAAGGGTTTTGATTCTCTTCCATCAAACGCTTCCAGGGCATTTGGTCATGAATTCAGGGCTAGAGAACCAATAGCTTTCCAACATGAAGATGACATGACACAGGTTGATGTTCCTTCATCCACAACTACTCGATGGATTTCAAGACCATTAATAACAACTTGAATAATGAGCGCAATCTGATGCAGAAGTTGTGGAACAAAATTCTCTAGGTTGAAAGCAAGAAGGCTAGTATCAACAAGATCAACCCCACCAATCGCAGATAACAAAGATCTTCGTTGCAATGGACAAATCTGAAGTACTTCTAATGAGGACATCGTGGATGCCACTTGAGCCAAATCCTCAACAATATTGTAATGGTGAGCGGCACGGGCGTTGGGATTATAAGAAGACTTGCGGAGTACACCTTTGGAAGGTGGTCGCACAATGGTTTCAGCATTGGGCCTTTATATTTCAAGAGGGCTAGTAACAGGCGGAGGAGGAGCACCATCAACAATCTCCTTTCCCATAGCTTGACACAAGCCAGTATAATCTTTCGACTGAGTAGCAATAGAAATGGCTGTAGAACCATTCATCATGAACACTTAAGAGCCAAATGGGGCAGAGGAATAAGGTTGCTCTACCATCTAAGTCTACTGAGATGGGAAAGGTTCTTTAAGAACGATCGGAGTTCCCTGGGTGCCTTTGAGCAATTGGATCAATTCGGACCGTCAAGGACAATTCTTGGTGAAGTGCTCTTCATCACAAATCAAACAAAGGTACTTCGGTTTGCGTTGAGAACCATCGTCAGCACGAGGTTTCTAAGAATCCTGTTTTGGGGTATCGGCTTTGGCCTTACCTTTACCCTTCTTTTTACCTTTAGAAGCATTATTCGTAGGATTGGCCTGAACGGCATTAACTTCTACTGGTTTACCAAAATTCAAAGTGGACTGAGAAGCAACATTATTGGAAGAAGCGGACTTCGGCTTCCCAGAGTTTGAATATGAAGACTTCTGAGAAGTCTAAGACACAAAATCAATAATACCATCGACAGATGTAGTCGCTGGTGGTTTATAAGTTCTAGGTCAGGGAGAATCAGGCAAGATATCATATAATTCACCAGATTGAGAGTATACAAGATCAAGGTACTGGGCGTAAGTAATGGCTTGTTCCTCGGTTACACATGCCCCCATAGCTATGTCTTTGGAAATTTGATTGACAAAGGAGGTGGTGAACCAATGAGTTAGAAGCTGATCAAGAATTTCATTTTTGATCATGTGACGATGATGTCACCACTCATGAATATGATCTGAGATATGAGTAGCTCGGTCTTGTTTCAGTGAAGTGAGGAGGTGTGTCGCGGTCTCATAACGGACTGGTAATTGAAAATGCGTAAGGAATGCCATGGCTAAAGAATTGAAAAGTTTTCTAGAAAAGACAGAGTCTAATAGAATCGTCAACCCAAGAGTTAGAGGAACACCATAAATGGTAAGTCATAACATGCGCTTGGGGGTCTTCGCTAGAATTTCCCTCAAATTTAGGACAATCACCAGGAATATTGGTCAGAACCAAAGGCCAATATGGGTTATGAAGAATGGGATCGTTCGTCAACTTTGACACATCAGGTAATTCAAACGTAGCAAGAAACAGTAATTCAATATTGAAAGTCATAGGAGGTCTTTGATAGGGACCCATGTGTACATTCCACCCAGTCCAAGTGGGATTCTGTCCCCATACATTCTGTCCCGGAGGATTCGGATCATAGGGATTAGAAGCAGGATAATTCGGTTGATACTGGGGTTGAGGACCAAGATACTAAGTCGAAGTAGACCACTGAGGTCCTTGCTGAGCAGTATAAGGAGTCTGCTATGGAATTTAAGCATGGCTTTGAGGTTGATGATATATACGTGGATTTTGAGGGTAAGGAACTTGGGGCGCACTATATACTGGTTAATATGAACCTTGATGGTAGTAAGCACCTTGCGGTTGAGCAAGTGGTCCCGACTGAGAAAGTTGAGCAGGTTGTTGAGCGGGAAAACCTGGTTGACTATAGACAGGTAGAACTGGTTGCTGAAACGATGGAACCGGCTGAGGAGCAGGTTGAATCGGTTACTGAGCTGGTTGAACCGAGTACTGAGGGCCACCGGGTTGTCCTTGTGGGAAAGGTTGACCTGATGGTTGTGATGGACCAGGTTGTCCCTGATAACCAGGTTGACCCAGAGAAGAACTGTAGGGTTGTCCTGGTTGCACAAAATTTGGGCCATACTGAGCATGTGGCTGCTATTGTGGTGTAACATTTTGTCTCTGTGGTGGGTAGATTTACCCCCTAAGAGCACAAGATAGTCCTGTTTGATTCAGAGGTTGACCCGAAAGACCAGAGGGTTGTCCATGTTGGACCAAAGGTTGTCCTTGTAAAGGTTTGGCCTTGTGGACTGTATGGTTGTCCCTGTGGACCAAAGGTAGGGCCCTGCTGAGATAAAGGTTGTCCCACAGAGGGTTGTCCTTGCAAGCCAGAGGGTTGCACAGGCAAGGTAGGTCTAAAATGAGAAATGGTCTGATAAGGACCAGTAGGAGGCAAATAGACCGTATTACCATGCTCATCATAATGAAGCAGAAAAGAATAATCAGGGTTACTGTTAGAAAATTAAATATTACAGAGCAATGAAACACATAAAATATGCGAAAAACACAAGCACACAAAACACATAAAACCAGAGAGACACATATATACGTGGTTCACCCAGTTTGGGCTACGTCCACCTCGAATAGCCAATCCTTCCTTTCTATTATCCAGCAAAATGAAGAGACACAACCTACAACAGATCCGTTGTAATATCCTCTGTTCTCTCTCACAGTATCCCTCATTGTTTCTCACTCCGAGAATACACACACAATACACAATCGCAATACAATACCCTCATAAAAGTGAGGGGTTGCCTTCTAGGGCAAAAAAAACCCTAAACTAAACATAAATTCTACCGTCAGATCATTTTCCTAATGAATGGCCCAGATTGACTAGAAATTACTATATTTTTACAAGGCAATTTTACATTTGTTTTTAGCTTCGGGGGCACTGCCCCTGAAACCCCCCGCCAAGGGGGGGCTCCATAAAGTCGCAGCCACCCCCCCTGGACCCCCCAGGCAATGTTTAATTACGGGCGGCGTTGCGACCCCCATTAAGGTACAGGGGTCCAACGTTGTGATATAAAATAAACAACATAATCAGGCTCCACACCCAACAATCTCCCACTTGGAGACTGATTGTAGCAACTCCACCGCTGCTTCATTTGCTGGACAATGAATCCTCTTTAGACCTGGCTGTTTCTCATCTTCATCGTCATCCTTGAAGACCAATTGAAACTAAGCATAATCTTAGTTTCTCCCTGGTTACAAATTTTGCTAGCATATCTGTAGGATTTTGGCTAGTGTGTATCTTTTCCAGCTTCAACTGTCCATCTTCCAATACTGACCGTATGAAATGGTACTTGAGCTGTATGCGTTTAGTCCTGGAATGAAATGCTGAGTTCTTTGCAAGATGAATGGCACTTTGGCTATCACTGTATAACATGCCCATATCATGCTTCTTACCCAATTCATCCATAAACCATTGTAACCAAATCATTTCTTTACTAGCCTCGGTAGCAGCAAAATATTCTGCTTCTGTTGTTGAAAGTGCAATAACACTTTTGATTTTTGAAACCCAACTGACAGCTGTTCCACCTACAGTAAATACATACCCTGTAGTGCTCCTCCTGTTATCTCTGTCACCTGCCATATCTGCATCAACATATCCCTGTAGAGCAATGTTTGATCCACTAAAGCATAATGCTTGATTTGTGGTACCTCTCAAATATCTGAGAATCCATTTTACTACCATCCAATTTTCTTTTCTTGGATTGTTCATGTACCTGATTACAACTCCCACTGCATGTGCAATATCAGGCCTTGTGCAGACCATTGCATACACTAAGCTTCCAACTGCTGATGCATATGGAACTTTAGACATATAATCCATTTCTTCTTGGGTCTTGGGGCAAATCTCCTTACTAATTTTGAAATGGCTAGAAAAAGGTGTACTAACTGGTTTTGCATTCTGCATGTTAAATCTTTTCAACACCTTTTGTATGTACTCATTCTGAGACAGTGTTAATTTGCGATTTTTCTAATCTCTAGTTATTCTCATACGAAGGATTTGTTTTGTAGCTCCCAAATCCTTCATTGCAAATGAATTTGCCAATTTTCTTTTGAGCACATTTATTTCCTACATGTTAGACCCTGCAACAAGCATGTAATCTACATACAATAACAATATAATATAGCTGCCATCATTTTGCCTTTTTAGATAAACACAATGATCAGAGTGACATCTAGTATAACCTTGTTCAGACATAAACTTGTCAAATTTTAGATACCACTGCCTTGGAGCCTGTTTTAACCCATACAAGCTCTTCTTTAACCTGCACACCAAATTTTCTTTCCCTTTGACCTCATATCCTTCTGGTTGCTGCATGTATATCTCTTCCTCCAAATCTCCATGGAGAAATGTTGTCTTTACATCTAACTGTTCAAGATGTAAATCTTCTGCTGCTACAAGACTTAAGATAGTTCTGATTGAAGTCATCTTAACAACATGAGAAAATATTTCATCAAAATCAATACCTTTCTTCTGTGCAAACCCCTTCACCACAAGTCTAGCTTTGTACGTCTGTTTTCCTCCATCTTCTTCCTTCAGCCTGTAAACCCATTTATTCTGCAATGTAGTTTTACCTGCAGGCAACTTGACTAAGTCCCAAGTCTGGTTATGCACTAAGGAGTCCATCTCTTCTTCCATGGCTAGCTCCCACTTCTTCCTGCTTTCAACCTGCATTGCTTCTTCATAACATTCAGGTTCACCAGAATCAGTCAACAACAAATAATATAATGAAGAGAGTATCATTCAGGTGGTCTACTTATCCTGGTAGATCTTCTAACACTACTTTCAGGTGTTTGAGGTTCCTGTTGTTGTTGTGGTGGTTGTTGTTGTTGCGGCTGTTGATTATTATTATTTTCAGGCACCTTTACCTTTTCTGTGATCTCATCAAGAACTGTGTATTCTTTGTTTTCTTTTTCCTGTTTCTTTTCCTACAACTGATTCTTATACAAGACCTTTTCATTGAATATTACATCTCTGCTCCTAATGATTTTGTGATTTTCATAATCATATAAGCGATAACCAAAATCATTAACACCATATCCAATAAAGGTACATTTCTTTGATTTTGCCTCAAGCTTTGTTCTATTTTCTTTATTAATATGAACAAAGACCTCACAGCCAAAAGGCTTTAAAAAGAGTAGTTTACCTTTTTACCTGTCCATGCTTCCTTTGGAATACCACCATCCAAGGAACTTGAAGGCCCTCTGTTTATTAGATAAACAACAGTATCTACAACATCTGCCCAAAATTGTAAAGGCAATCCTGCATGCAATCTCATGCACCTTGCACGCTCCATGATTGTTCTGTTCATCCTTTCCGACACACCATTTTCTTGTGGTGTTCTTGGAACTGTCTTCTCTCTACGAATTCCATGCTCTGAACAGTACCTATCAAACTCTTTGCTGCAATATTCACCTCCATTGTCTGATCTGAGACACTTCAACTTCTTTACTGTCTCAATCTCAACCAAAGCTTTCCATTTCTTGAAAGTATCAAATACATCAGATTTATTCTGAATACAATAAATCCATGTTTTTCTAGTTGCATCATCAATAAAAGTAACATAATAACGAGAACCACCGAGAGATGATACCTGAGCAGGTCCCCATACATCTGTATGCACAAGCTCCAATTTTTCGCTCTTCTTTTCTTTCCCAACTCTGAGAAATCTAACTCTCTTCTATTTTCCATAAATGCAATTCTCACAGAAATCCAAATCAACATTCTTCAAACCTGGCAACAAATTTCTTGAGTGAAGAATCTTCATTCCCTTCTCACTCATGTGTCCGAGCCTATGATGCCATAATGCTACATCTGCTCCTTTGGAAGTTAAAGCATTAATAGAGTTAGAAATACCATTGCATAAATACAATGTACCAACCTTTTCGCCTTTTGCTATTACCAGGGCTCCTTTGGTGACCTTCCAAGTTTTATCCGTGAAAGTTGTCACACAACCTTCACCGCCTAACTGCCCTATTGAAATGAGATTTTTCTTCAGATCTGGAACATGCCTTACCTCCTTTAGTAGCCATTGGTTTCCATTTTGTTGTTTTATAAGAACTTTACCCATTCCAACAATTTTACAGGGTTTATCATCACCCAAATGAACTTGTCCAAAATCTCCTTGAACATAGTCATGAAAATATTTCTTATCAAGTGTGGCATGGAATGAAGCCCTTGAATCTACAACCCAAGAATCAGTAACATTTTCAATTAAAGAATCAAAGCATCTTGTAACACATCACCTGTCACATTTGCTTCATGATTGTTTTCTTGCTGTGTGTCTCCTTCTTTTCCCGTCCGAGATCTATAGTTTTTCTTTAGGTGTCCTTTCTTTCCGCATTTCCAACACACTATCCTCGATCTGGACTTGGATCTGCCTTTCCTTGATTTATTGTGATATCCTGAGCTCTTTCCTCTTTCCATTTTTCTTCCCCTAGACTCTGCACTCAAATCATTACCCTATGTCTCACCAGAGCTTTTTCGTTGCATTTCCTCGCTAAGGATAACACCTACAATATCATCAAACTTTAAAGTACTAGATCCAGAGAAAGAGTTACTAATGGCCATAACTAAACTGTTCCAACTTTCTGGAAATGAGCACAGAAATAAAAGAGCCTTAACTTCATCATCAAAATTTACCCCTACAGAACTTAACTGACTGGTAACTGTATTAAAATCATTTAAATGTTCTGCAATAGATCCACCTTCCGACATCTTCATATTAAATAAACATTTCATGAGAAATACCTTGTTTGAGGCCGAGGGTTTTTCATATAATTTCGCCAACGCCTTAATCAAACCCTCTGTTGCTGTTTCCTTAGAAATGTTGAAAGCTACCGACGCTGCAAGGCACAACTATACTGTTCCGAGTGCCTTTCTATCGAGAATCTCCCATTCTGCATCTGTCATAGCCGTCAGCTTCTTTGTTTTTCCGCTCAATGGTAGGTACAGATCTTTCTGATACAGATAATCTTCCATCTGCATCTTCCACAGCGGGAAGTTTTAGCCATTAAATTTCTCGACCCTAAATTTACCATCTTCTGCCATTGCTCCCACTCGAACCAGGAAACTCTTCTTTCCTGCGAGTTTATCAGCCAAATAGACCTTCGGCTCTGATACCAATTTTTAGAAAATTAAATATTACAGAGCAATGAAACACATAAAATATGTGGAAAACACAAGCACACAAAACACATAAAACCAGAGAGACACAAATATACGTGGTTCACCCAGTTTGGGCTACGTCCACCCTGAACAACCAATCCTTCCTTTCTATTATCCAGCAAAATGAAGAGACACAACCTACAACAGATCCGTTGTAATATCCTCTGTTCTCTTTCACAGTCTCCCTCACTATTTTTTGCTCCGAGAATACACACACAATACACAGCTACAATACAATACCCTCATAAAAGTGAGGGGTTGCCTTCTAGAGCAAAAAAAACCCTAAACTAAACATAACTTCTATCGTCAGATCATTTTCCTAATGAACGGTCTAGATTGACTAGAAATTACTATACTTTTACAAGGCAATTTTACATCTGTTTTTAGCTTCGGGGGCGCTGCCCCCAAAACCCCCCACCAAGGGGGGGCTCCATAAAGTCACAGCTGCCCCCCCTAGACCCCCCAGGTAGCATTTAATTATGGGCAGCATTGCTGCCCCCATTAAGGTACAGGGGTCCAACGCTGTGATAAAAAATAAACAACATAATCAGGCTCCACACCTAACAGTTACCGACATCATCATAGTGATGAAAAAGAGGATTACTAGGAGCTTGGGGCTACTGGGAACCCTGAGAGATCTGCTGCTGAACAACCAACATATACTCTTCAAAAGTAAGACCACCAGGAATCACAGGGGTAGTGGAAACAACACTAGAAGCAGGTGTGGCCTCCGTCGAGGGAGCATAACGTCGGTGTATATCCAACATCTGCTCGTCAAACACGTAAGTAGAAACCATAGGCATGGTAGATGTAGACGAGGTTTCCATGGCACGGGTTTGTGATCTACCCGAGCCAAGATTAATAGGCCACATAGGATTGAGAAAAATAGATCTGCGAGTGTGAAACAATCGAGACGACTGA
Organism: Pinus albicaulis; assembly: GCA_034641835.2. Classification (NCBI taxonomy): domain Eukaryota; kingdom Viridiplantae; phylum Streptophyta; class Pinopsida; order Pinales; family Pinaceae; genus Pinus; species Pinus albicaulis. The sequence continues at coordinate 502,861,757 of CM076571.1, read as the reverse complement.
TGGGTAACAACCGATGTGGATGAAGCCACACAGACCGTCGGTTGGGCTGGAACATATGTAACAGTAACCGACGAACCTGGTGTCGAAGGTGATAGTCCTAACGAAGGTAGGACCGAAATCTGAGGAGGAGTTACTGTACTGGATTGCACAATGGAGGAAACACCAGAAATAATTTGACTCAACAACTGATATCCAAGCGGAAGTGACACCGATGGTGGAGAAGACTGAGTAGAAACATGAGGGACATATTTTGGAAAAAGATGATATTCTCCTGTAGAAACAGGTATTCCTTCACTACCAACAGGACTAGATGAGTCCATGTCTGAATCCGCCATAAGATCTTCGAAAATATTACGGGGACTAGGAGGCACAACAGTAGAAAAAAATGGCGAGCCCGACGTAAGAGAAGGAAAATATCCTTCTTCCCCAAAACTAGACCAAGCACCAGAAGGAGGTCAATTGAACTCAACTGGCTCTTCAGGAGGAGATCGAGTAGAAAGAGGCAGGATAGACGGGAGAATAGGCTGCGAGAACTTGGTAGAACTAGTGGAATGAGGAGTTTCAAAAGAAACATCTAGGAATGAACTACCAGTAGGAGGGAGTGAGGACGATGAAACTGGTAGTTCCGCCATCGTGGCTGTATATCAAAACATAAAGGAAAAAAGAGAACCAATTGAGGACTTCAAGATCAAAACCAAGGAAAAAAAACAGGCCAAGTAATAAAACTTTAACGGGCGTGTGATCGTAGGTGATTAATTTTATGACACTTAAACCATATTTTGCTGTTTCATTTTTAAAGAGTTGAGAAACATGCCAAAGATGACTCTAGTCACTTTCAATTTTAAACGAGTGTGAAAGGACAAGTGCTTGATGATATATTCTCTTTTTAAAGAGTCATGAAAAGATCAAAATGAATACTCTGGAATACTAAGCAAGAGGGTATACCAGGTTTTCGTGAACTGCCATATACACCTTGGTGATCAAATGAAACAAAAATGACCAAGGACTTGACATACGTGTAGGTAGTCTCCCCGAATGCTGTGTTCGGTGTATCACAGTTACAAGGTGGCAGATTCGGCTTCCTATGGATAAAAGGATTGCAACCTAGAGGGATCTCCCTTTATATACTCGATGGCACAAGGAGCACAGGTCTGTACTAGAACTGTCTAAAGCTAGATGGCGAATGAAATCTACTAGGTTTTAAGACGCCGGAACACATCTCTAGCCTAGACCACTAAAAATGTTTCGTTAGGTTTCAACGCTTCCTTAGGTTGATTAAATAAATTTTAAAGTTGATCTTGGATTATGTTTCAGTTTTAAGGCCCTATCGAATTTGGATCTCAAAATTCCTAAATGCAAGCTATATGCAAATTAACATCATTTCCGATTCAATGAATGCTAGTTACGAGAAGGATAGAGATCTTTCAAACAAAAGAAAAAAATGAAGCTACGTGAAGAAATTCACTAATGCTTCTAACATAATCAAACGAAAATGAAATTCTTTCCTAGATAATCAGATGCTAGTTATGCAAAAGAGTATTTCACTTTCAATGCAAAGAAAGAATGCAAAATATGTTTCTTTTATTTTCAATGAAAAGAAGCAGATGATGCACTAATTAAATGGAAAATGAAAACAAACACTAGCTTAAGTGTTGTGTAGGAATCGAAATTGAATGACTCAATAAAACACAAAACAAACACAAGAAAGCACTCAAACTAATGTTGCAACCTTTCAAACCAAGAGAAAGTTTTCAAAATGATCCAAAACAAGAAATGTAATCTATGCTTGGAGCAATAAGGCGAAGAATCAATCGAAAAAAAAAATGATCTGCAACCAAAGAAATCACTCAAAAATATCAAGAAAGCTAAGTGCAATCAATCCAAGAATGACACTGACAACAATCAAACCGACTTGATTTTCAAACAGAAGGCTCAGTGCACTAGAACACCTAGAAACCCTAAGGCCTCAATTCACACTGGTAAGAATATGGACAAACAACTAAGAAAAGCAAGTCGACAGCAGTCAACACAATCCCAAAGGCATAATTACACATAAAAAACAACCCAGAAGAAAGCACAATTGACCAAAAGACTCATCAAGGAGGTCAAACCAATTCCTACAGTGGTCAGTGCAAATGTCAGGCTATAATCCACACCATACAGGGGTTGGCGCGACTGCAAAAAGAGCAACCTGTGCCAATCAGCACGAATGTTCAGAGAAAAATCGCGCCAAGCCAGATAACTATGGGACAAAGAGGAAAAACCAAAACCTAATGAGCAGAGGTTAATCTTGACACTCTGGAGCTGAACATACGATGGAAACTAAGCAAGCAAACCAGAAAAATACAGATAACTAAATCAATAATTGAAACTGACCCAACAAGATGAAACTCAAACTCGCACTAATCCCTAGTGGAGTCTCCAATTTGTTAAGTGGGTAAATCCTCTCTACGGACAGAGACGATCCCTCTAGCCCTAGAGTGGGTCTAGAAACAAAGGGACATGCTAGAGTGTTTCTTCCTAGTTATTGAATGAACAAAGGACACGGTAGATCAACCTACCTAGAATCCGATGATGTCATTGTTGCTGTAGTGGTAGTGGCCTCTCGCTCCTGCCTTGGAAAATCACAATTCTTCTGCTGTTATGCTCGGATACCTGCACATTGAACAAGAAACAAGAACAACATACGACATAATGGTTTCACTCATAACTACTAGCTAGTCAAAGAGGGCTAAGCATGTTGCATTAGGCATCTAACATAATACAAAATGGGAACCAAACAATAGTCATGTATATAAATGAATAGAAGGAAGAGTTACAACCAATGCTTTGACGTCGCAGTCTCCTCCAGCGGGGTTCAGCCGAAGCGCGTCTCAGATGCTCGTCAGGGAATTCAGATGGGATGAAGACATGGACTCGAGCTCTCTGAGAAGTCATGGACTCAAGCTTCCTCAACGTAATTCCTTCTTATTCTATCTTCTCTAGTAATTCAACTATAATATGTTTAATTCTCCAAGTTTAGCTAGCTTGTTGTAAGAGAGATAGCTTCTTTTATAGAGGAAAAGGAGGAGGTTAGGATCCCTACAAAGGTGGGAGGGAGGCCTATCCTTTAGGAAGTTCCCATAAGAGGTGGAAACCATAAACCTAAATGAGGGACTCTGTGGTTTTTCAGTTCAACCACTCTCAATGACTTATCCTCGAGGTGGTTGGAGTGGAATCTCCGCCCCTATTTTTAAAAAGCATTCCATAAACAACTCGGTCTGGGTGGTAAATTGGGACAGAGCGCCAGCTGGCGCGGGGCCCAGTGTTAATCTTCCTCTTCAGCGTGAGGGCATAATTGACTACCTGCGCCAAGGCAAAAACAAGGGTTTTTAAGTCTTTGATCAGGGAATTGTCAACAGAAGGAATATTATTCTCATGTAAAGGGACACAATGATGGTCTTTGCAAGGCATGACACTGCTTATTGATCACGGAAATTACCCTCCAATGGGCGAGATGGGGATTGCAGGGACAGTGAAAAAATGTTGTGTAACAATAAGTCCTATTCTTCTCTCCTTGTTTCCTTTTGCAAGTGAATCCCCTTGACAAGAAATTTATTCTTATGTCAACAAGATGATATTATAGCTTCATTCTCTTTGTTCACCTTAGGTCTGATTAAATATTGGAGAATGCAGTAAGGAAACTATTAAAACAAATTCTCCTTAAGCTTAATAATTTCTTTTGAAATTTAGTTTTTTTTATGCTTCTTTATTAGATATTTTGATTAAAAAATTATCAAGAACATAAACAATAAAGATAATGGACACAAGAAGTAGGCTCCAAGCTAGGGAAAAACCGCTCCAAGGGGAAAACCCAAAAATAATCTCTTCTCTTCTTATAAAATATGCTTCAAATGAGAAAACCAAGACCCAAAACCCTAGACCAAGTCCTTCTCCAAGCACCATGTCAAACTCGAAGAATCTCTTCCAAAAGTTAGTCAAATCCTTCAAGGTCAATGACAGTCAAAACCTCTTTGAATTTCTTTAATTATAGCATTCATTCCTCTGCTTCAAATATGCAACTTCGACACATTTTAGGAAGCAAAAACCATAACTTTTTTCCAAGAGTTTCTTCATCAAGAATACAAAAGCTAAATCTTCCAAAATCTGCCCCAATCAAAATTTTGGTTCTGCAATTTAAGTCTACAATTTGACCTATAGCTCTTGACCCCCAACAACTGTAGAAACCCTATATTTACTTGCACGTGTGCTGGAATGGGGAGAAAAGATGATTTTCATTCTTCTTCTTCCTTAAATTTCACTCTTGTATTATCTTCTTGTCTTGCTTCAGATTGAAATTCTTCTTATTTAGATCAAATTGGTTGAAGGAGAGGTTGAATCTGCTTCTATATATAGCCTTTCCATGAGGTCAAATAGCCTCTTCTAGACCGACTTATCTCTGGTAGGGCCGACTAGTGCTAGGAGGTTTATATGAATTTCTAAACTCATAATTAATATATTTTACATGTTACAACTTTCCCAATAGGGTCTTATACAAATGACAAGGGCTCTCTTGGCTTAAGAAAAATATTATTTTGACTTTAAAAACCCTAGGAGAATGAAATGCATGCTTGAGCTAGATGAACAATAAAATGAAGCATGAAACCCATGCTTAATAATAATAATTTTTTTTCTTTTTTTCTTGTAACATAAGATATACATATTGACATGAGTATAATGACAATTATGAAGACCAAAACTAGTTCATTTTCCAACAATCCCTTTAAGAGGATTTTCTCGAATAGTTTCTGTGGATGTAGTGGCCACCAACCTCCGATGTTAGTGAACCACATTGAAAAAAAGACTGCCAACCACTATCAATATATTGACAAATGGTAGGTCCTTGTTTCTAGATATAAAGCTGGGTTTGAAGTCGTAGACACCAATTCCACATAGCAACAATAGAAAGTCCCACTCCAAAAATATGCCAAGATAAGATCATTCATCATGCACATTAAATAATTCCGTTGGAGGAAAAATGTGTTTGTTTTTTGTGAGAAATTACTCTACATTTCAATGCTAGACTAGGGATCCTCATCAAGGGTTTTTAAGCTCCAAAAATCATATGTGCCAAGATACCACACAATGTCTCCTAGTCTAATATTAGTCCACAATATAGTGGAGCTATAGGAAGCCACTGTAGTGGGATATCCAAACCAACCAACCAATAGTTATCTTTATGCTCATTTTTCATTGCCCCTGAAGTCGCACAAAAAAATGTCAAGGCATGTAAGGCTACCATCAACATAGTCTTAGTTTGCTTGCATTGAAAAGAGAGTCATTAGAAAAATTATTGTTAACCACCATTGACCCATTAGGGATTGATATACATTGCACTTAGCCTTTTAATGGAATGACCATTAGTTAAGAAAAAAATTCGACAAAGAGATTGATGAGTTGTGGAAACTTATGAAGCAACATTCCAAGAGAATGCATGGAAAGGAGAAGAAAACATTCAGTTAGAGAATGCAGTAACCTGAGAAAAATATGTTAGCAAATTAAATAGACAACAACAGAATAAAGTATGGGACACATGAAGAATGAGTAAAGGATTTTTTTTCCTCGGAAATGGTTGGTTACAATTTAAAGTTTTGGATCCTAGAGGAGTTCCTACATTGTTACAGAAAAGTGACAAACCTAATAGACAAGAGTCTATGAATAATTTCCTACCTTGGGTGTCTGATGTAGGAGCATCTAGGGGCATCTTTAAAAAGGAAATTTCCAAAATTCCTGAACAAAAGTCTAGAAGTTATAAGATATGGAAAAATCTCTAGGATTTCTAAATTATGTAAAAGTTGTGGAAAAGCATGGTATTTAGGATATGATTAGTTTTGGAAATATGGAAGGTGTCACAAAAATACAACTTTGTTGATTTTTTTCCTTATACAAGTCCAATAGATCTTAAATTAGTGGATCTAAATGCACGAGGTTCATTGAATATAATATGTATATATTAGTCATGAAATCTATAATGATAAGAGTGTGAGTGTGAGAGAGGTGTGGAGTATGGGTAAATGGCCATTAATATTCAAGCCAATATTGTGTTGTAAATATTTTTGTATTTAATGAGTTATAGTTGAGTTTTAAGTATAATTGCTGTGTGGGTTTTTAGAATTGTAGATAATAAATTTGCATGGAGTTGCAACTTGCTTCATCTCTTGTTGCTACTACTCGACATATTCTAATTTATTGCACAACATCTACAATCTATTACCTTGTGTCAAAAATTATTGCAAGAAAAACAATAGCCATTGAAAATGTTTTTATACCTTCTAGTTTTCCTTTGATAGCATAAGCTCTTGAACCTTTGATGACTTTGTCTTTGAGGGGGATAAACTGTGTTAATTTTCACTCATTCTCTGTAGCTATTCAGAATGCTATTATGAGATTTTATTTGTTGCTATTGATATATATTTATATTGTTCTCTTTTCCTTATTTCTACTGTTTTATATTGTTATATTTTTCTTTTCTTTTTTACTACTACTCCTAATTATTTCTATAGAATTTTCTTTGTTGTTGTTTATTTTCTTTGGCCGGAGTACTATTAGATCCTTTAAATGATTCAACATGGCTGATTGGTTCTTTGTATTCAACCTTCTTATACCTAGACTAATATTGATTTTTGCATACCTTTGAATTCTAAGAATGTTGTTAAGTGCTTTAGATACTTTAGAAAACCTTAAGTTTATATCCTTTATATCTTTTTATTTCTTTAGATATATCCTTAAAGAAACAATATTTTCTTCTAGATTTTGAGACCTCTTTTCCCATTATGTTAGCTAATTTGCGAGAACTTCCTTTCTTCTCTTTGCCTCTTCAAGCCAATATTTCAAGATAACAATAGTTGTCTTTGATTATTCAAATTCCCAATACTTTTTTCTCATAATGCTATAGCAATCACTTCTATCTATATTTTATTAATGTAAGGTTTTCAATCTCCTCTAGAGCAAAGATAAGTTTCTTTTGAAATATATCTCTTCATCAATATATTCTTCTTTCAATCAATCCAATATGTTTTCTACAGAAATGAGTAGTATCCCTTATTCATTATTATTAGAGGTAAATCTATTACCTTCTCCAAATGAACAATCATCCTCTAAGGAAAAAATACTTATCCTGTTTTTCTCATTGGATACTCTCTCAACTTCAAGTTCTCTTTTATTACTACCATTTTCTGAGCTTGCATATGAAAAATTAAAAGAAAAAAGACTTTTTTTTTTTCACAACTGCAACATAATGACAACTTATTCATATATTTCTCCTCATTATTAACTTCTTCACCTCTAGGTTCATTCTCTGAATATGTATAGTTATTTTGATGATAAACAACTTGAGAATTTATGATGAGGGAGTCTTATTCATGATCTGATTTATTAATTGAGAAACTATGGTATTCAGTCCTCACAAGTGCATTTTTGTTTCCTTCTTCATATATACATTTGATCTCATCCAACATTTATTTTTCAGTCTTACAATGCCTCACTTATTAGAGTCTGAACTTGAAATTCCACTCAAAATAACCTTCTTGGACTTTGTATTATGTTTATTTTTATTTTGATGTTCTATAGACATCCATACATCCATGTTAAGATCCATTAGGTAAGATTCCATCCTTACCTTCAAGAGTACATAACTTGACCAATTCAATAATGGTACTCCATCTGGGGCAAGTCAATCTTGGTTAACCACGGTACCTTGATATCTACCTTCCAATGGTTAAATTATTCATAAAGGAATCTACTATGATACCAATTGTTTGAAACCACAACATATTAAGAGGAGGAGAGGGTGAATCAATATTTTAACAATTTTAATAATTCACTAGTCAATAAAAGACATTGAGAAAGGAAGCAACATATCAATCAAATAAATATTTGAACACTAGAATTTTACGCGGAGATCCATATAGGAAAACACCACAATTTTTTTTATTATTATGATGTAAATGAAAGCACCAAATTTATATTATATAAATTTACTTAGGAAAAAACCTATTGAAGGGTAAAACCTTGTTTCCTTTGCAAGCACAAACTTGTTGGAAGCATCAACTCCCAATTTTTACAAGCACTAAACTACTGGAGTCATCAACCCTTTGATATTTAAAAGAACCAACCTAAAGGAAGCACCAACTCCTTGAAATTTATAAGCACCAACCTGAAGGAAGCACCAAGTCCTTGAAGTTTACAAGAACCAACCTTAAGGGACCACCCACTCTCTGATATGAAGGTGCCAAGGCTACTATGCCTACTAGATCCTTATTTCATCTTATTTTCAAACTAAAATCCATAGGATATTTTACTAAGATATTATTGAACTAACTATTTAAATCTTAGGTTTATCAATCTTCCTTGATCTACTTTAGATTTGAACCTCACCTACCTAACATGTATTTTATAAACAACAACCACTCACAACATAGCCTTGTCACCTCTTCTATGCATACTACTACAGATCTTAACAAATCTACACTCTACAACATTTAATCGCCATCTTTATTTCATATTTATAATTGAGTTTTTTGTTTCTTATTTCCCATAGTTCTCATTTTTATCTTCAAGTTGCATGTGCATATTTATGTTCACTATATCTACAGGTCTTCGATATCTATTCTCTTATTTATAACATCCTTCTTCTCCTTGCATGCATCAAGTAGGTTATTCTTCTTTGCATTCACAACACACACATATCTTAGTATTTACATCCAATTAACACTTTGTCTTGTGCATGGGAACAAATATTCCCATCATCGAATGTAGCTATCTTAACCTTTCAATATTATATATCACTTTGTTCATGTCAACATCTCTGTATATTTATATTTACCACCTCCGATTTAATCAACTCAAAATAATTTTATTTCTTAACTAATTTTGGCACTTGAATGCTAAAATTAATTTCATATCCCTTGACGGTAGGCTTCCAATCACATGTGACCATGGCCTAGAATAATAGTCCTAGACCTTCAAGCAATTAGTACCAAGAAACTTCTCCACTCGTAAACATTTATGATGCTTTATAATGTATATTTAATGGAATTGGATCAACAACTAAGATTGACATCGGGGCCCCTTATTTATCTAACTATTAATGATTGGGAGGGGGTCCGGGGATTTGTTTCCTATGTGAGTAACTCCCAAATTCTTTCCCTAAGCATGAAAAAATCCCCAAAATAACTTGTTCAATCGAACGACTGAAAAACCATCCCAGACCCCTCTATTTTATAAATTTTAATGAGGGGAGGAGGTCCCAATTTTTTTCATATTTTCCCTAATCTACCAAGGCATCACACACACTCAATGGGTTCATTGGATGACCATGCGGGCTCCACCATCTAGCTCACCTTGCAACACCTACACATCAATTTCCATGCATGAGACTTGAAGCTTGGCCAATTCACCTTCCACACCACTACCACCTTTAGCTAGCATCATCCTACCAGGTGACATTCTTTGGATGGTGGCATGCGCCATACAATAACAAGCCACTTAGTCACATAAAAGGGCCATTTCTACTTGCTAAATGTCACATTGATAGTGTTCCATGCCATATGTTTAACCATTTCATATGTGCCATGTCATGACTCTCACTCTTGTGCCACATCGTCATGGTCCTAGTTCCCCGGGCCATTCTAGTAGTTAAAATTCATATACACATGAGGCTACACAATTGGGGATTAAGACCAATCTCTTATTAAGAAAAATTAAGCATGGATTGGGATTAATTAAAATCCTTAATTATGGAAGCTTAATCCTTCATTAAGCATCCATAATTAAGCCTCATTTCCTCTTCTTCCTCATCTTCTAGCCTTACCCTACAATGATTCCACCACCTTTTATCCCTTATGATTATTGAAAAAATTTAGCCTTACTTGTACATGTTGATAAGCCTTGGGCTCATTGAATCATCATTTTCACATTATGCTTGGCCCATATCTTTCTTTCACTTAGCATTATTAGCTTTCCTCGGGGCCTGCTATGAGTAGTGGCCTTATTTTCCAACCTCAATGACTCCTTATGTATATGGTGGTTCCATAAACTCAAAAATAGTTTATAACTTTTATACCAATAATTCCTCCATGAAAAGATTCCTTGGTTTCCTTATCATGTTCATTAAACACTAAAAGGCACCGAGTGTCCTTTTATCTCTTTTTCAGACTCATTAAAACTAAAGTAAAAAGGAACTATTGAGCTTACTTGTCTTCTAATTGGCTTTCATTAAAATATGAAGGATAATAAGAAGGTAAAAGGGAAGGGAATTAATTTACTTGAGCTATTAGTCAAAATGAAAATGCCATTCATGTCACCCTTGAACATGGTACCTGTTTGCATACTTTCCTCACAGTTAGGTTTTGTCTTTCCTAGGATTTATATCATGAATATGAGCCTATTTACTCCTCTGGTTGGTTACTCTTCTAGTCACTATGCAACATGTTTCAATTCCTCCTATGTTGTTGCATGATATCACATGGTGCTCATTACTCAATTATACCAAGTCACTTTTGTGTCATGCTATTATATGTTCGAGGGATGTGTCCCCTTGAGTTCGCCATCTGTAGTCCTTATTGACATTTTTGTGATGACCATACCTATGTCAGTTGTACTTCAAGACTTCATCTGTCTTACATCAGCCTTTGGTCTTTTCCATGTTGATTGATGGGGGATACATCAAGGCCCTCCTTCAATGAATATTCTCTTATAAAATTTAGCTCATTCTGCAAGAGATTGACCTAGGAACTAGTAGTACCTTGGAGCTTGCAAACCTCATTGGAAGGATTCCTCGCGATTGATATTTGGTTTACCTCATGACCCCTTATCAATCAAGTTTGTGAGTATTCAACGTAAAATCACTTATTCACACTTTGTGGACTATGCTAGGTACCTTGGGGTCCATATTCATCATTAGTGGGTCCCCTCATGACTTTTATGTTATATCTCATTGACTGACTATCTGATAGTTACTACCATCATCAACATCAATACTTCTATTCACATGTTGTCAATTTGTACCATCACAGTTGTGTAGAATACCTTTTGTTAGAAATATTTCAATATTATATGACACCCTTCCCAAGCTATGTTAGCATTATGTATCATTTTATGTACTTTGAGGACTACTCTAGGTGTTGTGAAACTAGCTCCAAAAATAGAAGAGAAGAGATATCAACGCCTTAGAAATAAGCCACTTCGATGGGGCAACCTCCAATACATTACATGAATGAACAATTATTGGATGATACAAATGAAAAAACCTCCTTTATATATCTAGGAGTCCATGGGGCCACAATGTAATCCTAGTGGGGCCAAAATGTAATCCTAGCCGACCTAACAATAACAATGTAAGGGCACAATAATAACAATATTGGGGTTAAAGGGGGCTACAATAATAACAATAAGGGGGCTACACTAATAACAATAAGGGACTAAACTAGTAATATAGGGACCTAACATGCCCCTCTCCTTCAAAAAGGTGTTTTCCTCAATGCTTGAGTAGCTTTGGGTGCTTATGTATAAAATTCTCATCCTCCCATGTAGAATCTTTAGTGGGTAAGTTCTTCACTTGATGAGATACTCTGAAATTGATCGATTTAGTAGCTGTCGATTTCTTGTTTCCATGGTCGCTTCAGGTTCCAATATGATTTTTCCTTCCTGATCAAGTTCTGGCAATATTTATTGAATTGGAAGATTTTCACCTATAACCTTCTTTAAGCATGAAACATGGAAAATTGGATGCACTCGCGAAGAAGCAGGAAGCTCCAATTTGTATACCATAGTACCAATCTTTTGCAACACCTTGTATGGACCATAGTACTTTGGTGATAATTTATTATCCTTCTTAGCTTGCTTGAGGGACATTTGTTTGTATGGTTGTAGCCGTAAAAATACCCAGTCTCCTACATCAAAACTTCTCTCGCTGTGATGTTGATCTGCCTATTGTTTCATTCAATTTTGTGCCAAATTTAAGTTATCCTTTAAGAGTTTGAGAACTTCTTGTTGATGCTCGATGTGATCTTCCATTGCTTGAAACTTAGAATTTTCTCTTAAAGATGATGTGATGGACGGTGGATGATATCCATAAAGTGCCATAAATGGGGTCATTTTTGCTGCATTATGGAAGGAAGTGTTATACCACCATTCAGCGAGAGGTAACCACTTGACCCATTGTGTTTGTTTATCAGATACAAAACAACGAAGATATCCTTCAAAAAATTTATTCACTATCTCAGTTTGACCATCGAATTGAGGATGATAAGATGAGCTATGAGCTAATTGAGTACCCAAACAAGAAAATAACTCCATCCAAAAATTTCCAATAAAAATGGGATCTCTGTCGCTCACAATAACCTTTGGGTTTCCATGTAGCTTTTGAATTCTTTCCATAAATTTAGTAGCAACTGTACTTGCTATAAATGGATGAGATAATGCACAAAAATGTGCATACTTGGTAAGTCTATCAACTACCACCATGATGACACTCTTTCCTTCGGACTTAGGTAAACCTATGATAAAATCCATTGAAATATCCTCCCAACGTTGACTTGGAATGGATAAAGGTTGTAGAAGACCCGAGGGTCTTAATTGTCTCAACTTTATTTTGCTAGAAAACCAAACATTCCGCCACAAAATTTTGAATATCAGATTTAAGGCCATCCCAAAAAAGTTTTTTATTCACCCTGTGGTAAGTTTTTAAAAATCATGAGAGTCCTCCTAAAGGAGAAGTGTGCAATTCCAAAAGAGTCTTTTGTTTTAGTTGGGAATTCTTACAAAGATATAAGCGATCTTTTTACCATAAGGAATAATTTTTCCAAATAAATGTATCAGATGTACTAGGATCTCGCTGCAACTTTTGAATGAGTGTCCACATTTTTTCATCCCTCTTCCATTCATCCCTTGCTTCGGTTATCCAATCTGGTTGGATAATAGAAATGGCACAAAGAAATGCTTCCACCTCTTCATTTTTTCTTGAGAGTGCATCTCCAACAACATTTAGCTTCCCTTTTTTGTAGATGATTTCAAAGTCATAACCCAACATCTTTGTGACCCATTTTTGATACTCTTCTAAAGATAGTCTTTGTTCCAAAAAGTGTTTAAGACTATCATGATTAGTTTTTACCTTGAAGTGTCTTCCCATTAGGTAAGGTCACCATTTCTTTAGTGCATGTAGTATTGCTAACATTTCCTTCTCATAAATAGCTTTCTGTAAATACTTTCCTTTGATTGGACGACTTTCAAAAGCAATGGCTCTTCCTTCTTGCATCAGAATAGCACCAATTCCATTTTCTGAGGCATCACATTCCATAATAAAGGTTTTTGTGAAGTCTAGCGTAGCTAAGACCGGTGTTAGGCACATTGCCTCTTTAAGATGTTCAAAGGCCTTAGTTGCTTTAGGAGTCCATGAAAATGCATCTTTCTTCAATAATGTTGTTAGAGGTGCTACTATTCTCCTGTAATTCTTAACAAACTTGCGATAATACCCTATTAAACTGATAAATCCTCGCAACTGCTTTATAGTTGTGGGGACTTTCCATTCCTTAATGGCTTTAATTTTATTAGGGTGTACCTTAACACCCTCGTGAGATACAATATGACCCAGATATTCCACCTCTTGTACTCCAAAGAAACATTTGGATGATTTTTCATATAATTGTTTCTCCTACAATAGTTTGAGCACCCTGTCAACATGTTGAACATGATCCTTCCAAGACCTGTTGTAGATTAGTATATCATCAAAAAATACTAGCACAAATTTTCTAAGGAAGGGTTTGAAAATGGAATTCATCAACCCTTGAAATGTAGAAGGTGCATTGGTAAGGCCAAAAGGCATGACCAAAAATTCATAATGACCCTTATGAGTTCAAAATGTTGTTTTTGGAATATCTTCAGTCTTCATTCTAATTTGATGATATCCTGAACGAAGATCCAACTTGGTAAAATAAATTTCTCCATGTAATTCATCCAATAATTCATAAATCATAGGAATGGGAAATTTGTCTTTAATGGTGAGCTTATTGAGCTCCCTATAATCCGGACACATTCGCCATGATCCATCCTTCTTGTGTACCAATACTACAGGAGCAGAGAAAGAACCTTGACTAGGTTGAATTATACTCGCCTCTAACATTTCTGCAATCATACGTTCAATTTCGCTCTTTTGGACGTAAGGATATCTATAAGGCCTGATGTTTGGAGGAACACTTCCCGGAATCAAATGAATAGCATGATCATGATCACGAATAGGTGGGAGTCCTTTGGGAGTTTCAAACACCTTGGAATGATTGTCCAAGACTTGTTGGAGATCTGCAGAAATAGATGATTATGATGTTGGAACTTCTAGTGAGCATAATTGTGCAATTACGCCTCGCTGTTCTTTCTTTAGAAGCTTTGTCATGACATTAGAGCTTATTATCCTTCCTGGCTTCCCCGAAATACCCCATAATTTGACTTCCTTTCCTTCTGAAAAAAATTTCAAGAAAAGTTCTTGAAAATTAAAAGCTACCGTCCCCAAAGATTGTAACCATTGTACTCCTAGTACAACATCAACACCTCCCATAGGAATGGAAAGCATTGGAATATTCAATATATATTCCCCCATGGTTAGCTTGATATTATGGCATTTTCCAGAGCAATTTATAGTTCCTCCATTTGCAACCATCACTTGACATTCTGGTGCTGGGTATAGGAAACAATTCAATTCCTTGACTACCTTACAATGAATAAAATTATAGGTACTACCTGAATCAATCAACACTATTACCTTTTTCTTCTTGATATGTCCTTCTATCTTGAGAGTTTGAGGAGTGGTAATTCCTGTCAATGCATTACACGATATGGTCGGACTCATTTCTTCCTCTTCTTGGGTTGGTTCCTGGTGTATATCCTCTTCTTGTTCATTTTCTTCTTCCTCTTCACAATCTATTTAAAATAATTTCTTCTCAGCACACTTATGACCTTTAGTGTATTTGCTATCACAACTGTAGCAAAGCCCTTTTGCTCTTTTTTCTTCCAATTGTTGTGGTGTCAACCTTGTAGGTTGTGGAAATCTAGGAGTAGCAACACTTCCCTCTTTGTAGAAGTGAGTGGTAGGCTTCCTTGTCGCCATAATTTTACATTCAATTTTTCTTGCCAACCTGAATGCCTTCTCCAATGAATCGGGTTCCAAAACGCGAACTTCATGTTGGATGTTATCCTTTAAAGTACCTATGAAGAGATCAATCCTGTGTTCCTCTGGAATATCAGTTACCCTTATATTCAATTTTTGGAAGTCCTCAATGTGCTCCCCCACTAAACCCTTTTATTTGAGATTTATCAATTGGCTAAAGAAGGTGTTGCTCTTTGTATCCTCATAATGTGCTATCATTTCCTCCGTAAAAATTGACCAAGTGACAATTTTTTTATGGGAGCAAAGCCATCGATACCATACAAATGTATTATGTTCTAAATGTAAAGTTTCAATGCATACCTTTTGTGTGTTTTGCACATTATTGAGATCAAAATATTGCTCCATCTGTAGTATCCATGTTACGGGATCCTTGCCATCAAACTTTCTCATATCCATCTTTGGAGTATGGTGGTTCTTCTGTCCAACATTAGAGTTTATGAAATCATGATTAAAATTTATTTTGTTCTCATCATGAGTTTCCTCTACTATCTTTTCACCATTAGGAAACATTTCATGTATCAACTTTGCCAAACCTTCGATGTCTACTTTTATGTTTTCCATTTTTTCATCGATCTTAGCTTCCATGCCATCCATCTTAGCTTCCATGCCCACTTCCATGCCTTCCATATTATCTTCCAAACCATTCATCTTAGATTTCACGCCTTTCTTCAAACCATCCATCATAGTTTCCACACCTTTCTTCAAAAATTCCATTTCATTTTTTGTTGCTCTTTGCGATAGAGAACTTTGGTGCACTTGCTCTTGTAATTTTGATATCTCATGTTGTGTTTCTTCGTCTTCATGAGTCATAGTAGAGCCTTCTGAAGGCTTAATGGGTGTTGAATTATTTTTAGGGGCCATTTTAGAACCCAATACTAATATCTATTCTTCAATATGCCCTTGGAATAAATTCCAACTAATTTTTTTCAAACGAGACTTATGTAATTCAAAAAAAAATACACACCTTTTTCTTGCTTTTGAGGAGTGCGATATTGAAATTGAATTATCTCTATGATTTCGGATCTTCAATATCTTAAATTTGGTACTGAGGTAACCCTATGAATCCTCTTTCGAATGCCACAAGTCTAACCTTATTTGGATTCTTGAAGACAAAGTTGTGCCCAATCTCCTACGATGACCTAATTATGGACTAGTTCAGTAGAGTGAACTTGTATGATTTTCCACGTGTCACTGCTTCCTCCTTCGGCTCTTAAATTGATAGATAGGAAACTACATTCTGTGTTCTTGCATCCACTTTTTTCAGAATTCCAATCCGATGCTCAGAGATAGAGTTATGAATATTTTCCCACGATCACCTCTTTGAAATGAAATTCGGGATCTTGAAAACGTTCTAACTTCCACAGACCATATCTCTGAATATATTGCGAACCAAGATATGAAATTTTGTGATGATGATCCTCAGGAGTTCTGCTTCGCGCTCTAAAATTTTTAGATTCTGAGCCTTCGTAGAAACAAATTTATAGCGAAAATGTCACGATGACCTGTTTAGGTTAAATTGAGGAGCCTGCAAAAAGACCTAACTTCCACAGATCATATCTCAGAAAATTTTGTGAACCGATCTCTGAAATTTTGCGATGATGTTCCTTAGGATTGCAGCTTCATACTCTAAAAATTTCAGCTTCTGAACCTTCGTAGAAAAAACGTTATAGTGAAACTTCCACGATGACCTGTTTGGAGCAGCGAAACCCTAGAATCCAAACCTCTGATACCAAATGTTGTGAAACCAGCTCCAAAAATAGAAGAAAAGAGATATCAACACCTTAGAAATAAGCCACTTCGAGGGGGCAACCTCCAATACATTACATGAATGAACAATTCTTGGATGATACAAATGAGAACACCTCCTTTCTATATATAGGAGTCCATGGGGCCACAATGTAATCCTAGTGGGGCCACAATGTAATCCTAGCCGACCTAACAATAACAATGTAAGGGCACAATAAAAACAATATTGGGGTTAAAGGGGGCTACAATAATAAAAATAAGGGGGCTACACTGATAACAATAAGGGACTAAACTAGTAATATAGGGACCTAACACATGGAAATCTCTATTCTATGTGTCCATATTCCTACTAATATGTACTTAAAATAGATCTAGACTATATTTTCTAGTGGCTTTGATATTATGATATGTGATACAAATCCACTATGTATTCCTCGTGGACATGTCCTAGCATTTCATGTCATGGATTTGTAATGTATAGCTGGTATCCATGTCCACTTTTTCTTTATGACAGAGCATGGGTATTCCCGACTCAGGGATGACATCAACAGGGTTGAGACTGCATCTTGTGAGTAAATTCAATTCATATTTTTTGTTTTAACTCCCTCCTTCAATTTTGAGCTCTAGGATTTTTTTTTTGTAATTAATTTCGGCCATAATTTTCTCTTCTGACCTCAAGCAACCCTATTTGCAACTCCACTATAGTGAGAGATACCAAAGTTTAGTATGCTTCAGTTGTTGGATAAAATGCATCTTCTTTCACCATTGATTTTACTTATATGCGTCTTGCAAGGGAGTTATTCCATTTTAAAAAGGTGAAATTATGTAATTGAGTAATTTCTCATAATTGTTTTGTCACAATTTCATAATTATGAGATAATAATTATTTTATAATTGAGAAAAATATTCTAGACTTTGTCATTCATAAGGAGATAAACTAGACCTACTTGTGTATGAGTTGGATAGGGGTCCATTATTGTAGAATTTTCCTAACTTATGAAGCCCTGAGGTGTCTAGATACATTCTCGTAGAGGATAGAATGAACCTATTTAATTTGACCGAATCAAGAGGAAAGGGGCTAGATTCATTTAGATCTAGTTATATCCAAATATTTTGATATAGCGAGAGAGCTTTGCTAATTTGTGAGGTTATCATTCTTAGAGGTTCAGAGTATATTGTAAGCTAGAGAGGACAACTTACGACTAAAGGTATACCATTATATCTATATCCATTTGACTCATTAATGAAAGTATATGATTTCCCTTCTGTATATGCTATGTTTTTCATGTAAATATTCATAATTTATTCACATAAATCCACACTTTACAAAAGGGAAAATTGTCTTTTTTGGTTGTGTTTGTTTGTAGAAAAATTGGATTTGGTTTGCTAGGAGCAAGGTCTTCGGGGATAAGTTGGTTCTCCACTTGCAACATCAGACCGACATCCACCATCAACCTGCAAGGGTTTAGGTATGCTTCCTTAAGGCATTTGTTTGAGTTGTTATGCATGAATGTAATATCTCTTAAGGGTTTTTATTAATCTTTTGACACAAACCTCTCTGATAAATCTTGAGCAATGCTCAGTGATCGATAGCTCCTAATTAAATGTTTTTTAACACACAGACAATTCAATCCATTATAATCTATTAATAATATATGTTTATTATAACAAATTATAAATTAATATTTAACAAACCTTAAATGTATTTGAAAACCAACATAGATCCATCTTAAGTATGGATCTAACATGAGCTGAGAGGGATCAAATTTCTTCAAGCGCAAATTTATTTAGAGTGTAAAATACTATGTGTTATTTTTCATTGTTTAAATTTTATTTTTGAATGCTAAATAGAGTATATATAGGATGAAATAAGATTTTTAACGATAAAACATATTTGTTTCCATGAAATATACATAATTTAAAAAAAATGATATATAATGTATACACAATTGACATTAAAATATTTTACATAACATGTACATCCATAAATTAAAATGGTTTTTTTTATTAACATTTTTTAAGTATACATCAATATTAATTCTTATTAAAATATTTGATCAATAACCAAATTAGTTGTACATTTTTTTACTTCTAATTACTTTAAAATACATTGGCATTTTTTTATTATTATAACTAACTTATATTTTTATTTGAAAGAGGAATGAATGGACAAACAAACTTATACATCCCCTCATATTGAGCGGCTCAATAAAAACAACTATTAATAAATCCATATTTAATTTAACTATTACAATTATATACATTATTTTGCATGAATTCATCATTATCAAATTTTATAGATTTTTATGATCATATAAGGAACATTTTCCATAATCTTAATTAAAAAGAAGAAAAGTAGATGTGAAACCCAATAACATGGCTTAGATGCATCCATTATTACTGTTGTATTATTACATTTGGTATTATTTTAAATTTTTATAATAAATTTTAAACAATATTTTTCATATTATTAAATATTTTAATAATATTTAAATAAGTAAATGTAAGATTAAATGATATAAAAAATTATATATATATATATATATATATATATATATATATTATAATTATGATTATTAATATTTAAATCCATCGATGATAAATATTAAAATATTTTTTAATATTTTTTAGATTATTAAAATTAACTAAATTATATATTTATTTTAAATTACTATTAATAGTTAAATTATCACTGTATTTTAAATTATTATTAAAAATATTAATCATAAAATGAATTATATATATGTTAAAGATATATACATTTAAGGAATAAATGTTACAAGATTTTTATCCATAGAGATTCATGGTGATTTTATCATGGTGATTCTTAATATGTAAATAGACTTTGTTACAATATCATGGCTTATGAATCCTAGTGTCCCAAAAAACATAATATAACGTATTTTTTAATCAATCAACCTAATTAAATAAATAGGAAAATTGATTTTTTTTCTTTTGGTAAACTTTGCAAGACTACATTTGACTTCACATCAAAGAGTGTCTTAACAAAACACCTATAACACCTTGTTTAATGTTAACACCGAACTTCGATATTTGTCCTGATACATTTTGAAAATATAATTCGTTAAGAGAATTTTCAATAAATTATTTGTGATGTTTCAAAAAGAGCTAATGAATAACTTATCTTAAGTAAAAGAAAGAAGAAACTGACTGGTAAAATGTTTCCAAGATACCTCGGTAAAAAGGGTCAAGAAAATTCTGACAGTTACCATTCCAAGAAAGGATTTAGGGAAAAATCCTAGAAAGGAATGGGGTTTTGTGTAGAAGGAAGGAAGGGTGAAGCAATGGGAGATTTGCTATGAGTAATCCAGAGCTGGCGGTGTTACCAGTGGAGCTCAGTTAACATCCGGAAGAAGAAAATAATGGATTGATTTCCTGAGGTCTACACTTCTGGTCTCATCAAACACCTAGACCTTGGTGAGGAGAAAGGGGGGATATGAGGACGTAATCGCCTCGCTCATGGTTGGGAGGACCATCAAAATTAAGAGGAAAATTACTAGAATTAGGTACTGTCGTATCTATGAGTTCTAGTTATGCTTCTTTTCTTAAGTAGGAAAATAATTCTACAGTTACTGTTTATTTAGTACAGTATTAGTAAATACTGAAATTAAAGATCTGTATGAGATGAATTAACTGGTCGTACTGTGTGAGAATTGTAAAATTTGACTTATGTATATTTCTGTAGAAAATACTAAATAGACCCAAATTTTAATAGAGCAGAAAACTATAACAGTACAGCACTAAATAGTATGAAACATAAAGTACCTTCTTTTAGAATATACAAGGAGAAAGTGCATGGAAATTTTCGTTAAGTAGGATAATAGAAAATAATTCATAAACTATTCAGATTGCAGTAAATACAAAACCCCTTTAAGAAAATGTAATAAGGCAGAGTTCAAAATAGGAACAAACGCATATCACCACCCACGGTGGTACAAGTTGCTACACAAATCCTTTCCTGAGGGTTTAGAACCTGAATCCCATAGGAAAGGGATTGGTTTCCTATCCCAAAGGAGGAAGGTCCAAACAAGAAAACTCCATAGAGGAATACATATCTGTATAACAAGAGCAGTAAAGCAGAAACTAATTTAACAGTCCAAAGACAAAAATAAGGAATTGTATTCATTATTGAGATAGTCCAACTAAAACGATAGAAAATCTATAATTCGTTTCGGGTTAAATGAAACAGAGGCAAAGATAATTACATATAATATATCTGCCGAACCAGTGAATAACCATCCAAATAACAGTTCCAAAAACCAACAATTTCGTACATAAGCAACCAAGGCATAGCCCGATTGTAAAAGGAAATGAAGACTTTCCTACCCTATCAATGCTAACTTGCAAGATTGCTCCAGACAGAACATGGGGCTAGGAGGCAAGCTACGCTCATGCCACCCATAGCCTTAAAAACAAAAATAATGACTACTCCTTAGAGGAGATAAATCCCTCGCTGAAATGATAACCTGCAACAATGGAGAGCAGACGGGTCTCAAGAGTAGTTTGAGAACTATGAACCTAAACCATCTGCCTAGAAGTAGCAGTACTTACCAGGGATGGTGAGGCGTATGAGGTGGAAATCGAGAGCTCTGGCTAACAGCTACAACCGTGCCACCAACCTGTCATCATTACAGCCTAAGGAAATAAATAACAGTAACGTTAGCTATCATGTAAATAAATTAGTCTGAACAAGTATAGAAAAGAAAACAATGTAGGATTAAAAAATACTTGGGATTTACCTGGAGGCAGAGCCAACATAAATGTGAGGACCTGGTGTTCCCAGATGGAATGATGTTGCGCGCTTGTAGGGGTCATCTGAAACTTCCTGGACAGGCTTTCAGAGTAAGCCAAAACCTAACACAATGGGTAAGGGTAAAACAAAAACTTTGAAACAAAATTAAAAGTAAAACAAATACACAATAGTGAACCATGAATCGAATAACACCTGTAGAAGGCATGGATCCGAGGAGTGGCTAAGGCAGACTCACCTTGAAATGGAATAAAACCTTGTGGAAACTCCATTAATGGTACAAAGATTCCAGAGCAGCATACTATGAGCACTGACATAGTTATAGAAGAGAGTTGCAGAGCCGAGAGCAGACCCAAGCAGAGAAATAATGAATGATGAGTCAGAAGGATATGGTGGGTGGTTACCCTAACCATATCATCCCTCCTATTCCACCGTCAATCTCTCAGATCTGGCATAGACGGCTGAGATGGAGCCACGAAAGGATGAAGGACAAGTGTTGTAATAACTCAATGAATTGTTTTAATGATTTGGAGCTTTAGTAGTACAGAGGACTAAGGGTTGATAAAATATTTGTGAAAAATGATCCACAATTGATTTTCATACATGACATTTAATAGCACCATATCTACAATAGTCTTGTCGATGTAATGCTCGACCTGTTGGTGACAAGGCATGGGTCGAAAACAAACATTTGTAAAACCTTTGAATAACAGGCTAAATATGATTACTTTCCATATCAAATATATAACATATATGCATAGTTTATGGATATGGTGTCTTATACATGATGGGATAAGTATGCTTAGGTTGTTTATCAAGGTAATAGTAATTTTTTTTTTTAATGTATAATTGTTCTGTTTAAAGTTGAATAGTTGTCACAAGTGGTATCAGAGTGTGGTTACACGTTGGGGCCAGATGGGCCAAACAAAATAACAAGATAATTCTTCATTTGATATTATCTCTCTTTCATAAAGTTTGTATGTTGGATTTGTGAAAATTTTAGGAACATAACTGCGCCAAAGATATAATGAGGAGAGGCTCTATTCACCAGACACCTAGAAACACATGAGAAAAACATCCTATAACCAATCCGGAGGTCAATCCTGAAATTTGGGTGCAGTTAAGCATAGACCAGCATCAAGAAACTAGCAGAATGTTGGAAGACCAACAACAACAAACAAGCAAATTGCTTGAGACTGTGCAACAACTCTAAACAGAGATGCTCAAAGTTCAGGGTGACAATGAAAGATTGATGATAGAACAAGAAAGATATTAAAAAGTCTATAAGACCGATAGAATCACCCCAATTCAAAACTGAGTCCTGAGAGGAACACTTTGGAAGAAGGAGAACAATAGCAAGCCCTGCATGATAATTCGAAAGGTAATAGAATGCCATGAAGTAATAAGAGTCGAACTTACCATGAGGCTGAATCTGGAATTTTTTTGGAAAAATAAGAGTTGAAGAAACAAAAAGTGGAGTTACAGGGTGAATTCAGAAAGATTAAGCCCCCCACCTTCGATGCAGAGGCTGAAGAGATGGCAGAAGATTAGATCATAAACATGAACAAGTACTTTCAAGTGTATGAGTATAACAGTAAACTGGAAGCTCGTTTAGCCATTTATCAACTGCGGGAGAAAGCAACATTGTGGTGGGAAGAAGTTAAGAATGTGCATGGAATAGAAGACCAAAATGTAACTTGGGATGAGTTCTAGCAATATTTCAAGGATAAGTATCTAACGAAATGTTTCTATGATGAAAAATCCCGAGAGTTTCATGATCCGAAACTAGGAAAAATGTCCATGGATGAGTTTGTTACAAAGTTTACTTATTTATTACTATATGTACTGTATCTGCGCGTTGAGAAGGTGAAAGTGCATCTATTCCTGAGTAGTTTTCCATTACATATGAAAGAAAAGATTGAGTTCTTGAACCCAAGGACTATGGATGAAGCGATTAGGAAAGCATGTATGTTCTATCAGTAATCCAAAGTTAAGGGAGAAGTTGGGAAAAGTTGGCCACCTCGGAAAGGATAGAAAATTTTCAACAGTAACAAAAATAACAGATCCGGAAACTACCGAAGCGCTGCAAGGAACTCGCTGAGTAAAGAAAATGGAAGAAGTCAATCAAATACTAAATGGGTTGGTGAAGAGCGACATACAGAAGCCTCTAGCAGACTTGATATTGGGCAATCTAAAAAATCTCCATTGCAATGCTAGGGTTGTGGGGAGGCACATTAATTTAAAAATTGTCCTCATCGAGGAAGAAATGAGGTGGCAGAAAACTTGCAAGAGGCATCGACTGTGGGGGACGTGGCGCAAAACATACCCATAATCAATGCAGCTCTACAATATTGGCAAGTAGACTACCAACCAACCATGATATAGTTAGAAGGTATGATATAGACCTAATCTGTTTCTATTTTAGTTGATCCCGGGGCTAACTTGAGCTATATACACCCTCGTATAGTAGAAAGATGTAAATTAAAAAACTAGAAATTCAAGAATCCCTCGTTAGTTTAGCTGGCTATAGGGGAAAAAATACGGGTAAATGCCAAAGTGCCAGATTGTGAGTTGAGTGTTGGGAATCAACACATTTATGTGGAACTCAACATTTTACCCCTAGGATCTTATGATGTATTACTGGGGATGGATTGGTTGGAGAGGCACTAGTCGTTGGTGGACTGTAAGGACAAAGTTATCTATTTTAAATCAAAGGATGGAATAAGACATGAACTGCAAGGAATTAAAAAGCCATTACAGTTGCGGCCTACTACAACATCTCAGTTGAGTAAATGCATAAGGAAAGGATGCCAACTCTATGACATACAAGTGGGATTCACCAACACTAAGAATAAGACTCTTTTGCTGGAAAACATCCCTATTTGCAAGAGTTCCAGGATGTTTTTCCTGAGGAAATTCCGGGGCTGCCACCAAAAAGGGACATAGACTTTACTATAGAACTAATACCCGGGGCAACACCTATATCCCGAACTCCCTACAGAATGAGTGTGCCAGAATTAACTGAGTTAAAAATGCAGCTACAAGAATTAATGGATTAAGGCTACATTCGGCCAAGTGTGTCCCCCTGGGGAGCACCAGTGCTGTTTGTCAGAAAGAAAGATGGCACTATGTGCATGTGCATGGACTACCGACAACTCAAAAAATTGTCTGTTAAAAATAAATATCCCTTACCGTGCACAGATGACCTGTTCGACCAAGTCAAAGGAGCTACAGTGTTCTCCAAGATTGAATTAAGATCATAGTACCACCAGATCCGAATAAAAGATGAAGATATAAGTAAAATAACCTTCCGTACCCAGTATGGCCATTTTGGATTTGTGGTGTTACCTTTTGGGTTAACCAATGCACCAACCACCTTTATGAGCTTAATGGATGGAATCTTTCACCCGTACTTGGATAAATTAGTTCTGATTTTTATTGATGACATATTAATCTACTCTAAGAGTATGGAAGAACACAAGGAGCATCTGCGTATTGTATTGAAGATGTTAAGGGAACATTAGCTCTATGATAAGTTTAGTAAGTGTGATTTCTTTAAAGTACAGTTCCAATATTTGGGGCATGTGATTTCTGCTAAAGGGATTGCGGTGGACTCGGAAAAGGTAAAAACAATCATGGAATGGAGGGTACCAAAGAATGTGGTAGACATATGTTCATTTATGGGTTTGGCTGGTTATTATTGACGATTTATCAATGGATTCTATGAAATAGCCTTTCACCTCCTTGCAGCGAAATGGATGAGTCTTTAAATGGAATCAAGAATGTCAGAACAATTTTGAGTTATTGAAGGAGCTGTTAACTACTGCTCCCGTTCTTGGGGTAGCAGACCTGAGTAAAGAATTTGAGGTCTGCACAGATGCTTGTAAGGAGGGGGTAGGAGCAGTTATGACTTAGGAAGGGAGAGTCATAGTTTATGAGTCTAGGAAGTTGAATGAGCATGAGCAAAGGTATTCAACCTATTATTTGGAACTAACTGCAGTGGTACATGCATTGCGAATATGAAGACATTACCTATTGGGGAAATGTTTGTGTCGAGGACTGACCATAGCAGTCTAGCTAGCTATTTTAAATAAGCTGACCTGAATGCTTGCCAAGCTATATGGAATGCTTTCCTAAGTGAGTTCGATTTTGATATTCAACATGTGAAGGGTAAAGAAAACCAAGTGGTGGATGCACTAAGTAGGAAACTACATGGAATCTACGAACTTTGCTTCAACCAAATTGAATTCAAGTTCCAAGACCTGATATTGGAAGCAGCTAGCAAGGATCCTAAATACTAGTTCCTATGGCAGTAGGCAAAAGCAAACAAAGAGATAGGGAAGCAATCTGATTTTGAACTCAATGATAAGAAATTTTTGATTTTCCGGAAGAGGATATATATACCAAACCAAAAAAAATCTGAAAAGAGTTATCCTTGATGAGTATCACCGAAGTTCCTATGCCAGACATCTAGGATACCGGAAAATGCTAACTGATATTAGAAAGGAGTATACCTGGCCTGGAATGCGGAAGGACATTGCAGAATATTTGACCAAGTGTCTATAATGTTAGCAGATCAAGGTTGAACATCAACATCCCGCAGGATTGCTTCAACCTATTCCAGTACTAGAATGGAAGTGGGAGGTCATATCCCTTGACTTCATCACTAGACTACCAAGAAATAGAAGGCATAACGATTCAATTATGGTGGTAATTGAGAGACTCAGAAAAGTGGCACATTTTATTCCTATCCAGTCTACTTATAAGACGATACAAATTGTTGACATCTTTACGAGAGAAATTTTCAGATTGCATGGTATTCCCTGAGTAGTGATTTCATATCGCGATGTGAAATTCACGTCAGAATTCTGGAAGAAGATATTTAGTGTCTTGGGGACACAAATACAATTTAGTACTGCTTATCATCCGCAAAATGATGGGAAAACGAAAAGGGTAAATATGATTGTGGAGGACATGCTACGCATGTATGTAATGAAATAGCCAGAAAAGTGGGAAGAGCATCTATAATATTTGGTTGAATTTTCTCACAACAATGGATATCAGGAATACCTTAAGATGAGCCCCATTGAGGCATGGTATGGGAGGCCATGCCGGACTCCTATGAACTGGAGTAGTCCAAAAAATAAAATGATGTTTGGACCAGACATGTTGGAGGAGATAGAGTGTGAAGTGAAAAAAATTAGGCAGAATTTGAAGGCTACTCAGGATCGAAAAAAGTTTTTGCTGACAAAAAAAGAACTTTTCGGTAATTTGTGGTTGGGGATCACGTGTATGTGAGAATAAAACCGAAGAAAAGCACACTGCGGTGGAACACGTGTGCCAAGTTGGCCCCCAGATATAGTAGGCCATTCAAAGTTTTGGAAAGAATAGGACCAATGGCCTACTGACTGGCTCTACCAAGCCATATATTGGTACATACATTTTTCATGTATCATTACTAAAAATTTACGTACATGACCCAAAACATGTGATACAATGGCAGGGTATAAATGTAAGTTAAAAAAGCATTACGATTGTGACAAAAGTAAATATTTTTGATTTTAAATAATGATAACAATTGTGACCTGTAGGTAGAACCAGACAGTGAGTTCCTGGTGGAACCGCAACATATTCTAGAGCGGAGATAAATAACACTCCGGAGGCGAGTCATCCCCAAGTTAAAGTGAACTGGAATCACTTTGGCCCAGAGGAGGCTACTTGGGAGGACGAACATATTATCAAACAATCTAATCTAGAGCTGTTCTAAATAACACCGAGGACGGTGTTTAATGTTAACACCAAACTTAAATATTTGTCCTAATATAGTTTGAAAAGATAATGAATGGAGTATTCGTTAACTACATTTTCAATAAATTATTTGTGATGTTTCAAAAAGAGTTAATGAATAACTTATCTTAAGTAAAAGAAAGAAGTAACTGATTGGTAAAATGTTTCCAAGATACCTGGGTAAAAATTGTGGAGACAGTTCTGACAGTTACCATTCCAAGAAAGAATTTAGGGAAAAATCCTGGAAAGGAATGGGGTTCTATGCAGAAGGAAGGAAGGGTGAAGCAAAGGGAGATTTTCTATGAGTAATCCAGAGTTGGCGGTGTTACCAGTGGAGCTTAGTTAACACCCGGAAGAAGAAAAGACTGGATTGATTTCCTGAGGTCTACACTTCTGGTTTCATAAAACACCTTGACCCTAGTGAGGAGCAAGGGGGGAGCTGAGGACATAATGGCCTCGCTCATGGTTGGGAGGGCCATCATAATTCAGAGGAAAATTGCCGTAATTAGGTACTGCCGTATCTATGAGTTCTGGTTATGCTTCTTTTCTTAAGTAGGAAAATAATTCTATAGTTACTGGTTATTTAGTACAGTATTAGTAAATACCAAATTTAAAGATATGTATGAGATGAATTAACTGGTAGTATTGTGTGAGAATTGTCAAATCTGACTTATGTATTTTTCTGTAGAAAATACTAAATAGACCCAAATTTTAATAGAGCAGAAAACTATAACAATACTGCAATAAATAGTATAAAATAGAAAGTACCTTCTTTTAGAATATACAAGGAGAAAGTGCATGCAAATTTCCGTTAAGCAGGAGAATAGAAAATAATTCATAAACTGTTCAGATTGCAGTAAATAGAAAACCCCTTTCTGAAAATGAAATAAGGCAGAGTTCAAAATAGGAACAAACACATATCACCACCCACGGTGGTACAAACTGTTACACAGAGCCTTGCCTAAGGGTTTAGAACTCGAATCCCAGAGGAAAGGGATTGGGTTCCTGTCCCAAAGGAGGAAGGTCCAAACAAGAAAACACCACAGAGGAATACATATCTGTATAACAAGTGCAGTAAAGAAGAAACTAATTTAACAGTCCAGAGACAAAAATAAGGAACTGTATTCATTATTGAGATAGTCCGACTAAAATGATAGAAAATCTATAATTCATTTCGGGCTAAATGAAACAGAGGCAAAGATAATTACATATAATATATTAGTCGAACCAGTGAATAGCCATCCAAATAACAGTGCAAAAAACCAACAATTTCGTACATAAGCGACCGAGGCATAGCCTGACTGCAAAAGGAAATGAAGACTTTCCTACCCTATCTAAGCTAACTTGCAAGATTTCTCCAGACGGAACATTGGCTAGGAGGCGAGCTACGCTCATGCCACTCGTAGCCTTAAAAACAAAAATAACGACTACTGCTTAGAGGAGATAAAACCCTCGCCGAAATGATAACCTGTAACAATGGAGAGCAGACCGGTCTCAAGAGAAGTGTGAGAACTATGAACCTAAACCCTCTGCCCAGAAGTAACAATACTTACAAGGGATGAAGAGGCGTATGAGGTGGAAATCGAGAGCTTCGGCTAACAGCTACAATCGAGCCACCAAACTGTCATCATTACAGCCGGAGGAAAGCAAGAACAATAACGTTAGCTATAATGTAAATAAATTAGTCTGAACAAGTATAGAAAAGAAAACAATGTACGCTTAACAAAGACTGGGGATTTACCTGGAGGCGGAGCTACCATAAATGTTGAGGACCTAGTGTTCCCGGATGGAACGCTGTTGTGCGTCTGTAGGGGTCATGTGCAACTTCCTGGACAGGCTTTCAGAGTAAGCCAAAACCTAACACGATGGGTAAGGGTAGAATGAAAACTCTGAGCCAAAATTAAAAGAAAAAAAATACACAACAGTGGACCGTGAATTGAATAACACCAGTGAAGGCATGGAAGCCGAGGGGCAGATAAGGGAGCCTCACCTCGGAAATGGAAGAAAACCCTGTGGAAACTCCATTAATGCTACAAAGACTCCTAAGAAGCATACTGTGAGCACTGACGCAGTTACACAAGAGAGTTACAGAGCCAAGAGCAGACCCAAGCGACGGAATAATGAATGACGAGTCAGAAGGATAGGGTGGGTGGTTACCCTAACCATCCCATCCCTCCTACTCCACCGTCGATCTCTCAGATCCGGCATAGACGGCTGAGATAGAGCCACGAAAAGATGAAGGACACGCGTCGTCATAACTCAATGAATTGTGTTAATGATTTGGAGCTTTAGTAGTACCGAAGACTAAGGGTTGATTAAATATTTGTACGTAATGATTCTCAATTGATTTTCATATAGGACATTTAATAACACCATATCTACAATAGTCTTGTCAATGTAATGCTTGGCCTGTTGGTGACAAGGCACGGGTCGAAAACAAACATTTGTCAAACCTTTGAATAACAGGCTAAATATGATTATATTTTATGGATATCGTGTCTTTTACATGATGTGATAAGTATGCTTAGGTTGGATATTATGAAATCTATAACATGTAAGTATAATTTTTGGATATAGAGTCTTATACATAATGAGATAAGTATGCTTAGATTGTATATCAAGGTAATAATAATTTTCTTTTATATATATTTGTTCTGTTTAAATTGAATAGTTATTACACCGTCTATTCAAAACCCTATAAACTTCAATTTTTAATTTATAAACAACTATTAAAATTATTAATTTTTAATTTATGAAAAATATTAAAATTATTCTAAAATATTATAAAAAAAAATTAAATCTTACTCTCTATCCAATTAAATTGAAATTCTTAAACTTTATTTCAAAAAATCATACTTAAAAACCTAACAAACCTCACATGGACCCCGACCCCAACCCCGAAATACTTTTGTTATGTTTAGCGCCAGATAAACAACCTGTTTTTAGGCCCATTGACTCAAACAACTAATTATACATGCATGCAAGTATTGAAACTCCAATAAAATTATTGGTAAAAACATAACCACATGGTCTGTTAGTGAATTCCCACTGGCCTGTTTTTAGGCCAATTGACCCAACCAACTAAATATAAATACAAATATTGGAACTCTAACAAAATTATTTGTGAAAGTATATTCCAGAATAGTTTTTTTAATGTCTCATGCCAGATATACAAGTATTGGAACTCTAATAAAATTATTTGTGAAAATGTATCTTAGAATATTCTTGTTAGTGGGTTCCCACTTCAAAGTATCATGAAACGTAAGACATGAGGCCAGCGACCCTCTTCCAGCACTCTCTACCAGAGTTGCAGGGAGTACTTTTCTATAACAGAAAAATTGAAAAATCAAGGTAACCTTCCCATTTGGTGAAGTATACGTCACCTGCGACGTCGTATCTTAAAAAACATTATCTTTTATGGACAGACTATTTACTATATCATTATCTTCCACGTAAATTATACATCACCTGCAATGTCATATCTTAAAAAACATTATCTTATCCTTCTGGAAAACCTTCACCACTTCACGATTGAGAGTTGTCTTTACTGTTACCTGGATTTTTTCAATTTATTTTTTTAAAATTTGTTAGGAATTTATTGAAAACAAAAGTTTGTAGGGTAATTTTCTACAATTTAAATGTTTCGAAGGGATTTTTAAGGTGCTGAAGCTATATATATGTATAGTAAAAAACAGTTTAAATAACAGAAATCAAGATTTAATATCAAACAAACCAAAAAATCCAAAAAATCACTCTAAAAACAACTCCCTTAACAATAACCATTACAATTAAATGAAATTCAATTTAATGAAAACTTAACTTAAATCAATTATATTCTGAAAATCTCATAAATATTAAATTACAAATTTTAAAATATTTTGAAAATATCACACAAATTTTAAAATATTACTGATAGCCATAATATTAGCAAAATCTTATATCTACCGTATAGCCCTAGTATTAGCCAACTCTTATATCTACAGTATTCCAAATCTGAAAATTTTAAAGATTCTTCAAATTTCCAAAAATATTTCAAAATGCTAAATTTACACCGGAGATAAAGATAACTACAATAAGAATAGTACTAATATAAAAAATTACGGCCTTTCAACATTGGAAATTATTTGTCCGTGAAGCCGAGGCAAATGGTGAAAGCATTTGACTTTCAGCAGATCCATCCAGAATCAAACCTCCGTGGAGAACATACGCCTGTTGTGTCTTGGCTAGAAGAGTAGGCGACCCCATAGTGGACGTCTCGGCTCTTGTTGAGGCATAAGTTAATTGCTATTGTGTGCGGCTTGCAGGCTGTTGCACCTAGCCTAGGTTTATAGTGACAGCCAGTTGGATTTGAACCCGGGCCTTGCTCAGGAAACTCTCACCAGTTACGGATTGTCCTAGATCTAAAAAAACATTGGAAATTATTTTCATAAAATAAAAATCCGATAGATGCGGGACTAATATTAAAAACGATGGCCTTTCAACTTTGGAAATTACATTCATAAAATAAAAATCCGGTAGTTGCGGGACTAATATTAAAAACTATGGCCTTTCAACTTTGGAAATTACATAAAAATCCGGTAGTTGCGGGACTAATATTAAAAACGATGGCCTTTCAACTTTGGAAATTACATTCATAAAATAAAAATCCGGTAGTTGCGGGACTAATATTAAAAACTATGGCCTTTCAACTTTGGAAATTACATAAAAATCCGGTAATTGCGGGACTAATATTAAAAACGATGGCCTTTCAACTTTGGAAATTACATAAAAATCCGGTAGTTGCGGGACTAATATTAAAAACTATGGCCTTTCAACTTTGGAAATTACATAAAATTCCGGTAGTTGCGGGACTAATATTAAAAACGATGGCCTTTCAACTTTGGAAATTACATTCATAAAATAAAAATCCGGTAGTTGCGGGACTAATATTAAAAACTATGGCCTTTCAACTTTGGAAATTACATTCATAAAATAAAAATCCGGTCGTTGCGGGACTCTTAATAATGAAAGAGTAAAGCTTAGCTGCATCCTCACGGATCTCAGGTCTTCATTATATAAACCCCTCTTTACCTTCAGAGAAAAGCATATCTGCGTTCATTTTAATTGAATTGAGCTACTCTTCATCACTGATATTATTAATAAGAGAGCTTATAGTGCTGCAAATATATTCAACCCACCCATCATGTCTTGCTGCGGTGTAAACTGCAATTGTGGATCAAGCTGCAGCTGCAAAGGGTCAGTTAATAGATTACTTTGTATCATTCCATTTCATCCATTAAATATTTGATTCCATTAATTTTTTCACAAGTGCTTATGTTTGATGCCTGGAGTGGACGAAATGACAGAAATATGTCACCTTTTTGTAGTGTACGAGGAAACTGACCATAGGAATGCAAGTCTTATTATCAATTACGGCTTCTAGATTTTGTAGTGGGGAGGAATGCAAGTTTTATTATCAATTAAGGTTTCTAGAGTTTTGGTGTTTGGAATTTATTTGTAAGTAATTTTATTAGTGTAAGCAATATGAATGCAAGTCTCAGGTTTTTGGAGTTCTAGTGTTTAGAATTTATTTGCAAGTAGTCTTTCTCGTGTAATTGGCCAATATCAATTAACAATTAATATTTATGGGTTGTAAGAGTAATTATGGTTTTTGGTTATCGTTTGTTGCTTTTATTATACTGAAAGAGGTAGAGTTTTTACTGGCATTCTGAGGTGGATTGTGGATTCTCGCAATATTTGAGGATCCTGTAAACATAAACTAGATAAAATAAATATAAATTGATCTAGCTTTGCACATGGATTAGAATACTCTAAAAATCTACAATCAACTTTTTACAGTTTTTTTACCGTTCAAATTTGTAGATTTTATTAACTTGAAACTTCTATTTTGCACAGTCAATAGGTTGGAACAATTTATTGCTGCCCAAATGACTGGATCTATAAAATATATTTCTGTGTAATTTTTTTTTTTTTTTTTTTTTTTCTTTAATAGAAATCATTGTTTCGGTGATTGGGCCAACAGAGGTGCCTTTGTGGTATGAAATATATTTTTGTGTAACTTTCTTTTCTTTTTCTTTAATGGGAACCACTGTTTGGTAAATTCGATTGGCCCAATAAGGATGCTTTTGTGGTTTACAATTTACCGCTGTCCAAATGACTAGATCCAAATGACTAGATCCATTAGATATATTTCTTTTTCTTTAATGTGAATCACTGTGTGGTAAAATGGGATTCACGGTTTTGATTGTGCCAATAGGGTGCTTTTGTAGTATTAAGTCCATGACATTACAGGTCGAAGATAAGGGTGCTTTTGTGGTATTAAGTCCATGACATTACAGGTAGGAGATAAAAGTTTTAAAATATTTTAGGATTTTCCATTATAGCAGGTCAAGAATTGAGATATTTTAAGTGAGTTTATGAGGTAGAAAATGAATTCACTGTTTGGTGATGGTGTTAAATGGATTATTCAAAAATCATGAGAAATTAGTTAGTTATTGCCATCTCTCATGAAAATGGTCATAAATAAATAACTTAAAGCAATTGAATCTCAAAAATAATATCTAATATAATGCACTGCAAAAATCTCTGATACTTAAATTAATTTATTATTAAATACTTTTATTAAATTTGAAAAATTTAAAAAAATACATAATGTAATATATCCGTATTGTTTCATAATTATTTTTCCCATAATCAATTTTTTTTGGTCTTTGTGTACAGTTGCAATTGCAAGAGGGACGCTGACCTCCAGTTTGAAGAGAAATCGGCTGGTTCGCCCATTCTGCTGTTAACAAACAGCGGAAGCTCTGACATGGGGTATGTCAGTATACATGATATGGATTCATGACATCACATGACCTTAATCTTTTTTAGGGAGAGTTTGCTAATTATTATAAATGATGTATGTATCACTAAAATTCGTGGCTTGGTTTGGCGCAGTTTTATGGAGGGTATGATAGTTGCAGGCGAGAACGAAGGATGCAAGTGTGGATCAAACTGTACCTGCGACCCATGCAACTGCAAATGAATAAATATTTATTTTTAATAATATAAAATGGATTCCGGTTATACGAGCGTGGGTGTGATAATATAAACGCTAGAATAAACTGGAATGGTTGGTCGTGTGGACACATGATTAATGGACTATGGCCCCATAAATTCCAGCTTTTATGCATTTACTATTTTAGTATGTTATGCTTGTTATAATTTGCTGCTTTCAATAGTTAGGAGTTATATGTCATGTCGGCTGATGGATGCATCCTGGCCTATAAACTGCAGCTTGCCATAATTTCCTAATTCGAGTATTGTTATATGCGTAATACTATTTTCCTCTTTTGTTTTTTATGCAGAGGAATTGGCAACTTTGCTGTTAATGTATTTTTTTTTTAATGGAGAGGAATTGGTGGTTTTGTCTTTTTTATTTTATTTTTATTTTTGGTGGCTTACTAGAGGAATTGGCAAGGGCCTGGTCTTGTATTTTTGGTGATATGAGGTTGATACCATTATAATTTTCAGTATGTCATTTTTATAATCATAGGATTTTTTATAAGATTTGAAATTCAAATTTCTTCATATATATAATACTTTGTTTGCACAACAATCATTAATTAAGTTATTGCAGTATATATAATTAAAAATTTAATTAATTAAGTTATTGCAGTATATATAATTAAAAATTTAAAATAAATAATAACTTTTTATTTAAAAATAGTGTTAAAATGAATTTGTTAATAAAATAAAACTAAAGTTTATTATTTAGTTTAATATATCTATTTACATTTATGTTTATTTAGGAATAGGGTATTGTTTTAAAATATTTTATAATAAATATATTTATTTTGGAAGGGGTTTTCACAATTTTAATTAAAGTTTAAGGTAGCCATTTAACTTTCCGAAATATTTATGGAATATTTTTAATAGTAATTACAAATAAAGAGGAGAAATTTATCGTACTTGCTATTGTGTTTTGTCTATTTTTCAATATAATAGGTGTAAAATAGTTAGACTCGCAAATGAGTTATGGTTTTTAGGAATGTGGTAATTATTAGGATAGAGTAGTTGTCCACAATATTGTAATAAAGGTTATTTATAAGTTAGAAACTCTAAATCTAAAAAAAGGTTGAATTACCATGGTTAAGAATCTTGTAATATGATTTTTTAAATGTATACATGTTTAACTTATGTACTAATTATTTTCTAAATAATAATGTAATAATTTTATAACAAAGTCCTGATGATGAACCACACTGGTTGGTTCGAATGTTCATTTGAATGTGATTATTAACAAAAAAATTCTTCATAATTTTACGATGGATCACAGAAGCCAGAATTCTATAGAACAAAGTTTTACTTTATTTTCTCAATTGAATTTATTTTGGATAATTGAAAGGAATAATCAAATTTTTTTTTGTTATTAGCAATAAAAAAAATGATAAATTTTAATATAATATTTTAATATCTTATTATTAGCAATAAAAATCCTTATAATAATATGTATAATTAACATTTAAAATATTATTAATATTTTTCTAAACATAATTTAAAAATAATACAATTTCACTAATAATAAAAATTTCAATCCAAAAAATAATATAATAAAAATTTCAATTCAAAAAATAATATAATAAAATTTAGAAATTTTTTTATCAATCTCATCATTATAGTTATATTCAAATAAAAATGACCTCAAATACCATTTAAAAGAAGTGAGGTGGTTTTAATGAGGTTTAAGGTTATCTTTAAACAACCTTAACATCACATATATTTCTTCAAATTTATAATAAATTCAAAAATAGTTTAATATCGCATATTTCTTTAAATTTATAATAAATTAAAAAAAATTTTAAATTCTATATTTAAAATTGTTTTTCATTAAATTTAAATAAATATGTGAATCTGACGCAGGTTTTACTTTATTATAAATTAAAAATATTAATCTATATTAATACTTTATTATATAAGTATTGTAATATATCAAGGAATTATCATGGAAAGAGGAGAAATTTGACTTTAATAAGTATGGTACTTATAATATATTAAAGAATTATCTTGGAATGAAGAGAAATTTGATTGTTTAATGGAAAATTTAGAATGTTGTGGTAATGGTGAATATTACACCACATGTAAATAATACAAAATGGTTATAAAAAGGAAAGCGTTGAGAAAATGAATATTAATCTACTCAACGGTAGGAACAACGTTATAATTTATGAAATAGATAATATATATATATATATATATATATATATATATATATATATCATTGTTTGGGAATCATTATCGTTATGGAGAAAAAGTTTGCTTTGTTTTAATTAGATTCTAGTACTGTATTTATAGAGTATGGGATTGATTTTATTGTTAGAGTATTATATATAGATGATTAAGATTTTTATGGTTACAAGTTATATATTTTCATGTATGTATGGTTGTTTTGTAAGTAAAGAGATTTAGTTTTTAGTTGTAGGTTACTAAAATGAGAGATAAAATGCAACAATGTCATGAATGTATAAACTGATTTGAATATATTATGGAGAGGATTGCATAAAAGAATTGAGTGTCATTGAGTGATTTCTCATAAAGTGGAGAATATGTGTATATTTATACTTGACTTTATATAAGGAGTTTCGAATATTTTTTATTTTTTATTTTGTTATGTTTTGTTTTTTTTTCCTTCTTTTTTAAGAATTAACAATATGAAATTTTAATTATTTTGGAGTAATATATATATTTATTAATTGTGGATGAGTAAGGTTGGAGAGTTTTAGTATATTAGTTATGGTTTAAGAGAAAGATAAATTATTTATTTTCTAGATAGGAAAATAAAAGTGACAAGATATATTATATTTATAAATAATATTGATAATTGGGAAAGACTTAATTTAAAATAAGATGAACTAGAAACACTTAGAATCATATTGAAGAAATTGAGTTATGGGTTTTAATTAATAACGAATTTTCACAAAGTTATTGTATCTTAACTAAAATGAGAATGGCTACTTTATAGTCACTGTAAAAACTAAGAATATAAAATAGAAATTTGATGATGGAAAGTATCCATATTATTGAAGTGAGAATAATATAATTCATTTCTTTGAGAGTAATAATAAATAATAATGACAAAGTAATAATAATTATTATTTATTATAATGAATAATAATAAATGACATTATTATTTATTATTTATTATTACTTTGTCAAAAATAAGAAAAATTATAAAATAATCCAAAAATATAACTAACCCATTCTTAAAATTAAAAATGGTAAAAATTAAAACTAAAAATAAAAATATAAAAAGACATAATTACCCCTTCATATAAAAAAATCAACCCTAAAAACTAAATTAACTCCCCCACATAAACAGATAAATAGGTTATTAAGTGAAAAAATATTCAAGTCAAAGTCATAAATTATAAATAAATAGAATAATAAAATAAAATCAATAAATAAAATAAATTAATAAATAAATACATGAATGAATAAAATTAGAAACTAGAATTAAAATACAATAAAATAAAATAAAAATAAAATAAAATAAAACAAAATAAAAGTAAAAATAGATTATTTGTATTTTATTTTAATAAATAAATAAATTAATTAACATATATAAACCAATAAATAAAATACTAAAATAAAATAAATAAAATAAATAAAATAACAAAATAATAATAAAAAGATCAAATCATAAAAATAAAAATAAAACCAAAGAATAAAAGGACCCAATAAAAAGTAAAATAAAAACCAAGGAATTCAAGTCAAAGTCATAAACTAAAAATAAATAATTTATAACTAAATAAAATAATAAAATAAAATCAATAAATAAAATAAATTAATAAATAAATACATGAATGAATAAAAACTTAAAAAAAATAAAATAAAATAAAATAAAATAAAAATAAAAATAAATTATTTGTATTTTATTTTAATAAATAAATAATTAAATACTAAAGTAAAATAATAGAATAATAATAATAATAAGAAGACTAAATCATAAAAACCAAAGAATAAAAGGAACCTTACAGGGTTTGAATACTTTACCTACAAGAGCTCTTAGAATTTCTGATAATGATCATTTAGATGAAGATAAAGGCCATCTCCTTAAAGTCTTCGGAGAAAACGGTTATAGTAGAAGTCAGGGTTTGAAGGCTTTCATGAATGCGAGCAAAGGTCCTAGACTGAATAAGATTAGTGGTGATGCTATTGGTAAAGTTCATTTACCTTTTATTCAAGGTATTACTGACAAGATCGCTCGGATTATAACGAAGCATAAGATATCTTCTTCTTTTAAACCTTTAAACACCATTCAAGGCTCCCTTAAATCGGTTAAGGACCAGTTGGACCCTAAAAGTGTGAGAGGTGTTTATTTGATTCCGTGCTCTTGCGGGACTCCCTACATTGGTGAAATTGGTCGGTCGATGAATAAGAGGATCCAGGAGCATGCTGCAGATATTAGGCATGGTAGAACCAAGTGCTCTGCGTTAGCTGAGCATGTAGAAAAGACGAAGCATCACATTTGTATGGAGGACACTAGAATCCTTGCTAGGGTTGACCATTTCCATCACCAGAAATTTAGGGAGGCGATTGAGATTGAGAAGAGGTCCTGCACGTTGAACAAGGATGATAGATGGAAAGTTTTCCTCCTAAGCTAAAAGGATTAAACAAAATCATTCCTCATAGTATTGAAACCTAGCCAATTAATTTCTAGAGGAAGTGTTTCTAAAATATAAATTACATTAAAATTTCCCTAAAAACTACTTGCTTCATAGAAAACAGTAGACCAAACTGTACACTAAAACAATTACATTGTTACCTTGGATTTGGCGATCCAAAAATATCTATAGAATTCAATTTACATTCATAAATTAAGCCCATATTCTTTCAAAACGAGAGACAACAATTAGGACAACAATTTCAAAGTACAAAGTAATTAGTGTATTGCTAGTGTAGCTATGTAAGACTATATATATTCAAGTGCATTGTTCACATGCATGTGTGTCCAAAGTTAGTTCTTATATAACTATTATAATATTTTGTCTTTCATAATTTGAACTTGTTCTAATATATGAAAGGGTTAGTTTACAATCTTTACATTCCCATGACTAATATATCAATGTTATGATAGTTTGAACACCACATGCATATCATACATGTAATATAATTTGGGATATTATAATAAAACTTTATTTTAGGAAATACACAAGAAAAATTAAATTGAAGAATGAAATACAACAATTATTACCTGAATTCCAAATCTGAAGGCATCTAATTGTGTTATGATCCCCCTGTCTTAACAAATTGATCCTATGTCTGACAATGGAAACTCTGAAATCTCATGGAACCTCACTATGTTTTTGAAGGCACTCGGTAAGATATTATTGTAACCAACATGCTCTAAGACGTATTCTTCCAAATTAGCATCTGATGTTTGAAGGGCATAAAATATGATGGGAAAAAAAGAAAAATGATTCTCTATCTTAATTCCACCAATCCTGGAGCAGAAAATATAATGCCAAAATGGTTTACAAGGGCTTAGTTTCATGAGAGCCATTAAAATAACTATGAAGGGGGTGTTGGGACTCATGTTGACTGCACTATTGTATCACTATGGCCAAAAAATGCTAGATGACAGTGTCGACAAACTCAATAATGTCGGCCTAGGTTAGAGAGAGGGATTATTTCGTTGTTGTGTTACTGGAATCCATGAAATACCTTCCACTCTCCGTGGATTTCCAATAGGGAAACAACGTCTTTAAGTTCTTATACACAGATATAGAAGGGGCCAATAAGATTCAAGAGAAGACATCACATCCTAAAACAACATGGAAAAACTTCTCTGCCCACATCCTACAATGAAATCTTTGTGCCATAACTCTATCACCAATGAAATTGAAGCCAAATGTGATGCATACAATATATTTAGGGTTTATTTGATGCAGATGTTTATACAACATGCATAGCATGGCTAAAGAAGCAACACCCCCTCAAATGGAGTGACCCATAAACACCACAGTTTTCCACCTTTCATATTCTAGGCGGGCCTACAATAATAATGAAAATATGAAATAAGGAGTATGATAGTTCTTGAGTAACGATCTATGTGTGTTTGTGTGTAATGAGGTTTCTATGTGAAACTACACAGTGTACACTAATTACACGCTGTAGTGAGTGCATAGACAATTAGCACAACTTAATGAAAATAAGGATTTGATATGCAGCTATAAGTCTGAATCTCGAACATAGTCTCAACTTCAAACTTCACACACTTCATAAAATTGGCAAGCTAGAAATGAAACCTTGCATATCAAATCATTGTAAGGGTTTTGAAAAAAACTAAAGTTTGTCTTTGTATTTTGATCTTCATTGCATATTTTGGAATATTTTAGAAATTTGATGGATAGTTCTTGTCCATGAGACTTCCTGAATATGCAATCTAGTTTAGCTCAAGTTGCATGGGAAGGTTTTCACATCAAAACTTTGCAAAGGTTTTGAGAAAAAAATAAAAATATTTGTTTGTGTGCAGGGGAATGGTTTTATGGAAAACTAAAACCAAAGTTTGTGTGTCACTTCTTATAGTGTTTGTGTGCATTTCTTATTGGTATTGACAAGCTTCAACACATTATATATTTTCACAAGTCTACTCTGGTACAAGGACATGTTATCTAACCTTTACACTCTTGTTATTTAGTCACCACTTGTTGGCATCACAAAGTATGGTTTGACACTCGAGCATAAAGCATTAACAAATCCACAACACAAAATCCATTCAACATCACATTGGCATCATCACTAATCGACTCCTTCTATTAGAAGAATAAAGTATTCCATCAATGAGCAACTTCTCTAGATGAGCATCATCAATATCTGAATCTTCCAGGTTGAAAACTACTTTTTCAATTGTTCACTTCCATCTTTTAGATCTTCAACGATTCTTCCCACAATATCGAAAACTCCCACTTTGTTAGTTAGAGACTCAACCCAACACTAAAAATAATAAATTCAACACAACTCGAACCTAAAAAGTAGATAGGAGTTTGACTTGCTTTGTTTTCAAGTCCCAGACAAGGAACACACCACTTGTGCTAATGTTGTCAATAAATGAAATTGAGGCCTAATGTAAGTATCAATTCAATCAAGAGAAAGAAAATGTTACACGAGAGAAAATAAAATTTACACAACCTGTTAATTTAGTATTACTACTGCTAAGAGATAAAAGGTAGAATTTATTATCCCATAGTTGAATCTTACCATCTATGGAGACTAAGGAATATTAGGATATCACCCCATGTCCATGTCCACTAGTATTTATGGAAAAACTAGAATGATTGAAGATCCCCTATTCATGGAGACCCAAAATGTGACATATCCCTTAATGACTAAATATTAAATTTCACATTTATGTTTCCATATTTAACCAATGTAAAGACAACCTAATTATTTTAGAACATGTGAAGACCAACCTGCCAATGATTTGCTGGTGAGGGGGAAACAATTTTCAATTAAGTGTCTGAAGAATTTTCTTAGTCGTAGGATATATCCGAAAATTCAACAAGGGAACATATTGTACATCAAGAAGAGTGAAAACTAGTTGTTGTAATTTAAGAAACATAACTTTAAAGTTGGAGCTTAGCATCAAAATTTTCAAACTAACCAAACTTCTATAAAATTCCTTGTCTCCTATTTAGAGAAAGCTAATATTCTGTAGCTTTTGTACACGATGATATAATACAACATGCAGAGTGTGAAAGGTGTCGGGGCAAATGAATGTCTTGAAAACACCTATAGGCATATTTTGTTTGTGACAACAAATAAGATGTTGAGATAGACTTGCTTAGCTTCAAATTTCGCAAAATAAACAAACTCCTATCAACTTCCCAATTTCCTATAAGAGGAAGTAGATATACTATAGCTTTTATACATGATGATACCATAAGTGTAGAGTCACAACTACTGGGGAAAATTACTATCTTGAACAATCCCATAGAAATATTTTGTCACAACAAATAATGTGCTTAAATAGAATTTAAAAACTAAGGTTATGAGATTTTTAGATAGCACTCAGTTGTCCAGAGGAGCTGGCTATGGTTCAATGACATACGAGCTGTGCCTAATCATATCAGGAGAGATCAAAGGGAAAAAAAAGGAATTGATGTACAAGAAATCTTGCCAGGAAAAGTTGTCATGTCCTTTAGAGTCAGCTACCCCACCAAAACGAAGAGCCCAACTAATCGTTGCTTTTATATAAGATAACGTGAATGGTAAGTGAAATAACAACCTTGGTATAAGCGCGAGACAATAGTAACCTGCAAGTTGGCAGACTTAGGGTGAAAAATTAGAGTCAATTTTGTCTTAAATATAAAGTTTTGTCTTAAAATATTTTTGCCTCAAACTCATTTTTGTCTTAAATTTTTTTTTGATTAAATATAAAGTTTTTTCTTAAAATATTTTTGTCTCAAATTGTTTTTGTCTTAAAATATTTTTGTCTTAAATTTTATATTTAAAACAATTCAATTGATATTAAATTTTAATGTGAAATAACTAAAATAAAAAGTAACTTCTTAAAACAAAAGATCTCTTT
Source organism: Pinus albicaulis (assembly GCA_034641835.2). NCBI lineage: Eukaryota > Viridiplantae > Streptophyta > Pinopsida > Pinales > Pinaceae > Pinus > Pinus albicaulis. The sequence continues at coordinate 502,818,686 of CM076571.1, read as the reverse complement.
TGTCTTAAAAAAATGTAAGTACCCGTAAGTACCCTTAGTGTAGTAATATACAACTGACTAGCCATTTCATATCACTTTATATCAAATATTGCACAATCAAATCCTTTGGATCATTGGCTCGCTCTTTACGTAAAGTAGTGAAATCCATTTGATTGTTGCATATGAAATTTGTTGTGTCACTATAGTGTTGAATAAATTGATTTTCATGGTATACGGTAATCCCTTATTCACTATAGAAAATATTATGGATCTTTTAACCCGGGTTCATTTAATAGTTGCAAAATAAATCATTTGTATCGTTCATTGATTCGAGCGAGAAATCCATATAATCAAATCTTCCTAATTACTTCAGTGTTAATAGATATTTATAATTGTAACCATAAAAATATTGTAAATAAATACTAGCATAGATTTATTTTAAGTATAGATTTAATATGAGCTAAGAGATCAAATTTCTTTACGTGAAAATTTCGTTAAAGTGTAAAATATAATGTGTTGTTTTTCATTATTTAAATTGTATTTGTGAATGGTAAATAAAGTATATATAGCACCAAATAAATTTTTTAATCATAAAAACTTAATTTTTTCATGATATAATCTTATATGTTCCACATAAAACCTGGTTTATTCCAAGATACCGCATTTGGATAGGCTTCGAGATAGATTGATTGAGCGCTTGCCTTGGTTCGTTGGTCGGGTTGATCCATATTGATAGCCTTACTTCAGTTAGTCGCTTTCATCACGGTTACTTATTTAATTACACTATTTGAATCTGATATTTCGTCGGTGCAAGATGGAAGCTCAGCCAAAACAAGCCCTTATTGATCAAGAGAGCCTGCCTCCACCTGTCACTGAACGGTATGGAACATCGTTCTGAGCCGGGGAGGTTATGGGTGGGAGCTCCTTTGGCAACTTACTCTTGATAACGTGGGGATAGATAGGTCCACTTGCTGCATGAGTCCGTGGTGGATGGTGGAGTGGGGCCTTCAACTTGACCATGATCCCCTCCGGGGGCCGAACACAAAGTTGACCTGTCATTGCGCAGAGCATGGAAGAGAAAGACATGGTTTGGTAATGAGTGTTACCCTTGCGATTACCTCAAACAGGATTGAAGCTTCGAACCTTGAGCTTGGACATTGAGGAGATTTAAACTTCTTACTCATATATTTTTTTTAATTTCTAATTATTTTACAACATATTTATTTTTTATTATTATATTCGATATTATTTTTCTATTTAGAATATATATATATATATAGAGAGAGACTGAAAATCTTACATACTTCTGTTGGAAGTAATGCTTCCATGTCATGTGTGGTTGTTATCATGAGTCCCTAGGGTTCAGGCTAGAAGTTTTTTTTTCCAATGTATGAGTTAGAGTCATGATCTAGATGTGTCAAATCCAGTGCATTATGTCCATAAGATAAATAAAAAATGTTGTGTTTGGTGATGTGTGTTTAATCTCTCTGTTCTCTCTAATTTCTTTCATAGCATCACTAGCTTGACTCCCTTAATGGAGAGCAAGGAAAATGTGAGAGAGGGTTAATTATATTCTTTGTAAATAGATTAGGGTAGGAAAATGTGTTGTATTGTGAGCGATTTTTTTTTGTTCTTGCGTATGTAAATTTGTTTCCTGCTCAGAAAATTTGAAGACCATTCAATCCTATGCTTCAGGTTCAATCGCGGTCCGTGAAACTCTTAATCTTGAATTTTTGATATCACAACCAGATTAGATGAAAGCAGAGGCTATGTATATGAGCAGTTTGATTGGAACTACTCAATGTCTGAAAGAAATCTAAGCTACCACACTTGGTTTGATCTGCACAAACACAGTAAACGCTAGCCAGAGATGAATTCCTCACGTTTGAACTGAGCATAACGTGACCTGCGCACACTGAGGAAGCATTTTAAAATTGCATCATCGATGCTATATAACATCCACGCCAGAGTCAATGTTGACATGTGGACTAGAAAAAGTGTGTGGCTGAGGAGAATCTGTAGTTCAATATATTTGAAAAAGGTGTTCTTGGATTGCAATCTGCTTAGCCCAGAAGGCTAGTGATCAAATTTGAAGAGTTGGTCTTAATTTCAACTAAAATGGAATATATTCATGTGGTCACTCCATATTGACAAGCTTACAAAAAAAATACATTTCAATTGACAATAGTATATAATTTTTACATTTCATTTTCAATCAAATTTATTTCTATTAAATAAATTAAATTCCTAAAAATAAATGGCAAGTAGTGTTGTAGCTCGAATTGACGCAATCAATTTGAGCTTTGATAACTTTTTTATGTGACTTAAAAATTCTTGTAGTCAGAACTCTATTCCATCTCTCAATTCTTGCATTGAAATATTTCCCAGGTTGTGTGGCCCTAGACTAGAAAAGCATGAGGATTTCTTTGGCAGCTTTGATAACTTCTTTATGTGACTTAAACATTCTTGTAGTCAGAACACTATTCCATCTCTCAATACTTTCATTGAAAACTTTCCTAGGTTTTGTGGCCCTAGACTGGAAAAGCATGAGGATTTCTTTGGCTAGACAGAAATAGAGATTAGAATGTTAACAAAATTGGCCATCCAACGTTCTTACTGTGTATACACAATGATTATGAAATTAAAATGAGCGTGGCAACCATACAATCATTTTTATTTTTTACCAAACAAATTTGGGCATACTTTGGTAAAACAAATTTGGATACTTATTGTTGATGTACATTTGTACTGGAAAAATCTATGGGGGATTCGGTAGACAAATCTAACCATCTAGCCCAAGGATATGTAAATATCCTATTCAAATCTAAATGACTTTTTTATTCTTTAAACATTGTAATAATGGCTTTAATCTAAAAAAATATATTAAATTTATTAAACACTTATATTGATCATCTAAATATTTAACATCGTTTTAATTTACATCTAAATATTTAAGAGAATAAAATATTTATTTTAAATTCCATAAATTTTGAAAACATATAATTTATATATATAAATAAATATATACAAAAAAAAAAAAAAAAAAAAAAATTTAAAAACCATATCATTAACTCATTCTTACCTGAAAATATTTAAAAAAATTATAAATCCCAACCAAAATAAAAAATAAAAAATATCTATATCATATATAACTCCCAACTAAAATAAAAAAAATAAAAGGCATATCATTAACTCTTTATTACTGAAATAACTTTTCATAATAAATACTTCAAAAAATTATATTATATCTATATATAAATATTCAATATAGCACACAATAAAACAACCCTAGAATCAACCCTAAGAACCTTTCAAGTAAACCCACCGTGCCTTAAATTCAACTTGAGAATAAATATCAAAGCACTGGATCAACCAAACCCACCTAGAATAATGTTCATGTTTTGATGAAAAATATTTATCTAAAAAGCATAAAAAATAACATTAAAAATTCAATATTGGTATACAAATATGAGAGGCATCGCAACTTACCAGAACCCCACCATAGGAAAAGAACCCATCAACATTCAAGGTATCAATGTAAGGAACAAGCTCCGTTATTATTTCGAAAGAGGAGTCACAATCCATTAAAATTTGCAAGCCCAACAAAACCCAACAACGTCTGAAGATGCCTCGATGACTTCAGAATACGATTTTCCTCCAAACACAATCTCCCTGCAAGAGGGTAGAAGTGAACCAAAGCCCCTAACAAGGTTTTATGAGACCCAAAGAGATCGACCAAGACCCTTTCCTCGCCTCTCTAGTTGGTTTGCGTGGTTAAGACAATGATTGTTGGTTGATCTGATCATGATAAGAGGGACCTTATATATCTCATCTCTAGGGGTGCTATATGGAATTTTAGATAGGGGGCTTTTAAGAGCATAGAACCCTTCAGCTACATGAGCATTATGGGAATAATGCAGCTGTATGAGCATTCTGGGAATAATGAAAACAGGAGCCATTCTCTTTCAACACACTATTATTAGGAACATTTCCCACAACCACTGAGTAAAACTCCTACTTATTCATCAAAAGACCCTGATTCACAACCACTAAAAATTGTAAAACCCAAAATGACAAGTGTTGTCCAAACAATGAAAATGTTATGATCCTAAAAGCTTAGCAAATTTGTACAACTATAGCTTTCCGTGTTCAAGAACATTATTAAGGTTAAACAACAAAATTTAATGACTGTAACGTGGATGGAATGAATTTAAACACTCTTCAAATTTATTGCGGAAAAACTAACGATTGAAATGATGGTTGTGTACTCTGTAAGTTAACTATTTTAGAACAATAACAAAGCAACGAAGGTCCAGTTGTTAGCCTCCAGGGATATCTAACAATTTATGCAGGACCAACAAACCTTCAAAGGACATGTTGGTATATTATTTAATTTTTTTTTTAAACCAACATAAATAATAGCTTAAATTTATTTTGATGTGTAATTTTATCTGCACACTTATGGGACGTGCTAGAGCCCTGTTGAAAGGATGTGAAGGGTTCAATTTTGAAGCCTGGATTCGGCAATAGACAAAATTTGAATACTGCTATGGTCAAAATTTGCTTCAGCCATCAATTGAAATATCGTGGATCAAGATCTGAAATACATTTATGCCTTTTACTCAGTACGGAGGTAACTTTTGAAGGAAGATTGTGATTGGGAGGAGTGTTCAAAATTTAACACGTCACGACCAATCAAGAGGCCTCTAACACGTCATATAAGTGTTAGGGTAAAATTGCCTGTCAAAAAAAGTGTTAAATTTAATTTCTACTAGTTTTAAAAAAAAATTGCGAGATAAAGTGTTGTTCGTCCCGAGATAAATTGTCAATATCCCATCATTCTATCACCCCTGGATGTTACATTGAGCATGCACTGTGCATTGGCTTGAATCTTATACATATTTTTAATTTACTGCTATGACTCTGCAATGACTGAGAAATGGATTGCAGATCAGAGATTTTAGCCAACAATAAATATAATGTGACAGAAGTTACTGTATTTCCAACAGTCATAATGGAGGCAACATTAGCAACGCACAAAAGCTAGAGGAGAACTTTCAGGTGCTACATCAGATTCCCAAACATAGCTGGCAACTTCAATGTCATCCTTTTTTTTTTTCAGAGGAAAAAACGCTGTATATATTAGGTGATAATATAACAGTACATGATCATCATAACATTCTCAGCTGTCAAGACAGCAAGAAAGAAACAAATACCCAAATACAATCAAGAAACCTCCGTGAGAGGAGGCATTGATGTACAAGGCAAGCAACAGTACGGGTGGAAAAAACCAGCCCCAATCAAAAAACTTTCTGAGCATCCCTGATACATTAATATACATGCCAATAAAAAGATACATCATAACCTGGCATAGAGAAAGAAAAGAAGATGCAAAGAAAATAAGACTATCAAAATATAGGATGAAAACAACAACCCATAAAACATGAGATAAACCCGCATGAAATCACCGAAACAGGCTCACTTTTACACCCGAAATATCTCCCGCACAGATGAAGAGGTTAAAAAGAAAAGGGCAGATAGATGTTGTATATAGTATAGCAGGCTCGCTTGAAAGGATCAGCTACAGAAGAGTACAAAAACGACAGGGATCGAGGCAAAGGTCAGTAGAAAACCAAGGCCATATATGAAGTGATCCCAGTTGTCCCGCTCGCTTGTATGGCCCACACGCTTGCAATATATATACCGCCTCACCTGATGAAGATAAAGCATTGAAAGATGGCAAATACCATACAGTGCTATGTCCCAAAAGAGTCAGCTTGTAACAAAGGAGCATGGAAAAGCAATCCAACAGGCACGCATGTGCGATCCATATACCAAAAGGAGCTGTATGGGAGGGGAAAAGCATAAAGGAGAAATATATCCGATAAAACTATAAGCATAATAACATGAAGGAAAAATAAAAACATGGGGGAGAAAGAGAAGCATGAGAGCGTCATGGAATTGGTATCAATGAAGACCTTGATTGTACCCCATCTATATACTGAAGTAGATGCATCTGGCCAAAAACTGCAGAGATGCCTTTTTTGGATAGACTATCCACCCTGGTATTATTCTCCCTATAGATATGACTAATAGGAGGATTTTTTAATGTCTGTCACATGCGAAGAGTCCTCTGCTTCCACCCCCTCAGAGTTGGAATAGTAATATCACTTCTGCCGTGTATCCAGTCAATAACCAGCTTGGAGTCCCCATAGAAATTTGGGTTCTGTATATGATAAATTGATGTAACAAGGAAGCTGCCCCAAAGTGCCATGATTTCTGCCTTATTATTGGTACCAGGACCCCCATTCCAGTATACATGAATTCTCTCGCGCTGGGACATTTTGACCCAAACACCACATCCCATGATTCCTGCCTTTGATGCCCCATCAAAAAATATTTCCGGGAGATGAATCTCATGGGGTATGTTCCTAATAGATCTATCAATCACCAATTGAGGAGGGTCACTCCAATCCACAATCCAGCTCATGATATTGGACATAATAATGTGCGGGATAAAAGGCCTATTTTCAAAAATGAGATAGTTTCTGCCAATCCAAACTTCCCATATAAAATAGAAAGGGAGTGACTTGTATTTGCCTTTAAGCTTGTCCCAGTCCGAAACAGCCGATATAAAATCAGTAGCATACCAATTTGGATTGGATATGTGAGGCACAAAAGATCTCCATATATTTTTTATAACCGGGCAGGTAAAGAACAGGTGCGAAGTGCTTTCAGCCTCCAAACAACATATAGCACATCGATTCGGCCCTTGCAAACCCCTCTTGTAAAGATTAACCCACGTCATAATTTTTCCTCTCCAAACCAGCCATCTGAAAAGGATGATCTTGATGGGCACTTTGCGCTTCCAGTAAGGATAGAAAATCTTGGAAGTGGTACCCCTTGCTGCAGAGAAACTGATATACCTGTAAGCGTCTTTTACAATAATAGCACCATTCTTCAGCGGTCCGTTCCAAATGACTTTGTCTCCTCCCGCCGATTTACAAAATCTAGCAGTTTTGAAAGATACAATAATCTCCTCCCATTCCATCGCATCTTCACCTGCTAACCCCAGTTGTTCAACATTTTTGAAAGACGGCACGTCATTGGACCATCCAGAAATGGTATGTGATATTAGAATGAACCCCCATTGTGCCAGGCGAGTTAATAGACGAGGGGAAAAGGTGCAGTCCGAGGAGAGGCCAGAGATATCTTTGAAAGCCAAGGGTATCCTTCCGCCATCACTAAAGCTCCAGGTCACGCGGTCACATATGTAAGGAAGGATCTTTTTAAAACCGCCCCAGATAACTGATACATTGGATGGACAAATGAGTTCCCTGTATAATAACTGATGAAAAATATCTCCAGAAATATACTTACACCTAATAATAGCGCACCATATATTATCACCATTAAGTGCACGCCAGAATGATTTAATTAATAGAGAAATGTTGAAGAACCTAGTGTTAAGTACCCCGCAGCCATCAAAATCGATTGGTCTACATATGATATCCAGCTGACAGAGATGAAGCTTCTTTTCAAGTTTTGTACCTCCCCACAGAAATTGGGATATGATCCTGTTTATGGGTGCCACAATCTTGGCTGGCAAGTAATAGAGGTGGCCCCAATAGACCATCAGTTATGACAATACAGCCTGAATAAGAATGAGCCGACCCCCCATAGATAACCATTTGTGAGTCCATCTGAAGATCCGAGTTCTAAAACGGTCCACTAACCACATCCAATCTCTTCATTTATATCCACAAGGTTTTAAAAAACATCCCAGATGTGTGAAGCCTTCAGAAATATGTTGGGAGTGAACCCCCATATAATCTGCAATATAGAAAACCTCCTGTAATTCACCCTTGTCAAATACGAGAATTTTTTTGTCTTTGTTCATTCCTAATCCAGTGGCTGATTCAAACTTATTCAAAAGCATTTGAATAAAAAACCAATGATTCCTATTGAGATATCCAAATAGCAGCATGTCATCAACAAAGAGTGAATGATTGGTATAGATATATTCAGAGAAAGTGAAGCCTTTTATAAAACCCTACTGTTCAGCATAGTGTAATCTCTTACTAAAACCATCAAGAACCAGAATAAAAATAAGAAGAGAGAGGGCACAACCCTGGCGAAGTCCTCTGGCAGCACCAAAGAAAAGAGTGGGAACTCCATTTACCAGCACAACATATCTAACAGTAGATATACATGACATAATCCAACGTATGATTCTGATTGGAAAACCAATCTTGAGAAGTAGAAGCCTTATATAGGACCAATCAACTGAATCATAAGCCTTGTGTAGATCGAATTTCATAATTAATGCTTCCTTGTTACCAATATGAGCTGAATGTAGTACTTCTTGTGCGATGGCAATCACATCATGTATGGAAAGTCCCTGTAGGAAGACGTATTGTTCAAGGCTAATGTGATCAGATAAAATAGATCTGATGCGATTTGAAATGATTTTTGACGTGATTTTATACATAATATTGCATAAAGCAATGGGTCTGAAATCAGTAAAAGATTGTGGATCAGGCACCTTGGGTATCAGAGCAATGAAGGTATAATTTAAGTTTGCAGGCATATGTCCTCTTTTCCTGATCAATTCAATCACCTCCGTTAGCTCCTCACCAATAATGTCGAAAAAGAAAGTGAAGAATTCCGCCGGCCAGCCATCTGGCCCCGGGCATTTATCATGTGTGAATGACTTCAAGACCTTATGCAGTTCATTCCCTTTGATTTCCTGTTCCAGAATCTAAATGGCCGCCGAGTCAAACATTCTCGGTACATGATCCAAAAACCATGATTGGTTTTCCGGATCAACATGCCTCTCTTTTTGATAAAGTTAGAAAAATGTGAGAAGGCCTCTTTTTGTATGTCCTCTGTTGATATGGCAAAAGTGCCATCTGATTTATTAATCCTCCATATGGCGTTCCTGTTCCTTCTTTCTGATTCATATTTATGAAAACATTTAGTATTGAGATCACCCTCCTTCAGCCATTTAATCCTGCTCTTGAGCTTCCATGTAGTTTCTTCAATCTCCATAATCTGCCTCTTTCTCTTCCCCAACTGTTCAAGTATAACATATGATGCCTCCTCTGGTGCCTTTTTAATAAAACCTCTATAAATAGCCTCCATTTGGTCTTTAATATCCCCAAGCTCAGCCTTGAGGGCTGCTTTTTTCTGTACTTCCCACTTTTTTGATGCCGCTTTCATCCTTTGAAGCTTGATATGAAAGCGTTCTATAGGGGCAGACATATCACAATCAATTTCCCCATTCCATGTCGTTTTGACCAGATTGATATAATCCGCATCATCAAGCCATACTCGGTTAAAATTGTATGGAATACCTTTGTAAAAACTCCACTCGTTCCAAGATAATGAAATGGGCATGTGGGCAGATACATCAAAGACCATTACCAGAGATCTGGGGGTCCCCCATTTATCAATTAAATTATCCTTTATCAAAGCTCTGTCCAGACGCTTCCCTATATATTCTTCCCCTTTTCTTTTATTCGTCCATGTGGGAATCAGTGGCCAAGGTCTAACGTCTACCATATGAAAATCATAGAACATTGCGTTTAAGAAAATTGAAAGTGGATCCAATCGAGCATGATTACCCCATATACAAAGTCATTCTGTAGGCTGCCTTATTTGGCAGATTTGAACCAGGGTTAAAATCTATCTGATGGCTGATCTTCCTCACAGGTGGCAACTCATCAGGTAAATCATCCACAACAATGTCACTGTAATTGTCTAACATCTCTTGGATCTCTATTGGTAAATCAAATTTTTTTGTAGAAGTAAGAACTACTTTAGGTTTGCAAACTAAAGCAAAGCTTACCTCTTCTTCTTCTATTTGCTGCAGATATTTCTTCCCACTCAGCAACAAGGTCTTTGGATCAATCACTCTGCTGGATGGCTCTCCTTCTTCCATGGGTATAAATGTATGATGTACCCCATCCTTGAAGAACTTGTAAGTGTTCTTCTTGCCATCATGCATTGCTGCTTTGTCAAAATGCCAAGGTCTACCCAGCAGTATATGACACACATCCATGGGAATTACATCACATAGGGCCTTATCTTTATATTTTCCCATTTGCAACTCTATCTCACACTACTCCTTTACAACCAGCTGGTGCCCTTTATGCAGCTAGGACACCCTGTAGGGAGTTGGATGCTCCCTTGTCTTCAACTTCAACTTCTCTATCACCTCAGTGGAAACCAGATTGTCTGTGCTGCCACTATCAATGACTAGCTGACAGCATTTCCCTTGAACTTTGCATATTCTCCTAAACAAAGTCTTCCTTTGTGCAGGCTCAGTGGCCTCTTTGGTTTGCTTCAACAGGACCTTATTTACCACCAAGGATTCTCCCCTCTCTGGAAGAATTTCTTCTTCAATTTCTGCCTCTTCTCCAGCCTAGGAAACAACATCATTTCTTGGTCCAACACCCACATTCTTTGGACACTCATAGTGCTTATGTCCCACTTGCTGACATCTATAACACCTCAACTCTCTACCTCTGCCTCTGTCTCTGCCTCCTCTTCCTTTCCCTCTATAAGAACCCCTTCTGCCCCTTGCATCATCCTCTGTAGATGCATTCTCAGGTGAGCTACTGTTAGCTCCACCCCTGGGTATAGTAGGCTTTCCTCTACCACCCTGACTTCCCTTCCCACAAAAAGTACCTCTCTTCTTGGCAGACTGTTTCCTCAGGAGTTTCTCCTCTGCTTTCAAGGCCATCTGGTAGGCCTCTTCCATTGTCTTGGGAGACAAGAGACCAATCTCATCTTGGATCTCCAGCTTGAGACCATTCACATACCTGGCAGTCTTCTCTGGTGTGTCTTGGAATTGCCTAGCCCTTATGCTCACTCTGTAGAATTCCTCTGTGTATTCTTTTACCGTCAGTAACCTCTGTCTCAGGTTCTACATTTGCCTATACAATTTCAGCTGATAATCACTAGGCAAGAATTTACCTTTTAATTTAGCCATCATTCTGGTCCAGCTCTTGATAGGTTGCTTTCCAACTCTCCTCCTTTCTACCTGCACTCCATCCCACCAAAGTGCAGCATGTCCTTTCAACTTTGTTACTGCAAACTTGACCTTCTTATCCTCACTTATTTCTTCATAATCGAAGCACTTGTTCATTTCATTTATCTAGTCCACCAGCTCCTCTGGATTCAGTCCCCCTGCATAGCTTGACACTTCAATTCTGGGCTTAACTGAAAATCCCAAAACAGTTCTGAGTAGCCTCATGTCAGGAGGAATTTCAACATTTTCTTCTGCTTCTTCTATCTCAGGTTCGTTGATGTCTTCAGGATCTCTAGTCTGTCTTCGCTCCATGGCATCCATTCTGGCCTCGACTCTCTGCAACATCCCCAACACCTCTGCGTTGGCTACAGGTCTCCTTCTGCCAGCACCTCTACCAACTCGGATTTCCATGTCAGCTTTCTGCAAAAACAACTCAAAAACAACAGCTCTGATACCACAAATGATGCAAAAAAACTGAAAGTCCGCCCCAAGGAGAGCTGGTCAACTATAGCGTGGCTCTGTCAGCTTTTCACCCTCTGTATGCCTCGTTCTTTTACTCCACGTGGTCTTAATTGACTTCTTTGATTTATTTATCAAATTCAAGGAATTTGATAAATAACATAAACAACGACCTCTTTATTATATATTTTTCGGCTCTATATTATACCACCCAACCTTACACAATCACGCTCCAGACTTATGTTAGTTATCCGCCAATCGTTTAATTAAACAACTTCATTATCCTCCGGCCCCACCTATATATATATCAATAACCAATCAAATGCACGTATCGTACTTGGCTATCCTCCGCGCACCTTTATCCAACGACCACCGTCCGATGACCCCTTCCCAGATCAACGACTCTCGTCAATATCGCTCGGCTTCCGACGCCGGACTTTAACGTGCGATGGCGCGCTTTGACAGTGGTTTTCCATGGGTCCGCCCTGCCACACATCGGCTTCTCTATGGAATTGCTCCTCGACTAGGAAATACCGCTTATACACCAAAAGCGGTGCGATATGGGCAATCCGCCTTTGTAATTCCACCATGGTTTTTGTACAGTGACTAACCAAGGTTCATTCGGGGTTACGCGCTCCTTCGTCTGCCTTAACTCAGGTTTGTTACTCGGGTTGGAAATTCTAATTAGCAACAAACAAACATAATTTCTTTATTAAGCGGGATTTCTATCAAATAGAGTTCAACGACCAGGGTTTACGCACCCTTCTTCTGTAAGTGGGGATTTATTCGATAGAGCCTGTTCGAACAACTTTGAGGGAATCAATTGACAGGGAAATGCGGAATCTACATGATAGTTCAACCCAGTAATTATATATGCACATAATTCAACCGTTTCACAATTAAACAATCTATTCACAGATAGAGGTTCGAGTCAATCCAATGGCAAATGGGCTTTGAAATCATTTAACTGGAAACAATTGTAACACACAGAGTTTATTGCAGAAATCTCTCCTCCTCTTGCTCTCTCTCTCTCTCTATACATCCGAGGGATTACATTTATATACATCAACATATGTCCTTTCGGTTCCTCTGTGAGGACCGTTATGGTAATTCAAGAGCCTAATTACAATTATTCGAAAACTAAAAACATGACAGATGGACTAACCATTCGACTTCTACAACTCTAACTAATCTAAATGAAACAGTCAGCTGAGGTATTGACACCTAGCTGTTACAATTCGATAATTTTGAACCCTCCTAGCCACAACATGTGGAAAAAACCTCCTACATTGCTGGCTAGTGTCTAATGCCCCTGCATCAAATTCTCATCCTCCCATGTAGAATCTTCAGTGGGTAAGTTCTTCTACTTGATGAGATACTCTGAAATTGATCGATTTATTAGCTGTCGATTTCTTGTTTCCGTGACCGCTTTAGGTTCCAATATGATTTTTCCTTCCTCATCAAGTTCTGGCAATATTGATTGAACTAGAAGAATTTCACCTATAACCTTCTTTAAGCATGAAACATGGAAAATTGGATGCACTCGCGAAGAAGCAAGAAGCTCCAATTTGTATGCCATAGTACCAATATTTTGCAACACCTTGTACAGACAATAGTACTTTGGTGATAATTTATTATCCTTCTTAGCTTGCTTGAGGGACATTTGTTCATATGGTTGTAGTCGTAAAAATACCCAGTCTCCTACATCAAAAATTCTCTCGCTGCGATGTTGATCTGCCTATTGTTTCATTCGATTTTGTGCCAAATTTAAGTTATCCTTTAAGAGTTGGAGAACTTCTTGTTGATGCTCGATGTGATCTTCCACTGCTTGAACCTTAGATTTTTCTCTTAAAGATGATGTGATGGATGGTGGATGATATCCATAAAGTGCCATAAATGGGGTCATGTTTGCTGCATTATGGAAGGAAGTGTTATACCACCATTCAGCGAGAGGTAACCACTTGATCCATTGTGTTTGTGTATTAGATACAAAACAACAAAGATATCCTTCAAAACATTTATTCACTATCTCAGTTTGACCATCGAATTGAGGATGATAAGATGAGCTATGAGCTAATTGAGTACCCAAACAAGAAAATAACTCCGTCCAAAAATTTCCAATAAAAATGGGATCTCTGTCGCTTACAATAACCTTTGGGTTTCCATGTAGCTTTTGAATTCTTTCCATAAATTTAGTAGCAACTGTACTTTCTTTAAATGGATGAGATAATGCACAAAAGTGTGCATACTTGGTAAGTCTATCAACTACCACCATGATGATACTCTTTCCTTCGGACTTAGGTAAACCTGTGATAAAATCCATTGAAATCTCCTCCCAACGTTGACTTGGAATGGATAAAGGTTGTAGAAGTCCCGGGGTCTTAATTGTCTCAACTTTATTTTGCTAGCAAACCAAACATTCCGCCACAAAATTTTGAATATCAGATTTAAGGCCATCCCAAAAAAATTCTTTCTTCACCCTGTGGTAAGTTTTTAAAAATCCTGAGTGTCCTCCTAAAGGAGAAGTGTGCAATTCCAAAAGAATCTTTTTTTTTTAGTTGGGAATTCTTACAAAGATATAAGCGATCTTTGTACCATAAGGAATCATTTTTCCAACTAAATGTATCAGATGTACTAGGATCTTGCTGCAACTTTTGAATGAGTGTCCACACTTTTTCATCCTTCTTCCATTCATCTCTTGCTTTGGTTATCCAATCCAGTTGGATAATAGAAATGGCACAAAGCAATGCTTCCACCTCTTCATTCTTTCTTGAGAGTGCATCTCCAACAACATTTAGCTTCCCTTTTTTGTATATTATTTCAAAGTCATAACCCAACATCTTTGTGACCCATTTTTGCTGCTCTTCTGAAGATAGTCTTTGTTCCAAAAAGTGTTTAAGACTATCATGATCAGTTTTTACCTTGAAGTGTCTTCCCATTAGGTAAGTTCACCATTTCTTTAGTGCATATAGTATTGCTAACATTTCCTTCTCATAAATAGGTTTCTGTAAATACTTTCCTTTGATTGGACGACTTTCAAAAGCAATGGGTCTTCCTTCCTGCATTAGAACAACACCAATTCCATTTCCTGAGGCATCACATTCCACAATAAAGGTTTTTGTGAAGTCTGGCGTAGCTAAGACTGGTGCTCGACACATTGCCTCTTTAAGATGTTCAAAGGCCTTAGTTGCTTCAGGAGTCCATGAAAATGCATATTTCTTCAATAATGTTGTTAGAGGTGTTACTATTCTCCCATAATTCTTAACAAACTTGCGATAATACCCTGTTAACCCAAGAAATCCTCGCAACTGCTTTATGGTTGTGGGGACTTTCCATTCCTTAATGGCTTTAATTTTGTTAGGGTCTACTTTAACACCCTCGTTAGATACAATATGACCCAGATATTCCACCTCTTGTACTCCAAAGAAACATTTGGATGATTTTTCATATAATTGTTTCTCCTGCAATAGTTTGAGCACCCTGTCAACATGTTGAACATGATCCTTCCAAGACCTGTTGTAGATTAGTATATCATCAAAAAATACTAGCACAAATTTTCTAAGGAAGGGTTTGAAAACGGAATTCATCAACCCTTGAAATGTAGAAGGTGCATTGGTAAGGCCAAAAGGCATGACCAAAAATTCATAATGACCCTCATGAGTTCGAAATATTGTTTTTGGAATATCTTTAGTCTTCATTCTAATTTGATGATATCCTGAACGAAGATCCAACTTGGTAAAATAAATTGCTCCATGTAATTCATCCAATAATTCATCAATCACAGGAATGGGAAATTTATCATTAATGGTGAGCTTATTGAGCTCCCTATAATCTGGACACATTTTCCATGATCCATCCTTCTTGTGTACCAATACTACAGGAGCAGAGAAAGAACTTTGACTAGGTTGAATTATACCCGCCTCTAACATTTCTGCAATCATACGTTCAATTTGGCTCTTTTGGAAGTAAGGATATCTATAAGGCCTGATGTTTGGAGGAACACTTCCTGGAATCAAATGAATAGCATGATCATGATCATGAATAGGTGGGAGTCCTTTGGGAGTTTCAAGCACCTTGGAATGATTGTCCAAGACTTTTTGGAGATCTGCAGAAATAGATGATTTTGATGTTGGAACTTCTAGTGAGCATAATTGTGCAATTATGCCTCGTTGTTCTTTCTTCAGAAGCTTTGTCATGACATTAGAGCTTATTATCTTTCCTGGCTTCCCTGCGATACCCTGTAATTCGACTTCCTTTCTTTCTGAAAAAAATTTCAAGAAAAGTTTTTGAAAATTAAAAGCTACCGTCCCCAGAGATTGTAACCATTGTACTCCTAGTACAACATCAGCACCTCCCATAGGAATGGAAAGCATTGGACTATTCAATACATATTCCCCCATGGTTAGCTTGATATTATGGCATTTTCCAGAGCAATTTATAGTTCCTCCATTTGCAACCATCACTTGACATTCTGGTGCTGGGTATAGGAAACAATTCAATTCCTTGGCTACCTTACAATGAATAAAAATTATGGGTACTACCTAAATCAATCAACACTATTACCTTTTTCTTCTTGATATGTCGTTCTATCTTGAGAGTTTGAGGAGTGGCAATTCCTTACATGATATGGTCGGACTCATTTCTTCCTCTTCTAGGGCTGGTTCCTGGTGTATATCCTCTTCTTTTGAAGATTCTTGTTCATTTTCTTCTTCCTCTTCACAATCTATGTAAAATAATTTTTTCTCAGCACACTTATGACCTTTAGTGTATTTGCTATCACAACTGTAGCAAAGCCCTTTTTCTCTTTTTTCTTCCAATTTTTGTGGTGTCAACCTTGTAGGTTGTGGAAATCTAGGCGTAGAAACACTTCCTTCTTTATAGAAGTGAGTGGTAAGCTTCCTTGTCGCCATAATTTTACATTCAATTTTTCTTGCCAACCTGAATGCCTTCTCCAATGAATCAGGTTCCAAAACACGAACTTCATGTTGGATGTTATACTTTGAAGTGCCTATGAAGAGATCAATCCTATGTTCCTCTGGAATATCAGTTACCCTTATATTCAATTTTTGGAAGTCCTCAATGTGCTCCCCCACTAAACCCTTTTGTTTGAGATTTATCAATTGGCTAACGAAGGTGTTGCTCTTTGTATCCTCATAATGTGCTATCATTTCCTCCGTA
Organism: Pinus albicaulis; assembly: GCA_034641835.2. Lineage (NCBI taxonomy): Eukaryota > Viridiplantae > Streptophyta > Pinopsida > Pinales > Pinaceae > Pinus > Pinus albicaulis. The sequence continues at coordinate 502,802,035 of CM076571.1, read as the reverse complement.
AAAATTGACCAAGTGACAATTTTTTTACGGGAGCAAAGCCATCGATACCATACAAATGTATTTTGTTCTAAATGTAAAGTTTCAAAGCATACCTTTTGTGTGTTTTGCACATTATTGAGATCAAAATATTGCTCCATCTGTAGTATCCATGTTACGGGATCCTTGCCATCAAACTTTATCATATCCATATTTGGAGTATGGTGGTTATTCCGTCCAAGATTAGAGTTTATGAAATCATGATTAACATTTATTTTGTTCTCATAATGAGTTTCCTCTACTATCTTCTCACCATTACAGAACATTTCTTGTATCAACTTTTCCAAACCTTCGATGTCTACTTTTATGTTTTCCATTTTTTTATCGATCTTAGCTTCCATGCCATCCATCTTAGATTCCAAGCCCACTTCCATGCCTTCCATGTTAGCTTCCATTCATATTAGCTTCCATTCCTTTCTTCAAACCATCCATCTTAGTTTCCACGCCTTTCTTCAAAACTTCCATTTCATTTTTTGTTGCTCTTTGTGATAGTGAAATTTGGTGCACTTGCTCTTGTAATTTTGATATCTCATGTTGTGTTTCTTCGTCTTCATGAGTCAAGTAGAGACTTCTGAAGGCTTAATGGATGTTGAATTATTTTTAGGGGCCATTTTAGAACCCAATACTGATATCTATTCTTTAATATGCCCTTGGAATAAATTCCAACTAATTTTTTTCAAACGAGACTTATGTAATTCGAAAAAAATACACACATTTTTCTTGCTTTTGAGGAGTGCGATATTGAAAGTAAATTATCTCTATGATTTTGGATCTTCAATATCTTAAATTTGGTACTGAGGTAGCCCTCTGAATCCTCTTTCAAATTCCATAAGTCTAACCTTATTTGGATTCTTGAAGACAAAGTTGTGCCCAATCTCCTACAATGACCTAATTATGGACTGGTTCAGTAGAGAGAACTTGTATGACTTGCCACGTGTCACTGCTTCTTCCTTCGGCTCTGAAATTGATAGATAGGAAACTAAAACCTGTGTACTTGCGTCCACTTTTTACAGAATTCCAATTCGATGCTCAGAGAGAGAGTTATGAAGATTTTCCCACGATCACCTCTTTGAAATGAAATTCGGGATCTTGAAAATGTCCTAACTTCCACAGACCATATCTCTAAAAATATTGCGAACCAAGATCTGAAATTTTGTGATGATGTTCCATAGGATTTCTGCTTCGCGCTCTAAAAATTTCAGATTCTGAGCCTTCGTAGAAACAAATTTATAGTGAAAATGTCGCGATGAACTTTTTAGGTTAAATTGAGGAGCTTGCAAAAACACGTAACTTCCACAGATCATATCTGCACTTATATCCAAGTTTCCGAAATTTCGCACGATGTTCCTCGTGATGGCTTTCGTACCGAAAAATTTCAAATTTTCCTCAACCTTCAGAAAACGTTATAGTGAAAATTCCACGATGACCGTTTGAGCAACAAACCCCTAGAATTCAAACCCCTACCCCGATACCAAATGTTGTGAAACCAGCTCCAAAAATAGAAGAAAAGAGATATCAATGCCTTAGAAATAAGCCACTTCGAGGGGGAAACATCCAATACATTACATGAATGAACAATTCTTGGATGATACAAATGAAAAAACCTCCTTTCTATATATAAGAGTCCATGGGGCCACAATGTAATCCTAGCCGACCTAACAATAACAATGTAAGGGCACAATAATAACAATATTGGGGTTAAATGGGCCTACAATAATAAAAATAAGGGGGCTACACTAATAACAATAAGGGGATAATCTAGTAATATAGGGACCTAACACCGGGAAATCTCTATTCTATGTGTCCATATTCCTACTGATATGTACTTAAAATAGATCTAGACTATATTTTCTAGTGGCTTTGATATTATGATATTTGATACATATCCACTATGTATTCCTCGTGGACATGTCCTAGCATTTCATGTCATGGATTTGTAATGTATAGCTAGTATCCATGTCCACTTTTTCTTTATGACAGAGCATGGGTATTCCTGACTCAGGGATGACATTAGCAGGGTTGAGACTGCATCTTGTGAGTAAATTCAATTCATATTTGTAGTTTTGGTTCCCTCCAATTTTGAGCTCTAGGATTTTTTTTTTGTAATTCATTTCAGCCATCATTTTCTCTTCTGACCTCATGCAACCCTATTTTCCACTCCACTATAGTGAGAGATACCAAAGTTTAGTATGCTTCAGTTGTTGGATAGAATGCATCTGCTTTCACCATTGATTTTACTTATATGCGTCTTGCAAGGGAGTTATTCCATTTTAAAAAGGTGAAATTATGTAATTGAGTAATTTCTCATAATTGTTGTCACAATTTCATAATTATGAGATAATAATTATTTTATAATTGAGAAAAATATTCTAGATTTTGTCATTCATAAGGAGATAAACTTGACCTACTTGTGTATGAGTTGGCTAGGGGTCCATTATTGTAGAATTTTCTTAACTTATGAAGCCTTGAGGTGTCTAGATACATTCTCGTAGAGGATAGAATGAACCTATTTAATTTGACCGAATCAAGAGGAAAGGGGCTAGATCCATTTAGATCTAGTTATATCCAAATATTTTGATATAGCGAGAGAGCTTTGCTAATTTGTGAGGTTATCATTCTTAAAGGTTCAGAGTATATTGTAAGCTAGAGAGGACAACTTACGACTAAAGGTATACCATTATATCTATATCCATTTGACTCATTAATGAAAGTATATGATTTCCCTTCTGTATATGCTATGTTTTTCATGTAAATGTTCATAATTTATTCACGTAAATCCACACTTTACAAAAGAGAAAATTGTCTTTTTTGGTTGTGTTTGTTTGTAGAAAAATTGGATTTGGTTTGCTAGGAGCAAGGTCTTCGGGGATAAGTTGGTTCTCCACTTGCAACATCAGACCGACATCCATCATCAACCTGCAAGGGTTTAGGTATGCTTCCTCAAGGCATTTGTTTGAGTTGTTATGCATGAATGTAATATCTCTTAAGGGTTTTTATTAATCTTTTGACACAAACCTCTCTGATAAATCTTGAGCAATGTTCAGTGATTGATAGCTCCTTCTAATTAAATGTTTTTTTATCACACAGAAAATTCAATCCATTATAATCTATTAATAATATATGTTTATTATAACAGATTATAAATTAATATTTAACAAACCTTAAATGTATTTGAAAACCAACATAGATCCATCTTAAGTATGGATCTAACATGAGCTGAGAGGGATCAAATTTCTTCAAGCGCAAATTTATTTAGAGTGTAAAATACAATGTGTTATTTTTCATTGTTTAAATTTTATTTTTGAATGCTAGATAGAGTATATATAGGATGAAATACATTTTTTAACCATAAAACATATTTGTTTCCATGAAATATACATAATTTTAAAAAAATGATATATAATGTATACACAATTGACATTAAAATATTTTACATAACATGTACATCCATAAATTAAAATGGTTTTTATTATTAACATTTTTTAAGTATACATCAATATTGATTCTTATTAAAATATTTGATCAATAACCAAATTAGTTGTACATTTTTTTACTTCTAATTACTTTAAAATACATTGGCATTTTTTATTATTATTATAACTAACTTATATTTTTATTTGAAAGAGGAATGAATGGACAAACAAACTTATACATCCCCTCATACTGAGCGGCTCAATAAAAAAAACTATTAATACATCCATATTTAATTTAACTATTACAATTATATACATTATTTTGCATGAATTCATCATTATCAAATTTTATGGTTTTTTATGATCATATAAGGAACATTTTCCATAATGTTAATTAAAAAGAAGAAAAGCAGATGTGAAACCCAATAACATGGCTTAGATGCATCCATTATTACTGTTGTATTATTACATTTGGTATTATTTTAGATTTTTATAATAATTTTTAAACAATATTTTTCATATTATTAAATTTATTAAATTTTTTAATAATATTTAAATAAGTAAATGCAAAATTAAACGATATAAAAAACTAATTATACATGTATATTATAATTATGATTATTAATATTTAAATCCATCTATGATAAATATTAAAATATTTTTTAATACATTTTAGATTATTAAAATTAACTAAATTATATATTTATTTTAAATTACTATTAATAGTTAAATTATCACTGTATTTTAAATTATTATTAAAAATATTAATCATAAAATGAATTATATATGTTAAAGATATATACATTTAAGGAAAAAAATTTACAAGATTTTTATCCATATAGATTCATTTAATTTTATCATGGTGATTCTTAACATGTAAATAGACTTTGTTACAATATCATGGCTTATGAATACTAGTGTCTCAAAAAAACATAATATAAAGTATTTTTTAATCAATCAACCTAATTAAATAAATATAAAAATTGATTTTTTTTCTTTTGGTAAACTTTGCAAGACTACATTTGACTTCACATCAAAGAGTGTCTTAACAGAACACCTATAACACCTTGTTTAATGTTAACACCGAACTTCGATATTTGTCCTGATACATTTTGAAAATATATTTCGTTAAGAGAATTTTCAATAAATTATTTGTGATGTTTCAAAAAGAGCTAATGAATAGCTTATCTTAAGTAAAAGAAAGAAGAAACTGATTGGTAAAATGTTTCCAAGATATCTTGGTAAAAAGGGTCAAGACAATTCTGACAGTTACCATTCCAACAAAGGATTTAGGGAAAAATTCTAGAAAGGAATGGGGTTTTGTGCAGAAGGAAGGAAGGGTGAAGCAATGGGAGATTTTCTATGAGTAATCTAGAGCTGGCGGTGTTACCAGTGGAGCTTAGTTAACACCCGAAAGAAGAAAATAATGGATTGATTTCCTGAGGTCTACACTTCTGGCCTCATCAAACACCTAGACCCTGGTGAGGAGAAAGGGGGGATATGAGGACGTAATCGCCTCACTTATGGTTGGGAGGACCATCAGACTTCAGAGGAAAATTACCAGAATTAGGTACTGTCGTATCTATGAGTTCTAGTTATGCTTTTCTTAAGTAGGAAAATAATTCTACAGTTACTGGTTATTTAGTACAGTATTAGTAAATACTGAATTTAAAGATCTGTATGAGATGAATTAACTGGTCGTACTGTGTGAGAATTGTCAAATCTGACTTATGTATGTTTCTGTAGAAAATAATAAATAGACCCAAATTTTAATAGAGAAGAAAACTATAACAGTTTTGCAGCAAATAGTGTGAAACATAAGTACCTTCTTTTAGATTATACAAGGAGAAAGTGCATGCAAATTTTCGTTGACCAGGATAATATAAAATAATTCATAAACTATTCAGATTGCAGTAAATACAAAACCCATTTAAGAAAATGAAATAAGGAAGAGTTCAAAATAGGAACAAATGCATATCACCACCCACAGTGGTACAAATTGCTACACAGAGCCTTTCCTGAGGGTTTAGAACCTGAATCCCATAGGAAAGGGATTGGTTTCCTGTCCCAAAGGAGGAAGGTCCAAACAAGAAAACTCCATAGAGGAATACATATCTGTATAACAAGTGCAGTAAAGCGGAAACTAATTTAACAACCCAAAGACAAAAATAAAGAATTATATTCATTATTGAGATAGTCCGAATAAAATGATAGAAAATCTATAATTCGTTTCGGGTTAAATGAAACAGAGGAAAAGATAATTACGTATAATATATTTTCCGAACCAGTGAATAACCATCCAAATAACAATGCCAAAAACCAACAATTTCGTACATAAGCGATCGAGGCATAGCGTGATTTTAAAAGGAAATGAAGACTTTCCTACCCTATCAAAGCTAACCTGCAAGATTTCTCTAGACTGAACATGGGGCTAGGAGGCGAGCTACGCTCATGCCACCCATAGCCTTAAAAACAAAAATAATGACTACTCCTTAGAGGAGATAAATCCCTCGCTAAAATGATAACCTACAACAATGGAGAGCAGACGGGTCTCAGGAGCAGTTTGAGAACTATGAACCTAAACCATATGCCCAGAAGTAGTAGTACTTACCAAGGATGGTGAGGCGTATGAGGTGGAAATCGAGAGCTCCGGCTAACAGCTACAGCCGTGCCACCAACCAGTCATCCTTACAACTAAAGGAAATCAATAACAGTAACATTAGCTATCATGTAAATAAATTAGTTTGAACAAGTATAGAAAAGAAAACAATGTAGGATTAACAAATACTCAGGATTTACCTGGAGGCAGAGCCAACATAAATGTGAGGACCTGGTGTTCCCAGATGGAACGTTGTTGCGCGCTTGTAGGGGTCATCTGAAACTTCCTGGACAGGCTTTCAGAGTAAGCCAGAACCTAACACAATGGGTAAGGGTAGAACAAAAACATTGAGACAAAATTAAAAGTAAAACAAATACACAATAGTAAATTGTGAATCGAATAACACCTGTAGAAGGCATGGATTCGAGGAATGGCTAAGGCAAGCTCACCTCGAAATGGAATAAAACCCCGTGGAAACTCCATTAATGGTACAAATATTCTCGAGCAGCATACTGTGAGCACTAACACAGTTACAGAAGAGAGTTGCAGAGCCGAGAGCAGACCCAAGCAGAGAAATAATGAATGATGAGTCAGAAGGATATGGTGGATGGTTACCCTAACCATATCATCCCTCCTATTCCACTGTCGATCTCTCAGATCCGGCATAGATGGCTGAGATGGAGCCACGAAAGGATGAAGGACAAGTGTTGTAATAACTCAATGAATTGTTTTAATGATTTGGAGCTTTAGTATTACAGAGGACTAAGGGTTGATAAAATATTTGTGAAAAATGATTCATAATTGATTTTCATACATGACATTTAATAGCACCATATCTACAACAGTCTTGTCGATGTACTACTCGGCCGATTGGTGACAAGGCATGGGTCGAAAACAAACATTTGACAATCCTTTGAATAACAGGCTAAACATGATTACTTGCCATATCAAATATATAACATATATGTATAGTTTATGGATATAGTGTCTTATACATGATGGGATAAGTATGCTTAGGTTGTATATCAAGGTAATAGTAGTTTTTTTTTTTTAATGTATAATTGTTCTGTTTAAAGTTGAATAGTTGTTACAAGTGGTATCAGAGTGTGGTTACATGCTGGGGCCAGATGGGCCAAACAAAATAACAAGATAATTCTTCATTTGATATTATCTCTCTTTCATAAAGTTTATATGTTGGATTTGTGAAAATTTTAGGAACATAATTGCGCCAAAGCTACAATGAGGAGAGGCTCTATTCACCAGACACCCATAAACACATGAGAAAACCATCTTATAACCAACCCGGAGGTCAATCCTGAAATTTGGGTGCAGTTAAGCATAAACCAGCATCAAGAAACTAGCAGAATGTTGGAAGACCAACAACAAAAAATAAACAAATGGCTTGAGACTGTGCAGCAACTCTAAACAGAGATGCTCAAAGTTCAGGGTGACAATGAAATATTGATGATAGAACAAGAAAATATATTAAAAAGTCTATCAGACTGACAGAATCACCCCAATTCAAAACTGAGTCCTGAGAGAAACACTTTGGAAGAAGGAGAACAACAGCAAGCCCTGCATGATAATTCGAAAGGTAATAGAACGCCATGAATTAATAAGAGTTGAACTTACCATGAGGCTGAATCTAGAAATTTTCTAGAAAAACAAGAGTTGAAGAAACAAAAAGTGGAGTTACAGGGTGAATTTAGGAAGATTAAGCCCCCCACCTTCGATGGAGAGGCTGAAGAGATGGCATAAGCTTAGGTCATAAACATGAACAAATAATTTCAAGTGTATGAGTATAACAGTAAACTGAAAGCTCGTTTAGCCATTTATCAAGTGCGGGAGAAAGCAACATTGTGGTGGGAAGAGGTTAAGAATGTGCATGGAATAGAAGACCAAAATGTAACTTGGGATGAGTTCCAGCAATATTTCAAGGATAAGTATCTAACGAAACATTTCTATGATGAAAAGTCCCGAGAGTTTCATGATTTGAAACTAGGACAAATGTCCATGGATGAGTTTGTTACAAAGTTTACTTCTTTATTACGATATGTACTGTATCTGCGCATTGAGAAGGCGAAAGTGCAATGATTCCTAAGTAGTTTTCCATTACATATGAAAGAAAAGATTGAGTTCGTGAACCCAAGGACTATGAATGAAGTGATAAGGAAAGCATATATGTTCTATCAGCAATCCAAAGTTAAGGGAGAAGTTGGGAAAAGTTGGCCACCTCGGAAAGGACAAAATTTTTTCAACAATAACAAAAATAACAGATCCGGAAACTACTGAAGCGCTGCAAGGAACCCGTTGAGTAAAGAAAATGGAAGAATTCAATCAAATACTAAATGGGTTGGTGAAGAGCAACATACAGAAGCCTCTAGCAGACCTGATATTGGGAAATCTAAAAAATCTCCGTTGCAATGCTGGGGTTGTGGGGAGGCACATTAATTTAAAAATTGTCCTCATCAAGGAAGAAATGAGGTGGCAGAAAACTTACAAGAGGCATTGACTGTGGGGACGTGGCACAAAACATACCCATAATCAATGTAGCTCTAGAAGATTGGCAAGCAGACTACCAACCAACCATGATATAGTTAGAAGGTATGATATAAACCTAATCTGTTTCTATTTTAGTTGATCCCGGGGCTAACTTGAGCTATATACACCCTCGTATAGTAGAAAGATGTAGATTACAGAACTAGAAATTCAAGAATCCCTCGTTATTTCAGCTGGCTATAGGGGGGAAAATACGGGTAAATGCCAAAGTTCCAGATTGTGAGTTGAGTGTTGGGAATCAACACATTTATGTGGAACTCAACATTTTACATTTAAATGGATTCAGGAATGTCAGAACAATTTTGAGTTATTGAAGGAGCTGTTAACTACTGCTCCTATTCTGGGGGTAGCAGACCTGAGTAAAGAATTTGAGGTCTGCACAAATGCTTGTAAGGAGGGGGTAGGAGCAGTTCTAATTCAGGAAGGGAGAGTCATAGTTTATGAGTCTAGGAAGTTGAATGAGCATGAGCAAAGGTATTCAACCTATTATTTGGAACTAACTACAGTGGTACATGCATTACGAATATGAAGACATTACCTGTTGGGGAAAATGTTTATGTCGAGGACTGACCATAGCAGTCTAGCTAGCTATTTTAAATAATCTGACCTGAATGCTCACTAAGCTATATGGAATTCTTTCGTAAGTGAGTTTGATTTTGATATTCAACGTGTGAAGGGTAAAGAAAACCAAGTGGTGGATGCACTAAGCAGGAAACTGCATGGAATCTACGAACTCTACTTCAACCAAATTGAATTCAAGTTCCAAGACCTGATATTGGAATCAGCTAGCAAGGATCCTGAATACTAGTTTCTATGGCAGCAGGCAAAAGCAGACAAAGAGCTAGGGAAGCAGTCTGATTTTGAACTCAATGATAAGAAGTTTTTGATTTTCCGGAAGAGGATATATATACCAAACCAAAACAATCTGAAAAGAGTTATCCTTGATGAGTATCACTGAAGTTCCTATGCCAGACATATAGGATACCAGAAAATGCTAACTGATATTAGAAAGGAGTATACCTAGCCTGGAATGAGGAAGGACATTGCAGAATATTTGACCAAGTGTCTATAATGTTAGCAGATCAAGGTTGAACATCAACATCCCGCAGGATTGCTTCAACCTATTCCAATACCAGAATGGAAGTGGGAGGTCATATCCCTTGACTTCATCACTAGACTACCAAGAAATAGAAGGCATAATGATTCAATTATGGTGGTAATTGATAGACTCAGAAAAGTGGCACATTTTATTCCCGTCCAATCTACTTATAAGATGATACAAATTGTTGACATCTTTACAAGAGAAATTTTCAGATTGCATGGTATTCCCCGAGTAGTGATTTCATATCACGATGTGAAATTCACGTCATAATTATGGAAGAAGATATTTAGTGTCTTGGGGACACAAATACAATTTAGTACTTCTTATCATCCACAAAATGATGGGAAAATGAAAAGGGTAAATATGATTCTGGAGGACATGCTACGCATGTATGTAATGCAACAACCAACAAAGTGGGAAGAGTATCTACAATATTTGGTTGAATTTTTTTACAACAATGGATATAAGGAATCCCTTCAGATGAGCCCCATTGAGGCATGGTATGGGAGGCCATGCCGAACTCCTATGAACTGGAGTAGTCCAAAAAATAAAATGATGCTTGGACCAAACATGTTGGAGGAGATAGAGCGTGAAGTGAAAAACATTAGGCAGAACTTGAAGGCTACTCATGATCGACAAAAAGTTTTTTGCTGAGAAAAAAAGAACTTTCTGGTAATTTGTGGTTGGGGATCACGTGTATGTGAGAATAAAACCGAAGAAAAGCACACTGCGGTGGAACATGTGTGCCAAGTTGGCCCCCAGATATAGTAGGCCATTCGAAGTTTTGGAAAGAATAGGACCAATGGTCTACCGACTGGCTCTACCAAGCCATATATTGGTACATACATTTTTCATGTATCATTACTAAAAATTTATGTACATGACCCAAAACATGTGATACAGTGGCAGGGTATAAATGTAAGTTAAAAAAGCATTACGATTGTGACAAAAGTAAATATTTTTTATTTTAAATAATGATAACAATTGTGACCTGCAGGTAGAACCAGATGACGAGTTCCTGGTGGAACCGCAACATATTCTAGAGCGGAGAAAAATAATGCTCCGGAGGCGAGTCATCCCCAAGTTAAAGTGAAGTGGAATCACTTTGGCCCGGAGGAGGCTACTTGGGAGGACGAACATATTATCAAACAATCTAATCCAGAGTTGTTCTAAATAACATGGAGGACGGTGTTTAATGTTAACATCGAACTTAAATATTTGTCCTGATACATTTTGAAAAGATAACGAATGGAGTATTCATTAACTACATTTTCAATAAATTATTTGTGATGTTTCAAAAAGAGTTAATAAATAACTTATCTTAAGTAAAAGAAAGAAGTAACTGATTGGTAAAATGTTTCCAAGATACCTGGGTAAAAAGTGTGGAGACAGTTTTGACAGTTACCATTCTAAGAAAGAATTTAGGGAAAAATCCTGGAAAGGAATGGGGTTCTATGCAGAAGGAAGGAAGGGTGAAGCAAAGGGAGATTTTCTATGAGTAATCCAGAGTTGGCGGTGTTACCAGTGGAACTCAGTTAACACCCAGAAGAAGAAAAGACTGGATTGATTTCCTGAGGTCTACACTTCTGGTTTCATAAAACACCTTGATCCCAGTGAGGAGCAAGGGGGGAGCTGAGGACATAATGGCCTCGCTCATGGTTGGGAGGGCCATCATACTTCAGAGGAAAATTGTCATAATTAGGTACTGCCATATCTATGAGTTCTGGTTATGCTTCTTTTCTTAAGTTGGAAAATAATTCTACAGTTACTGGTTATTTAGTACAGTATTAGTAAATACCGAATTTAAAGATATGTATGAGATGAATTAACTGGTAGTGCTGTGTGAGAATTGTCAAATCTGACTTATGTATTTTTCTGTAGAAAATACTAAATAGACCCAAATTTTAATAGAGTAGAAAACTATAAAAATACTGCAATAAATAGTATAAAATAGAAAGTACCTTATTTTAGAATATACAAGGAGAAAGTGCATGCAAATTTCCGTTAAGCAGGAGAATAGAAAATAATTCATAAATTGTTCAGATTGTAGTAAATAGAAAACCCCTTTCTGAAAATGAAATAAGGCAGAATTCGAAATAGGAACAAACACATATCACCACCCACGGTGGTACAAACTGTTACACAGAGCCTTGCCTAAGGGTTTAGAACTCGAATCCCAGAGGAAAGGGATTGGGTTCCTGTCCCAAAGGAGGAAGGTCCAAACAAGAAAACACCATAGAGGAATACATATCTGTATAACAAGTGCAGTAAAGAAGAAACTAATTTAACAGTCCAGAGACAAAAATAAGGAACTTTATTCATTATTGAGATAGTCCAACTAAAATGATAGAAAATCTATAATTCATTTCGGGCTAAATGAAACAGAGGCAAAGATAATTACATATAATATATCAGTCGAACCAGTGAATAGCCATCTAAATAATATTCCAAAAAACCAACAATTTCGTACATAAGCGACTGAGGCATAGCCTGACTGCAAAAGGAAATGAAGACTTTCCTACCCTCTCTAAGCTAACTTGCAAGATTGCTCCAAACGAAACATTGGCTAGGAGATGAGCTACGCTCATGCCACCCGTAGCCTTAAAAACAAAAATAACGACTACTGCTTAAAGGAGATAAAACCCTGGCCAAAATGATAACCTGCAACAATGGAGAGCAGACCGGTCTCAAGAGTAGTGTGAGAACTATGAACCTAAACCCTCTGCCCAGAAGTAACAATACTTACAAGGGATGACGAGGCATATGAGGTGGAAATCGAGAGCTCCAACTAATAGCTACAACCGAGCCACCAAACTATCATCATTACAGCCAGAGGAAAGCAAGTGACTAAATTAGTGACCAAATCAGTGACTAAATCAATGACCAAATATACAACTAGATAACAAAATTGAGATAACCAATTAATGACTAAGTTAAAAACGACCAAAAGTTGGTCGCGTTATAAGATACCTAGAATTCGCTTACTTGGTTGTATTTCGTAAAATTAGTCACATATGCAAATTTTAGTCGCTTTAGTAACTAATTAGCCATTTTTGTACTAGTGAACAATAATGTTAGCTATCATGTAAATAAATTAGTCTGAACAAGTATAGAAAAGAAAACAATGTACGCTTAACAAAGACTGGGGATTTACCTGCAGGCGGAGCTAGCAGAAATGCTGAGGACCTAGTGTTCCCGGACAGAACGTTGTTGCGCGCTTGTAGGGGTCATGTGCAACTTCCTGGACAGGCTTTCAGAGTAAGCCAAAACCTAACACGATGGGTAAGGGTAGAATGAAAACTTTGAGCCAAAATTAAAAGAAAAAAAAATACACAACAATGAACCGTGAATTGAATAACACCATTAGAAGGCATGGAAGCCGAGGGGCGGCTAAGGGACGCTCACCTCGGAAATGGAAGAAAACCCTGTGGAAACTCCATTAATGCTACAAAGACTCCCAAGAAGCATACTGTGAGCACTGACGCAGTTACACAAGAGAGTTGCAGAGTCGAGAGTAGACCCAAGCGGCGAAATAATGAATGACCAGTCAGAAGGATAGGGTGGGTGGTTACCCTAACCATCCCATCCCTCCTACTCCACCGTCGATCTCTCAGATCTGGCATAGACGACTGAGATAGAGCCACGAAAAGATGAAGGACACACGTCGTCATAACTCAATGAATTGTATTAATGAGTTGGAGCTTTAGTAGTACCGAAGACTAAGGGTTGATTAAATATTTGTACGTAATGATTCTCAATTGATTTTCATATAGGACATTTAATAACACCATATCTACAATAGTCTTGTCGATGTAATGCTTGGCCTGTTGGTGACAAGGCACGGGTCGAAAACAAACATTTGTCAAACCTTTGAATAACAGGCTAAATATGATTACTTGCCATATCAAATATATAACATGTATGTATAGTTTATGGATATCGTGTCTTTTACATGATGTGATAAGTATGCTTAGGTTGGATATTATGAAATATATAACATGTAAGTATAGTTTTTGGATATAGAGTCTTATACATAATGGGATAAGTATGCTTAGGTTGTATATAAAGGTAATAATAATTTTCTTTTATGTATATTTTTTCGGTTTAAATTGAATAGTTGTTACACAGTCTATTCAAAACCTAATAAACTTCAATTTTTAATTTATAAACAACTATTAAAATTATTAATTTTTAATTTATGAAAAATATTAAAATTATTCTAAAATATTATAAAAAAATTAAATCTTACTCTCTATCCAATTAAATTGAAATTCTAAAACTTTATTTCAAAAAAATCTTACTTATAAACCTGGACAACTTGTTTTATGCCAATTCCTCCCCTCTCCCCCTCCCAAAAAAACTAATTATACATGCAAGTATGGGAACTCTAATAAAATTAGTTGTCGAAATATATGCAAGAATACTTTTGTTATGTTTAGCGCTAGATAAACAACCTATTTTTAGGCCCATTGACTCAAACAACTAATTATACATGCATGCAAGTATTGAAACTCCAATAAAATTATTTGTAAACACATAACCAAATGGTCTGTTAGTGAATTCCCACTGGCCTGTTTTTAGGCCCATTGACCCAACCAACTAAATATAAATACAAATATTGGAACTCTAAAAAAATTATTTGTGAAAGTATATTCCAGAATAGTTTTTTAATATCTCATGCCAGATATACAAGTACTGCAACTCTAATAAAATTATTTGAGAAAATGTATCTTAGAATATTCTTGTTAGTGGGTTCCCACTTCAAACTATCATGAAACGTAAGACATGAGGCCAGCAACCCTCTTCTAGCACTCTCTACCAGAGTTGCAGGGAGTACTTTTCTATAACAGAAAAATTAAAAAAATCAAGGTAACCTTCCCAATTGGTGAAGTATACGTCACCTGCGACGTCATATCTTAAAAAGCATTATCTTTTATGGACAGACTATTTACTATATCATTATATTCCACGTAAATTATACATCACCTGCGATGTCATATCTTAAAAAACATTATCTTATCCTTTTGTAAAACCATCACCACTTTACGATTGAGAGTTGTCTTTACTGTTAACTGGATTTTTTCAATTTAATTTTTTAAAATTTGTAAGGAATTTATTGAAAACAAAAGTTTATAGGGTAATTTTCCACAATTTAAATGTTTGAAGGGATTTTTAAGGTGCTGAAGCTATATATATACAGCAATATCAAGATTCAATATCAAACAAACCAAAAAAATCCAAAAAATGGCTCAAAAACAACTCCCTTTACAATAACCATTACAATTAAATGGAATTCAATTTGATGAAAACTTAAATCAATTATATTCTGAAAATCTCGTAAATATTAAATTACAAATTTTAAAATATTTTGAAAATAGCCATAATATTAGCAAAATCTTATATCTACCGTATAGCCCTAGTATTAGCCAACTCTTATATTTACAGTATTCCAAATCTGAAATTTTTAAAGATTCTTCAAATTTCCAAAAATATTCAAAATGTTAAATTTACACCGGTGATAAAGATAACTACAATAAGAATAGTCCTAATGTAAAAAATTATGGCCTTTCAACATTGGAAATTATTTTCATAAAATAAAAATCCGGTAGTTGCGGGACTAATATAAAAAACGATGGCCTTTCAACTTTGGAAATTACATTCATAAAATAAAAATCCGGTAGTTGCGGGACTAATATTAAAAACTATGGCCTTTCAACTTTGGAAATTACATAAAAATCCGGTAGTTGCGGGACTAATATTAAAAACGATGGCCTTTCAATTTTGGAAATTACATTCATAAATAAAAATCCGGTAGTTGCGGGACTAATATTAAAAACGATGGCCTTTCAACTTTGGAAATTACATTCATAAAATAAAAATCCGGTAGTTGCGGGACTCTGATACTGTGCGAATTTAATAATGAAAGAGTAAAGCTTAGCTGCATCCTCGCGGATCTCAGGTCTTCATTATATAAACCCCTCTTTACCTTCAGAGAAAAACATATCTGCGTTCATTTTAATTGAATTGAGCTACTCTTCGTCACTGATATTATTAATAAGAGAGTTTATAGTGCCGCAAATATATTCAACCCACCCATCATGTCTTGCTGCGGTGGAAACTGTAATTGTGGATCAAGCTGCAGCTGCAAAGGGTCAGTTAATAGATTACTTTGTATCATTCCATTTCATCCATTAAATATTTGATTCCATTAATTTTTTCACAAGTGCTTATGTTTGATGCCCGGAGTGGACGAAATGACAGAAATATGTCACCTTTTTGTAGTGTACGAGGAAACTGACAATATGAATGCAAGTCTTATTATCAATTACGGCTTCTAGATTTTGTAGTGGGGAGGAATGCAAGTTTTATTATCAATTAAGGTTTCTAGGGTTTTGGTGTTTGGAATTTATTTGTAAGTAGTTTTATTAGCGTAAGCGTTTGGAATTTATTTGTAAGTAGTTTTATTAGCGTAAGCAATATGAATGCAAGTCTGTTTTTGGAGTTTTGGTGTTTAGAATTTATTTGCAAGTAGTCTTTCTCGTGTAATTGGCAAATATCAATTAACAATTAATATTTATGGGTTGTAAGAGTAATTATGGTTTTTGGTTATCGTTTATTGCTTTTATTATACTGAAAGAGGTAGAGTTTTTACTGGCATTCTGAGGTGGATTGTGGATTCTCGCAATATTTGAGGGTCCTGTAAACATAAACTAGATAAAATAGAAATAAATTGATCTAGCTTTGCACATGGATTAGACTACTCTAAAAATCTACAATGGGAACCACTGTTTGGTAAATTCTTTTGGCCCAATAAGGATGCTTTTGTGGTTTGGTAAATTCTTTTTCTTTAATGGGAACCACTGTTTGGTAAATTCGATTGGCCCAATAAGGATGCTTTTGTGGTTTACAATTTATCGCTGCCCAAATGACTAGATCCATTAGATATATTTCTGTGTAACTTTCTTTTCTTTTTCTTTAATGTGAATCACTGTGTGGTAAAATGGGATTCACGGTTTTGATTGTGCCAATAGGGTGCTTTTGTAGTATTAAGTCCATGACATTACAGGTCGAAGATAAGGGTGCTTTTGTGGTATTAATTCCATGACATTACAGGTAGGAGATAAAAGCTTTAAAATATTTTAGGATTTTTCATTATAGCAGGTCAAGAATTGAGATACTTTAAGCCAGTTTATGAGGTAGAAAATGAATTCACTGTTTGGTGATGGTGTTAAATGGATTATTAAAAAATCATGAGAAATTAGTTAGTTATTGCTACCTCTCATGAAAATGGTCATAGATAAATGACTTAAAGCAATTGAATCCCAAAAATAATATCTAATATAATGCAGTGCAAAAATCTCTCATACTTAAATTAATTAATTATTAAATACTTTTATTAAATTTGAAAAATTTAAAAAAATACGTAATGTAATATATCCGTATTGTTTCATAATTATTTTTCCCATAATCAATTTTTTTTGGTCTTTGTGTACAGTTGCAATTGCAAGAGGGACGCTGACCTCCAGTTTGAAGAGAAATCGGCTGGTTCGCCCATTCTGCTGTTAACAAACAGCGGAAGCTCTGACATGGGGTATGTCAGTATACATGATATGGATTCATGACATCACATGACCTTAATGTTTTTTAGGGAGAGTTTGCTAATTATAAATGATGTATGTATCACTAATTAATTAAAGTCGTGGCTTGTTTTGGTGCAGTTTTATGGAGGGTATGATAGTTGCAGGCGAGAACGAAGGATGCAAGTGTGGATCAAACTGCACCTGCGACCCATGCAACTGCAAATGAATAAATATTTATTTTTAATAATATAAAATGGATTCCGGTTATACGAGCGTGGGTGTGATAATATAAACGCTAGAATAAACTGGAATGGTTGGTCGTGTGGACACATGATTAATGGACTATGGCCCCATAAATTCCAGCTTTTATGCCTTTACTATTTTAGTATGTTATGCTTGTTATAATTTTCTGCTTTAAATAGATAGGAGTTATATGTCCTGTCGGCTGCTGGATGCATCCTGGCCTATAAACTGCAGCTTGCTATAATTTCCTAATTCGAGTATTGTTATATGCATAATACTATTTTTCTCTTTTGTCTTTTATGCAGAGGAATTGGCAACTTTGCTGTTTATGTATTTTTTTTTTTTTAATGCAGAGGAATTGATGGTTTTGTCTTTTTCTTTTTTTAATTTTTGGTTGGTGATTTTAGGTAGAGGAATTGGCAAGGGCCTGGTCTTGATACCATTATAATTTTAAGTATGTCTTTTTTTATAGTCATAGGATTAGTTATAAATTCAAACTTCTTCATATATAATACTTTGTTTGTACAATTATCATTAATTAAGTTACGCAGTATATATAATTAAAAATTTAAAATAAATAATAACTTTTTATTTAAAAGTAATGTTAAAAATGAATTTGTTAATAAAATAAAACTAAAGTTTATTATTTAGTTCAATATATCTATTTATATATATGTTTGTTTAGGAATAGGGTATTTTTTTTTTAATATTTTATAATAAATATATTTATTTTGGAATGGGCTTTCACAATTTTAATTAAAGTGGAAGGTAGCCATTTAGCTTTCCTAAATATTCATGAAATATTTTTAATAGTAATTACAAATAAAGAGGAGAAATTTATTGTACTGGCAATTGTGTTTTGTCTATTTTTCAATATAATATGTGTAAAATAGTTAGACTCTCAAATGAGTTATGGTTTTCAAGAATGTGGTAATTATTAGGATAGAGTAGTTGTCCACAATATTGTAATAAAGGTTATTTATAAGTTAGAAACTCTAAATCTAAAAAAAGTTGAATTACCATGGATAAGAATCTTGTAATATGATTTTTTAAATATATACATGTTTAACTTATATATTAATTATTTTTAAATAATAATATAATAATTTTATAAAAAAGTTTTATTTTATTTTCTCAATTAAATTTATTTTGGATAATTGAAAGGAATAATTAATTTGTTTTTGTTAAATTCAATTTCCATAAAAAAAAAATGATAAATTTTAATATCTTATTATTAGCAATAAAAATCCTTATAATAATATGTATAATTAACATTTAAAATATTATTAATATTTTTCTAAACATAATTTAAAAATAATACAATTTCACTAATAATAAAAATTTCAATCCAAAAAATAATATAATAAAAATTTCAATTCAAAAAATAATATAATAAAATTTAGAATTTTTTTTATCAATCTCAACATTATAGTTTATATATTAAATAAAAATGACCTCAAATATCATTTAAAAAAAGGTGGTTTTAATGAGGTTTAAACCTTAACATCACATATATTTCCTTAAATTTATAATAAACTCAAAAATAGTTTAATATCGCATATTTCTTTAAATTTATAATAAATTAAAAAATATTTAAAATTCTATATTTAAAATTGTTTTTCATTAAATTTAAATAAATATGTGATTCTGACGCGGGTTTTACTTTATTATAAATTAAAAATATTAATCTATATTAATACTTTATATAAGTATTTTAATATATTAAGGAGTTATCTTTGAAAGAGCAGAAATTTGACTATTAAAGTATGGTACTTATAATATATTAAAGAATTATCTTGGAATGAAGAGAAATTTGATTGTTTAATGGAAAATTTAGAATGTTGTGGTAATGGTGAATATTACACCACATGTAAATAATACAAAATGGTTATAAAAAGGAAAGCGTTGAGAAAATGAATATTAATCTTGTAAATAATACAAAATGGTTATAAAAAGGAAAGCGTTGAGAAAATGAATATTAATCTACTCAACGGTAGGAACAACGTTATAATTTATCTAATCTATGAAATAGATAATATGAAATAGATAATAGTTAATGACATATGGATGATATATATATATATATATATATATATATATATATATATATATATATATATATATATATATATATATATATATATATATATATATATATATATATATATATATATATATATATATATATATATCATTGTTTGGGAATCATTATCGTTATGGAGAAAAAGTTTGCTTTGTTTTAATTTGATTCTAGTACTGTATTTATAGAGTATGGGATTCATTTTTATTGTTAGAGTATTATATATAGATGATTAAGATTTTTATGGTTACAAGTTATATATTTTCATGTATGAATTGTTGTTTTGTAAGTAAAGAGATTTAGTTTTTCGTTGTAGGTTACTAAAATGAGCGATAAAATGCATCAGTGTCATGAATGTATAATATGATTTGAATATATTATCGAGAGGATTACATAAAAGAATTGAGTGTCATTGAGTGATTTTTCATAAAGTGGAGAATATATGTGCATCTTTATACTTAACTTTATATAAGGAGTTTCGAATATTTTTTATTTTTTATTTTGTTATGTTTTGTTTTTTTAGAATTAACAATATGAAATTTTAATTATTTTGGAGTAATATATATATTTATTAATTGTGGACTAGTAAGGTTGGAGAGTTTTAGTATATTAGTTATTGTTTAAGAGAAAAATAAATTATTTATTTTCTAGATAGGAAAATAAAAGTGACAATATATATTATATTTATAAATAGTATTGATAATTTGGAAAGAATTAATTTAAAATAAGATGAATTAAAAACACTTAGAACCATATTGAAGAAATTGAGTTATGGGTCTTAATTAATAAGGAATTTTCACAAAGTTATTGTATCTTAATTAAAATGAGAATGGCTACTTTATAGTCATTGTAAAAACTAATATCTGTATCTAAACTAAGAATATAAAATAGAAATTTGACGATGGAAAGTATCCATATTATTGAAGTGAGAATAATATGATTCATTTATTTATGAACCATACATGAGAGTTAGAGTGTGTCCTAATTTCAAATACATCATGAGAGTCAAAACTAATAAGCTATACTTCATTTTTTCTATTCCTTAATTAGGAATCAAGATAAGATTGGAAATTCATATCAAAATAAAGAGGACAAGGTAACCGAACAAAAAATATCTAATATCTAGGATTTAAAGTGTACATTTTTTTCAATCAAAACATAATGGTACATTAGTAATCCTTAGAAACTTTTTAAAATAACTACGAAATAATGAAATAATAATATTAAATTAATGCATGTATAGAATCCTTGGAAAAAATCAATGCATGTATAAAATATACAATTTAAATTAGAAGGATAAATAAAAAACTTGGAGAAAATAGAGTAAGAAACTAACGACTAATTTCAAACAAGTAATTAGCAAAACTATCTATATATTTAACTCACTGAAATATGAAAATTTCTAAATAATTTTTTTATTAACTAATTAAATGTAATAAGTCGAAATCCATCCAAACAAATATTTTTGTTGAATTTAACATTATCTTTTACTATACTAAAATAATCAATTCCACTTTATGTGAACAATAGAGAAATGATCAAAAATGTATGTTCACTTTCACATGGATTGAGACCACTTAAAATATCAATTTGGGTTGAACTCACGTGAGGCTCTAATGTCTTAGAACGAAGTTAAGAAATTGATAATAAAAAACCCTTTATCTTTTTGGAATGAACACTAATAGCTTTACATTGAGGCAAATTAAAATATCAATTTGGGTTGATTTTAGTAGTAGCTAGAAGTAGAAAAGTCTTAACTTATCTTAGGCTAATGTCTTTGAACTAAGTTAAGCAATAGATAATAAAAAAAACCTTTATCGTTTTGGAAGGAACACTAATAGTTTTAATGAGAAAAATAAAATATAATTGGAAATAAAATTGTTTTTTTTAATAAAAATGAAGTTAAAATTACGTTTTTTTAAATATTAATTTATAATAAAAATTCATGTTAACTTTTAAAAACTCTCTTAGAGTATTATAGGAAAATATGAAACCAAATTTTGAAAACCATTTCTATGAAATTTAGAAGAAACACGAAGATCCATTATTGAGAGGGATCTATCAAATTATTGAGGTGGGATGATGGATGATTTTAATAGAAGTTTTGAGGTTGCTGATGAAGAATAAAATTTCATTTTCAAAGAGGTATAATAATATAAAAATAGTTAAAAAGAATTTTACAATTAGTTTGTTAATATATATATATATATATATATATATATATATATATATATATATAGTTATAAAAATGAATAACATTTAAATATAAAGAGTTAAAAAAAATTAATTTAAAATTAACAAAAAAATGATAAAAAATCAAATGAGATTTTATATTATAAAAATAAATTTATTCACAAAAAACATTAAATAATGGTTAATATCAAAATAAGTACAAATAAATAAAATAAAATGCAAATTCATTCACCAAAAATGTTAAATAGTTATTAATATTAAAATAAGTACAAATAAATAAATAAATTACCCTTAAGATCTTAACAATGTACTATATATTCAAAAAGATTTTAGAATTTGATGTTATTATAATCCAATTATTAACTAAATTTTAATTTTTAAAATAAAGATGTATAAGTGGATATATTTTTTTAATTATTTTTTATTTTATAATTGTAGTAATTTATTAGAAAAATATAAGATAAATTATTAACGGGTTTATTCCATTATGGCATGTTCAATGTTGTTTTTTTTTCCTAGACTCAATGCCTTAGGTTATATAACATATAGATTATTAAGGTGGGAGTATTTTCGCAGATAAGTTATTTTTCATTCTTTGAATACATTCATGTTTAGTTGTATTATTACCCTTATAATATTTTTTTGATAATGATTTAATGATTATAATTTTTTAAATTTTTTTTTTTTTTCTCTGAATATGGCTATTTCTATATTGATACAAAAATAGTATTACATGGAGGCCGAAGCCTCGAGAATTCTAGCCCAATGCTGAGGCATTCTTGCTTTACCAGCTGGTAATTGATCATCAAAACATTTAGGAGAGAGACCATGAGAGCTTTGAAGAGCAGTGATACTGTCTGTTCCTAACAAGTGACTGACATCTGTGACTAGAAATTGAACAGACCTTGAAAATATGACTCCTGTGGAGTGAGCCAGAGTGGCGAGATTTTTACAATTTCGAGCCATAACAAAAACAAAAGTGACAGTTCTAGAACCTGTGACTAGAGCAAGAACATGGACATAATGCAGAATATAACTCCCACGCAGGGGAGACCGACCATAAAGCAAAAGAGAAACCATAAGAACAGTAGCAGAATTAAGCAGATGCATAAAACTGTAGATGAACCCTTCAGGCCGATGAAAACCAAAACACAGGCGCGCGAATCTGGAACCACGTTACTGAGCAGAGGGAGGATCTTCCTCGACAATGAGGCAGCCGAATTTGTAAGGATCCTCATCTTCAGGAGGAGGATCATCCTGGCGCTCAGGACCGCCATCATTTGGAGCCGAAGGATTAGCCTGAACACCCAAGTTGGCCACATTGCCAGAAGAAACATTCTTCCAGATATCCGCCTGGGGATTGCTGTGCTCTGCCTCCGCTAAGGGCTCCCGAGCAGCCTCCGTGGTGGCGCGAACCTGGTCCGAAGAAACCTGTTCAGAGGGGGCAGCCTGAAGGTCTATGGTCACCGTTGCAAGGAGAGGGGTGTTGTCAATACTGCAGGGGAAATGAAAACGGGCATGGTGAGAATGCGCCCTGGATGACAAGCGAAAATGCCCAGGGGATTAAAACAATTCCGACCCCTTCCTCGACCTCTTCGCAGAGCTGGAAGACGGACAGGTCCGAATTCAGAAGAATATGACGAGGAATCGGAGTTGGAGGGAGAGGAACGGTTGATAGCAAGCCCAATGGCACCCCCACGCCTGCAACGCATTCTCGGGCGTAAGCGGGGCATGGTTTGATGGTCAGAGGGTACAGTAAGAGCATGATAAGCTTGCTGGCAACCGGAATCGGAGACAGACGTGCGCGGAAGATTGCAAGAGGCGCAATTGGAGATATGAAGGCTGGGCAGTATTTCCGTACAGCAGTTTAAAATGCAACGAGACCCAGTGCTGGTGCGTGAGCTGCGCTCAGCCGCAGCAGGGGTGCAACAAACGTGGAGGGGATGAACAAACAAGAAATTTCCAGAGCTCGCCATCGCTGAAGTAGAAATGAGCTAGTTTCGGGGAGAGAGCTCCCATAAATTTGCATTGAATAGCCGGACGATGTCATTTAAGTTCAAGAGCATGCGAGGATGGGTGGCGGTGGTGGTGAGCCACGCGCCAACCCACCTGACCACCTGCTCCCCATTAATCACCGAGACCACCCGCATCCGGGAATTTAATGATTATAATTATAATGATAAGTGGTTATATATTAGATTTGGATGAATGTCATGGTTTGAATAGTGGGATATATTTATTTTAGTTATTTTTTAAATTTTTATTGTTTTTATGTAGATTTAACAACGTTGATCTAAATGTGAAAATTCTACTTTATTAAAGAAGAGAAAATAGAATATATTAAGGGTGGATCACTATAGAGCTATCTTAGTGCATCTTAAATTTTTGATATATTCTTTGTATATTTGTCACAATTTCAAGCCACCATGTCCAAATTCTCTCATTTGGAACCAAGATACAACATATCTGTTTAGAATTAAATTTATTTATTCATATATTCATCTTTAATTTTTGTACATATATAATTAAGTTTATTTATTTGTTTTTATAACAACAATAATAACTTAATTTTAAGGTTATCTTGAGATCAAATTAGTGTACAATACTTTATGAAAAAAAATACTAATTCCTCTTTAGATTTGAATCTATTACCTCTTACAAAAAGAAAAGTATTTATGATTATTAAACCTACACAAAACGCTTAGCGATCAAAATTACAATTTATATTTTATATAATTTTTACAATTTAAATTTAATCCTAATAAAAATATAATATAATTATATTCATGCTTGATATCTAAATAAAAATATAATATAATTATATTCATGCTTGATATCTATCTTTTAGAAGGTAAATTAAATTTATT
Organism: Pinus albicaulis; assembly: GCA_034641835.2. NCBI lineage: Eukaryota > Viridiplantae > Streptophyta > Pinopsida > Pinales > Pinaceae > Pinus > Pinus albicaulis. Next base: position 502,777,363 of record CM076571.1, on the reverse strand, counting down.
AATAAAAGAATTGTATAATTTTCCAAAACCTTATTTTTGAACCAGTTAAGATATACAGGTACACGAAGAGATATATGGTTTAATGTGTTTTGTGAGAAGTCATTATTGTGTAAGCAAATTATTTTTTAAATGAATTTTTTTGAGTGTTTAATAATGTGTTCTTAGTTAATTAATTTATATCTACACCAATAAGTAGTTTATATTGAAATTAGATGAAATTTTTTAATTTGAATAATTCATATTGATATCATATATTGAATTTATTTATATCTTTTGATCTATCGGGCAATTATTTAGGAATTGGGAGCATTGGGGAGAAATATAATACATAATTTTAAGGGCCATTTAACTGAGTAATAATATTTTTTTTACTGCTATTACATACTTTGAATATGTGTGTGGTACTATGCATGTGAGGGGCATAAACAATATTCCACTAGTAAGTGGAGTATTATAACTAGGATGGATTTGTGAGTGGTTCTTTGGTGTGAGCATGTTTCTAGTTATTAAAGACCCGAATCTCCCTCTCTAGTTTCAGTGGCCTAATGACTCTTTTATTTGGGTTGTTTAGGTATGTGTTTCATCCCATATGTCTCTCTTAGTGTCTTATTCAATCCTAGGAGTGGTGGTAGGGTTTCTAGTGTTTCATCATTTTCTAGGTTTTCTAGCAACCCATGCCCCTTTTTTTATGAGCCTTGACGTTCGATTTTACGATTTTCACTCCTTAGTTTAACATTTGGGGTTATTTATTCCTCCTTCCTTTGTCATATTCACCCGTCTATGCCGCTAACTAGGTTGGATTTGTCTTTAGGTGGGGTGAAGGAAAGTCGTGGAGTGACATCTAGTTTGGAGATTGATTCTAAATCAAGGAAACCACCTTCTTCTCCTCTTGGTCATAGGGTCGCACTCCCTAGAAATGTCTATCCTTCTAAAGAATTGTGCCTATTAATTGAAAAGTTTCCACCTTCTCTAGCATGCAATGTTGAACCGAGTAGGGTTTCAAGCATGTATTCTTGAGTAATTATGGGTAGGTTTTTTTATATTTCACTAAAAAATTACTATCTACACACCTAGATCTCTTCACAATGGAAACCCCTATTGGGATATTTACCCACCATCAGTATACTCATGAATAACTGGATCCACTTACACTTTCTCGATGAGGGCGAACTTCTTAAAGTTCTTAAACATGCATGGGTTATTTCAAGGGGCTATTAAAGGATGAAAAAATAGCGTATATGTTTCAATCCATTATATGAAAATCCAAAGTCCCAATATCTCTAGGTTAAACTATCTGGTTTTCCGATGGGAACTATAGATCCGAAAATTTGTGACGAAGGTGGCTAACTACATTGGAAGATCTGTCTACTTTGACAAAATTTTAATGGTTGCTTATGACAATAAAATTTTATGGGTTCTAGTTGGTATGAAACTGGAAAAGGGGATTTTGGAAAAACCAGAAATAACTTTGGGGGATGTGAGTTTCTTCCAATGATTGGATTTCTAGAAAATACCTTTCAGGTACTCATTATGCCATCAAACAGGGAACCTCACAGTGACCTAAAATTTTTCAAGGTTTAGTGGGGAAAAAACCCTAGCTATGGTGTTTCAACTCCTTTTCCACATAATATTGGTATTTTTTCACCTATTGAGGTTTACTTGTGTGGGGTTGTTGGTGTTGAGTGGAGGTCTAGTGCGAATTAGACTCCTTCCAGTCCAAGGGTTCATGCCATGAACTCTATTCGAGAGCATGAAATAAGCCCATAAAAGTCTAATTTTAATGAAAAAATGACATTGGAATCTTTCTCTAAGGGGACACTAACGATGAAAAATCATGCATTTCATCTCTCAGATTTTGTGGGTAAGGAATGTCCTTCACTCCTTGGAGAAGATGTCTAATTACTAAGTAGTTTAGCTATCAATCCTTCCAAAATCTCATTAGATTTTCATATTTATTCTAAATCCTCTCTCGAAGATCCTAACCCCTTTACCATCGCACCCCCTCCTCCTTCATTACCCCACTCTACGAATTTTCGTACTTGCATCAATCCAACCCTTTGCTCCTCTCGCGTTTCCTAGTATACGATTATTTTGTTAGGTTTTCTAAAAGAATATTACAGTAGAAACCATAACCTGAAGTATGGGATTTTACTTATGAATCTCTCACACTCTAACCTTAAAGTGGGGGTTTTACAGAAGCTAAGTCCTCTCGCATTGGACCCCTCCCACCTCTCCTCACTGAATATTGATACCATTCCCTATTTCCCCTCTCCTCGGTATTTCTTGACACTCTTGGATGAACCCCTACCCTCTTTCGAAAATGTAATAATTCAAAATAAAAATCCCATCAAGAAATAATGTACCCATGGCAGTATCGCCCAGGGTGGATTATTTAAAGATAATTTGAGCACACCAGACTCCTCATGGATCCTTAGAGATTCAATTCCATCTAACGAGGGTCCCTCATGATTCTTATGTATTTTAATATTAGGGTAGTCAAGGTCCCTCCTAAAGTTCGGTCCCTTTATATACTAGTGAATATTTATTATCCCTCTATTATATTCTTTTAGGAAACTATTGTTTTAGGAGGAAAACATAGGGAAACCATTTCGAAAATATATTTAGAATGGTGTATTTGTGTTATTGATGTAGTGGGATGTTCTAGGGGTATCTTTGTTCTTTGGAACCGTAGGGATTCTTCTCTCACACCTTATTCTTACCTGGATAGAATTATTATGGAAGGATATCATAGGGGTTTGGATAGATCTGTTATTATTGTCAATTGTGATGTACCATATTAGGATATAAGTGCTATTGGAGCCTACTCTTTCACAAAGATATTATTAGAGAACAATATCTCATTCTAGCTAGAGACTTAAACTTTACATCTTACATTAATGAAGTTTGTGGTGAATCTTCCAATATTGACCCTTTTTCTGCAATGATCACTCAGTTTATTCATGAAATGTATAATCTTATTGACATTTGTCCTATTCTTCTTGGTGAAACTTGGAGGAATGGTAGATGAGGATATGATGGTGTGGCTGAGCATCTATACTAGTTCCTTATTCATGATTCATTGGTGTCTAAAGTGGGTAAATACTATTATTATATTTGTTAAGATGTCATTAGTGGTCATTCTCCCATATGTCTTCATTTGGATTTTAACAGATCCTCTCACAAGTCTCCTTTAAAATTCAACCATACTTGCCTTGATGAGGAGTCCTTCCTTTATTTGGTCCATGAGTATTGGGAGTGATGTTAGGTTAACCCTTCTCTCTCTACTATGGATTATTGTATTTATAAGATGAAATTCATAAAATACCATGTTAAAAGGTGGGATAGAAATCATATTTGAGAAAAATAGATAGAATTAAAAAGCGTAGAGTATTTAATTATTGATTTTTAATCTTCTCTCATATCTCTAGGTTTTTTAGAAGCTATAGAAAGTCATCTATTCTCCCTAGCATAATGGAACGATTACTACTTAGAGAAGAGGAGGAACATTGGTATATTAAGAGTAGGGAAATATGGATCAAGGAAGGAGATGGGAATACACAATTTTTCCATAATTTTTCGTCCCATTGGAGAGACAAAAATGCCATATGGGATATTCAAGATGCATAAGAACACTCATATAGTTACCAATATGACTTGGATAAGGTTGCAATGGCCTATTTCTCTGGGATTTTTAGTGATCTAGGAGAAAAATTGATCCAAGCTCAGCTTAAGCTCATCCACCACTTCCATTAAATTTTCTCTGAGGAATATTTTGCTAAGTTTGGGGCTCATGTCTCTTTGCATGAGGTTAAATATGTACTAGAATAATTCACTAAGGATAATAACCGAGACCTAGATTGTTCGACTATTGAACTTTATCTTGATTTTTTTATTTGATTGGGAATGTTATCTTGTGTGTTGTGGTGGAGAATAGAACTATAGGGAAGGTGTCTAGGGTGATCAATGACACATTCTTAGTGTTCATTTTTCAAATGTTCTAAGTCTATTTCCTTCAGTGATTATTGACCTATTTCACTATGTAACCTTATCTACAAGGTCACTACCAATATATTGTCTAACCAAGTGAAAAGTGTTATCTCTTCTTCTAAATATTCTAAGCAGTTTGGTTTCTTCTAGGGTAGAATGATCCATGATGCCATTGGGGTCACTTAGAGGGAAGTTGATTTTATCAAGATAAAAAAATGGAGTGCACTTGTCCTAAAGATGGATTTATTCAAAGATTATGATAAGGTGAAATACAATTTTATAAGATTTTCTGTCTCGTTCTTAGTCCAAGTTTGATGTTAGGTGGATACACTCTAATGATATGGGATTACAAGGATTATTGGTGTTTGAATGAGATGATTTTATCACCAATATGAAACACAATGGTATCATTTTAAATGATGAGGACATTATTGTTGGTGCTAGAATTCCTCTTTTGGCTACTTTTAATGTGATTAGTGTCATTGCTATTCAACCTAGGGATAAATGATGGATTACAAAAATTTAGAAGTAGCTCATTCCTCCTAAGCTCATGTGTTTCATTTAGTTGGCTCTAGAAAAAAATCATAATCATGGGATAATTTGCACTGTAATTGCTTTATTGGTCCCAATGTCCGTGTTCTATGGCTTGGGAGGTCCTAAATTGATCAATCATGTCTTTTTTCAATGTGATTTATCCAAACCGCTATGAAATGCAGTTATGTTTTCTCTCAATTTTCTGGATGGTATGCTAGCTACTTTTCTTGAATCTTGTATCCAATGGTGGTATCTTAAGATGGGGAAGTTCAAAGCTTTGCCTATCTTCATATCTTGGGGCATATGGAAGGTAGGTAATAAATGAATATTCTAGGATATTTCTGTTAATATTACTTTTATACTAATATGAATTCTTGGATTCTTCTTTGATTACATTAGACCTCTGAAGCCTAAGAAATGTAGAAACATTTCTTATCCTCCAAAATCTCAATCTGGAAACATTGGTTTCTTTGATTGAGCCCAAGAGGATGACATTTGTGGAGGTGGGGATCTCTGACTCCTCCAAAGAAACCATACTTATCATATTTGGTTGAACCTTAGGGTTGGGACTAATTCGAAAGCATAAATCATAGTCTGTTTTGCTCTTCTATATTTTGTTGCTTCCATTAATATTGCTTCCTTGTAGGTATATGGGGATTTTTAGTGTATCATTGATTGGTTAAATGGGAGAAACCACCTAAGGGCCTTTATTCTGCAATGTTGGATGGAAATAATTAATATATTAAAGGATTAATTTCACACCCTCTCCTTTTAGCACATTTATAGGGAAATAAATATTTAGGCAAAAATTATTTCAAAGAAATCCCCTTATGTGGAGGAAGGTTATATATTTTATGAAGAGCGACATGACATTCAATTTATAAGAAGTGGGAGACTTCATATCTCTACTGGTCATGAGCTGCATTAGGATCAGTTTCTCGAGTGAAAGTCAATGCTTCCTCTACTCGCTACTTTCAACTCTTTGTTGAGTTTTGTGATTTTTTCTAGTTTGATAGATATTATGACGTTGATAGATATTATGACAACTTTTGGTCAATATCTCTACTTTTATTTATTTATTTTGGAACAAATTTAATATTAGTTTTTTTTGTCATCGAACAAGTATTATGTTTTATATATATATTTTTTCTTACAAGTCTTTCTACCCCTATGTAGAGATTGAAAGGAGATTGAAAGCCTTGGCTATATATTTGTGACTACTTGAGATGCACATCAAATACTATGCTCTCTTTTATAAATGGAAAAATGAACTTTTCATTTTAGAATATATATATATATATATATATATATATATATATATATATATATATATATATATTACATATAATCACTAAAACATACAACATTAAACTTATTCGGAAATAAAACGTCACTAAAATGGTGAAACAAACCAACAAAAGGCCAAAGCGAATTGAGGAAAGCCATGGACCTTCGCTAAGTGCACCAAAAATTATGTTCTCTATGTCCTCCGGAAATTCAATCCATCGCGTCTAGGTTTGTTGCCGAAGGATTCCTGCTACATCCGGATGATGATGTGATCCCCTCTTGCTCTCGTTTGGAAGCCGAATCCACATTTTATTTATAATGAAATTAACTTATTTATAATTCATTTTTTATTTTATTTTTATAAAATGTTTATCCATAGGAAAATTAAATTTGGTTTTTAATTATAATAAAAAATATATAATTGTTATAATTTCAATTTAATTATAGAAAAATGGTATAATTGTGAAATAATTATTAAAAAATAAAATTATAAAGTTTTAACAAATAATTATGTTGATAGGCATGTTTATTTTGAAATAGGGTTTTTAGAATTTTAATTTAATTAACAAGAATTATTAGGTTGATGGTAGGAATTTAACTTCCATGGAATATTCTAGAATATTTTTATTACAATTCACAGATCAAAGGTTGAGATTTATCTACAAAGTAGTTATGTCATCCAATTAAATTGATTAATTAAAAAAGTTATCATATGAACAACTGTTATATGAAATGAGTTATGGATCATTGGGCATGTGGTATTGATAAGGCATGATATTGGCCCACGGTGATCTAACAAAATTATTTAAAGATAAAAAATTTCCATGATAAAGTGTGGCTAAATCTCCATGGTTAAGAAAATGCATACATGTTTTTTTTTTTTTTAAAACTTCTATTAATTATTTATAACAATAATAATTATAATAATTTAAAATAAACTTATAAATGGTTAATTTGATTTTGTTAAAATTTTCATGACTTGGTAACTCTGATAATTGATGATTTGTTTGAGATATGAATTGGCTACCTATAAGAACATGTTGTAGAAGTACAAACTAGAAAGGTAGTAGTTGAAAATATACAATTGTTTCGTTTAAACTCAATTCAAGAGTGCATGGATTGAGTGGACAACATTGGGAGCTACTTAGAAGTATATATGAAAAAAAGTGTACATCATAAATGCTGAAAATGTAGCATGTCACGAGACAGATTGTTGGTCATGTTGGATCTAATGATATTCACTTTCCTAGATTGATAGAGGGACCTATGATTAAATCTACATTGATTGGTTTGACAAGATACCTTTGATGAAAAATATAATATAAATGATGGCAGATGGAAAGTGATATAAAAATCTAATGGTAAGAATCATGTCATGAAGATAGACCGAGAAAGAGTTTGGCTCCATAATATCAAGGAAGGTCAAAGCTCAAGTAATATGTGATGATGCAAGAAAATGAGCCCTTGGATCTACTACTAGGATCTCCAAGGAAGAACAAGTAGTTGACGAATGAAAGAAAGATGATGCTTATGGTTGTGTCTACCCAGTTGAGAGGGAGCTAGGATCTACTAACTGTTTGAAAGGGAATAAGGATTACCTCTCTAATTGAGAGGTAGTGAAGTGGGATAGCATATTATCCATGTGTCATGCATGAAAGTAGGACTAACAACAGTAAGTCTAGTAAAGTCAATGGAAGGGAGAATGAAGGATTAGATAAGCATATGGAACTAATACTCCTTGAGGATTGAGAATACAAGATATAAAGTAGTCATGTGGATTGATACTCTTTGAGGATATAACAGGGTATCCAAGATAAGAGTAGTTAAAGAGGACCAATATTCTTTGAGGGTCAACAATCCAAGTTAAGAATAGTCCTGGAAGGACATAGCTAGTGAAAATACAGATGGGGTATGTGTCTTGAGAGGTTTTGGTGTTCATGTCCATATGAATGCCTCTTAGCATTGTGCTCTAATATTGTGGAGAGTTAGAGCTTGTTAGTTAAGGCCCTAATACATTTCAATTTGATAATGGTGGCCATGATGTTGATTCTTAAAGATGGGTTATCAATCTAACTCCTCTTATGAGAATATTTCAATTTGAGAGTATCCTTGTACCAGTTGTGTAATTATGAATACCTCCGTAGTTAAGAGAAAGTGTTTGAAAATGTAACTAGTTTTAGTATTCACAATTATAATTGCACTTATATATATTAATGTAAATAGAAAAGGAAGAAAAAAAAGAAAAAGAAAATTAGTTTTTAAGCATGGTTTTCATGCTCAAGTCAAATTGTTATTTAGGTCAAGCATTTTTTTCATTGCTTTAGGGTTATTTAAGTCAAAATAATATTTTTCATAAGTCAAATTATTATATTTGAGTCTACTCCTAATTGGACGTTTGGAAGAAAGTAGAAAAGGAATTTTATTTGAGTAAAAAATGTCAATTTTGTCCCTAGAAAACCAAGTCGACCCTACCTAGACAAGTCATGTTAGAAATTAATTAATAGAGAAATGAAATACATAAAATAATGTGGAAAAAAAAATAAAAAAACACATAAAATAAGAGGCACACAGATATGCGTGGTTCACCCAATTTGGGCTACGTCTACGGAGGAACAAACAATCATTCCTTTTATATTATCCAACAAAATTAAGAGATACAACCTACACAAAATCCACTGTAATTTCCTCTTTTCTATCACACAACCTGATCTCTCTCTCTCTCTTAGAATAATAATACATAGGCGCAATACAATTCGCTCATATAAACTGAGGGTTTCCTTCTAAGGAAAATAAATAAATATAACTTATACTATCATATCATCCGCCTAATGAATGACCTAAATTGAATACAAAATTAAAATATTTTACAAGACGTCGCCCCCCCTAGACTCCCCAAACGAATATTAAACAGGTGATGTTGCACCCCGTTAGGAATATGGATCCAACGTGACTGAAACAAAAACTTCTGAGCAAGCAGGAAGATAATCAGGCTCCAGACTCAATAAGTCAACCTTAAAAGAGACCCATTTGACCTCCTAGATGTGTATAAATAGAGGACAATTTTTCCTCATTTGGAGACAAGAAAGAAAGTTTGATTTTTGTGCCAATAAGAGAGAGAAAACTAGCAAATGAAGCTTAGAAAAAGAGCTAAAGTCAAAGGAGAGAAAGCGAGGGGAAAAGGAGGAGGAATTTCTATCATAATATGCCCTAATTTTTGTCACATGTGAAAATTTGTAGGACTTCCAGGGGCCAAAAATTATAGACCTAGCTATAGGGGCTGAAAATAAGAAATTTGACTAGATTTGGAAGGATTTGACTTGAGTTGAATTTGACTTATTGGAAGATCTTGGAAGGAGGGTTGACTTGGGTCTTGTGGGAGGTCTTGGTGTTGTATTTTGGGTGTTGGATTTATCAGTTTGACTTGATTCTACAATAAGAGAAAATTTGACTTGGTTTTCTCCTTAGAGGGATTTTTCCCGGGCTTGCATCCTACACCTTGTGTTAATTGTATTTTGTGATCTTCATAGTTTATGGTTTTGGTAATTGTTTGATGAAAATAACATAATGAAATTAATAATAATCCAACATATCTTCAGAAGAAACTATCAAGTTAAATTAAAATAACGTTAATTTTTTCCCTATTGATTTCTCAACACAGGGATGGTAAGACCCAAAATATCCAAAAGGTTCTCAGAATTATTCAACCCACAGGTAAGTCAACATGCAGTAAAAGAAAGCTTAGAAAACCAAATCAATTCCTTTAGACTTAGCTTAGCCACTCGCAATACCATATCATCCCTTAGACACTACGGTCCAACCCTTGAATGGTGATGAAAAGGACACATCTATGATCTTGTCTTCGTCAATGAGTGGTCACAAATTTTTTTACCATTCAAATCACTCATATAGTGAGAAGGAAGTAGTTAATAATGCAAGCCCTTTAGAGATTCAATTGTCTTAAAGAAATGAAACAATTTCTTCCCCTTCATTTGTTCTTGATAACTCCTCAGAATGGATTGATCTTCATAAAGAGAAAGGAGGAAATTACTTTTAGAAAACAACATGATCACTCATATCCTTCTGAACCAGGACTGTAGTAAATGTATTGGCTATGTCAATCTTAATTTATCTTGTCTCTTTATTTTGGATTTTTTCATACCCCTTGGGATTCTTGAAGTTGTTTGTTTCCACAAATATTGGGGGATTTTAGCTCTTTTGCAGCATTACAAATATGGATTGAATGAATTTTTGAATAATGAATCTTTAAACAAATTATGTTTTATACCTACATTATTTTTTACCATACATAAAATTTATTAATGTGAAAATCTATTGCAAAAACATTTATTACTATTTGATAGCCATAGAGGCTACAAACCTATACTTGTATTTTGTCTCACAATTCCTAAATGTTTGTGATCAGTAAAATAAATTGTGTTTGGCATCATGTTTTTTAGGCTTTGGGATGGGCCTTTTATAAAAATACCCTCAATGATGATTTTTCCTATTTCTTTATGCATTTTTAGAACTATTTTGTCTATTCTTAACTGTAGTAGCTTATATCTCTTGTTTTATATTTTGTTCGGGATTAATCTTGTTAATTGATATTACTAAAGTAGACTTTATTTACTCCACAATTATCTTAAAAATGATGTGTTTTATTTTGATTTTGGTAGAGAAAAGTTTGACATTCACAATTTTAATGTAAGTCATTATCTCACTCAAGTCCTCATAACTACATCACTTCTTACCTTGTTGTTAAGGTCCACTAGTGGTTCAAAATCAATAGATTTCTTGGCACTATATGCAACACCATTTCTGAAGCTCAAAAGCATTGAATATAATTTATTTTTATATTAGTAGAAATGATAAGGATTCTTACTGATTAACATATGGTAGGTACTCTTAATATATGATAGGCATATTTCTCTAACTTATTATTTGTGCTAAGATTCACATAATTATGGATTTTGGAAAATGCACTTGCCTTCCTCTTTCAACTAGTTATTAATAGATATTGTGTCCCCAACCAAATATATTATTACTTCAAATTTTTATTTTTAAAAGTTTGGTGTGATTTTCTATTCAAATTGTTGAAGTAGTTATGTTGATGTAAAAGTATATAAACAAGGATAGTATTAATGTAAAAGTAGCTTGAAATTCTTGCTATCCACCTGGGTCTGATGAAATTTGCTCATAAGTGAGATTTCAAACTCAACTTTAATAAAATAATTAGTTTTATAGTATATAATTTATAGACAGTCTCATTTATAAACGAAAAGATTTTTTTAAACATTTTTTCTCATTAATTTTAACCAAAATTCAATATATATTTTTAGAAACCAAAGTTTAAATTGTTTCGTTTGTAGGATTTGAATGCCCCAGGGATTTTGCATTGTGTTGAATCAATTTATGCATTCAAAAATGTATTTTAAACAACAAAAAAATCATAACCTTACTTGAAAATGTATTGTGAGATTCTTTTGAAAAAGGTTATTTCGTCTATAATTTAGACTACACCCAAGTCATATATTATCATTTGGATATGAACATATTTTATTATATTTAATTAGAGTAGTATAAGGAGGCCACAATCTTTCCCAGAAAATACTAGAAATTTAGATCTGATATTTGCCAAAATCTGGCAGAAAGTTTGGGAAATCTAGGTTACTACTATCAAATATTAGGATTTTGGGTGCCGAAGGGTTTTTGATGATGCTGATCCATTTCCACCATTAAAAAATGATTAAAAAACTCCTTTGATGATATTTTTGAAAAAAAAATTACTAGATTCTGACGAAAAATAACTTTCCGGGCAAATTTGTGGCCTCGGTAGACACCACCTATTGAATTTTTCAGCTTAGGTAATTGAGCTTGGTTCAAATTTTTTCATAAATTATGTTTGCATAATACATTATTGGGATGTAATGTTTCAGCCCACTTTACATGTAAAATCCAATTTCCATTATATGTCTTTGATTTACTACTAACTTTGAGTTAATGCACCAAATTTATTGAACCAATATCCAATAAGGTCCTTTGGGGTATGTCGTATTGGGATTTAGCTTCACATTGGGCACAATATTTTTCATAATAGTATTATATGGATTTATGTATTGATATATTTATTTGTAAAAGGTCATTTTATTATGAATGTTTGATGTTTATGGTTCATATATTAACAAGAGCCATGTGGTGGCATGCCACTGCTTATTTGTATACATGATTTTTGTGTATGTAGTTTTTAGTTTATTTAGTTAAACAAGCATGTGTGAATAAGAAGATGAAATTATAGCTCAAGCTCATATATGTACAAGGAAATTTTAGGCCTAACTAATTGCTAAAAAAATATAAAATAAGGCCAAGTATTTTGAAACTAATTCCAAACTATTTGATTTTTTTCTAATTTCAAAATATTGAATCTTAGTTTCTAAGTGTAATTTTATAGATTATTCTTAATTGAAGAAAAACATGATGTTTTGATAATATCATTTTTTTCGATTCAACCTATTTTTATTGGTATTTATTTACATGGAATGGGAAAACAAGTTTTTGTTTGCAAAAATTTCTTTTAGCTAGCTTTTTGAAAAATGACATTTGTGTCTTTGTTTTACTTATTGAAATAGGAAAAACATTGGACTACTTTGTTTTCTTGTGTACTGATATTTATAGTTATTATTTTTATAGAAAATATATTTCCTAAAACAAATAAGTAAACAGTTGGAGCAGTTTAACATTTGCTTCACTTTGCTTAAGATCAACGAACACGAATAGACAATAGAAAATGGTTTTTGTTAATTATTAGTTTTCAAGAGTTTTATTGTTTGTGTGATAGTCCCACCCAAGATTCTGGTATGATATGCATTGTAAAAATAATGTACATATTTTGCAATATTTGGAATAAAAAGAAACAAATGTGACTTAGTCTGCGAACATGGATTCTAGAGCTACGAATGGAGAATTTCTCGTAGGGATAATAATTTTTATTGTGCAAATAAGGCACTTAAACTTAACGATAGGAATTAGAGGTTGAATGGTTCATGAAGTAAAGGGGATGGATCCTGAAATTAAATGGTCTAAGGAAAATATTCGGGCCAATTCTTGTTTAAGATAAGAGAAGGAGAAAAAGGGAACACAATTTATGCAGTGATTGCAAGAGAAAGAATGCAGTAGTAATGGAGGGAAAGGAAGCTTTATCCAAAATAAAGAGAGGAATTTGAAGAGAGGATGTGGATAGAGGGCCAGATTCAATTTTAATACAAAAAAAAAAAAGATAAATATTGTATGATTACTATTTCCAATTAATGGGTTATGTTGCATTGTTATTGTAATTGATATCGATAAATAACAACTGCAATATGTGTTGCTTTGAATATATTTTTTCTTCAACTATGAACTGATATTTTCCTTATTTTTATATTAATTATGGTTATGATTATGCATGGGCACATGTGTCCTATGCTTGTATGAAAAGGTAAATACGTAAATATAATAAACAATAGTAATTATAGAGTGTCTAAAGTTCACATCGAAGAAGAGTCCCATAATGTTTTTTCCTAAATGCTTAATGATCTCATAAATAATTCAATAAATGAAGTTAAGGACCTGAACGATCTATTCCAATTTCAAAACAAGAACAATTAGAATAATAGGGTTGTGAGACCCTTTTTATTAATGTACAAATTTATGATACATACACTCTTTTTGACAAAGTCGGTCAATGTGTCCATCAATATATCTATTTACAAAATATTATGCTGATAAGTGAGAAATATGTGAAATATTGAGAGAATGTTCTTGGGCCTATTATGTATTGTTGTGGTACTTCCATATGATTTATCCTTTGTTGTGCATGAGCCTCCATTCCCACCACACGAAGCTTGGCAATGAGGGTCACAAGCCCATGTCAATAGCCAAATTCCCTAGCTACCCATGAGGAGTATTTAGGAGCTGCTGAGAGAGTTTTTGAGCACCTTAGAATAGTTGGTGTGTGGCAGGTGAGGTGGAATATTTTTTTAAGGTGGTTCCAGGATTTCGTTAGATAAGATTTGCAACAGTGCATATGCCACCATGTGAGGAATTCCCTACTCGAAGGCAGAGAAGTGCCACAGGATATTAATTCCTCAATGTAGCTATCACCCAAGCTTAGAAGGGGTAACATCGTGGAACATATTAGTATGAATTAGACAGAGTGGTGAGGTGTTCATTTAGATCTACAAGTGGATTGAATCCATGAGATTAGGCTGGAATCAAGAGGATTAACTCGAGGTAGTTAATGCCGCAACAGACCCAGTCTTTGGGGATATTGTAGAAATGTCGAGTAAAGGATTTTCATGGTGCAGAGATAAAGGGCCATGATGTTACCATTATTTAATAATAATAAAGGATGTTTAATGTGGAGCAAAGGGGCGAAATGCTAAATTTATAGAAAGAATTGGATAAGGCTTATCTTGTTGAAGTTAGGACCATGGGTGGGAAAACTTATGATTTGGGCAGCGAGATTCTCTTGTTGTACGATTGGACATTAGACATGGATTATTTTTAGGGTTCAAGTTACGAGGTGGGTAACAGAGAGTTGGGAGGACATAGTAATAGTTTCATAATAGCATAAGAAAATTGGTGTCGAAATCCACTTTTTATAAGGTTGGGAGGTCAGGATGTATGCATTTGTAGTCACCTTGAGTTGGTAGTTGTGTGGTTGGAAGGTAAAGTAGTTAGGAGGTTAAATTTTTTTTTACCCAATATTTATGGATCTGATCTTCGTCTTAAGTCATTAAAAGAGAAAAACATTTTTGATTCACAAAATAAAGAAAGCCTTATTGTAAACTTGATAACATGAATACAAATTATTCTGTGAATTTTTAAATTATATGTTTCATATAAAAAATTTACAGAAAAAATAAATAAATAAGACTAGATTTTTAGTAAGTGATTCTGAAAGTGTGAAAAGTAAAATATTATTGTCCAGACTCTGAGGGATTTTTTTTTATTGAGCCGATCATAAAGTCAGGAGATCATATAGTCTAGTGTTTTTTTTTTTTTTAATGATTCATTTATTCTATCTCGACCTTGACTATACCATAGCTAGGTGGTTTCATTAGGTCGTGTAGTTTGATAGCCGGTCAATGTTGTGGTTGGGAGGTTAGGTAGTTTGATAGTTGGGAAATGCTGAGGTAGGGAGGTCAGGCTGATTATTTATAAAAAAATCGTAGTCACTCCATGTTGCTAGTGGGGTGGTCGTAAGGTCAAGTTGTCAGAAGGTTGTATTTCTTTCTTACAAAATGTTTCTGGATCCGACCTTCAACTTAATTTTCAAAAAAGAAACATTTTGTTTATATTCATTTTTTGATGCACAAAAGAAAAATGAATTATTTTAAACCTAATAGTAGGAATGGAAATTATTTTGTGAATTTTTAAATTATATGTTTCATATCAAAAATTTACATAACAAATAAATAAAGGAGACTAGACTTTCAGTAACTAATTATCAAAGCACGAAGAACACAAAAGGGGATTATCTATTTATTTGGACAATACTAAAATCGTTTTTTTTTTTTTTTTTTTTTTTTTTTAAAATGTTTTATGATTAATTTATTCTATCATGACCCCAAATATACCATATTTAGGTGGTTTCAGTTTCATTAGGTTGGGTAGTTTTACAGTCGGGCAATGTCGAGGTCGGGACGTTGGGTAGCTTGACAGTCAGGAAATGCTGAGGTAGGGAGGTTAGGTAGTTTGAAAATTGTGAAATGATGAGGTTGGGAGGTCGAGCCAATTATCTATAAAAAAATCATAGTCACTCCGTGTTACTATTCAGGTGGTCAGAAGGTCGGGTAGTCGGAAGGTCATATTTATTTTTTACAAAATGTTTTTGGATCCGACCCTCGACTTAATTTTCAAAAAAGGAAAAATTTATTTAAGGCTTTTGTTTTTATTCATTTCGTGACGCCCAAAGGAAAAAAGGATTCTTGTAAACCTAATACCAAGAATGCAAATTATTCTGTGAATTTTTAATTATATGTCTCATATAAAAAAATTACAGAACAAATAAATAAAGGAGACTAGACTTTCAGTAACTGATTCTCAAAGCACGAAAATTATAATATTACTACAAGGAATGTAAGGTTTATTTATTTATTTATTTTTATTGAGTCGATCATAGAGTCAGGAGGTCGGAAAATCAACCATTTTTTTGTTTTATGATTCATTTATTCCATCGTGACTTCAACTAAACCATATTTGGGTGGATTCATTAGGTCAAGTAGTTTCATAGTTCAAAAATGCTGAGGTCAGGAGGTCGGGCTGATTATTTATGAAATAAAATTGTAGTCATATCCAGTTAGTCATCTTCAATTGGTTTTTTTTTACAAAATTTTTCTGGATCTAACCTGCGACTTAAGTATTCAAAAAAGAAAAAAAGTGTTTAAGGCTTTTGTTTTTATTCATTTTGTGATGCACAAAAGAAAAAAATATTGTTGTAAACCTAATAACAAGAATTAAAATTATTCACTAAATATTTAAATTATATGTTTCATACCAAAAATTTACAAAACAAAGAAATATAGAAAACTATATTTTCCTCTGTCCAACAAACTATGAAAAGACTTTACTATGTGCATACTAGAAATTATTTTCTTGAATATGAGGTCAGTTATTGATATCATGTCTATATGTTATGTGACACTTATGAAGTCTTTCTACAATTTCAGTGATTGATTCTCAAAGGCAATATTTCCTGTCTATTTGTGTCTACATTTATATTTAACAATACATTTCTACATTTTTTTTTCTTTGGTATCAACGAGATTAAATAAGAAGATTTATCTAGTTACAGTTGTAGTCAAAGCTAAACACTTGAGACAAATGAATACAATAACATAGTGTGGCAAGGAAACATAGATGCTCAATCTATTTTAGATGCCAATGCCACAACAACATATTGAAACTCTTATATGAAAAAAATGGATTTCTCCATGAAAATTGCATTTAAAAAAATTCAAGAAAAATGTATATCTTGTTGAGACAAGAAAATTGAAGCTATTTGCAAAATTGTAAAAAACTTGGTAAATATAAAACAAATGTCAAGTGGAAAAGTAGTGCACATTGTTTTTTGTTTGTCTTTGTGTTCAACTTCTAGAAAAAGAATTTTCATAACATTGCTTGAAATGGAAAAGAAACATATGTTATAAAAATACCTATTTGTTTAGAACAAAAACTTGATAACTATTATTTCTCTAGTTTCAGTTGTATTGAGAGCTAAATACTTGACACAAATGAATACAAGAACACAGTAATTGACAGAGAAGTTTTTGATGAAATGTGCAAGTATTTCACCAACTCCTTGTGCTAGCTTTGTGTATAATAACGCTTCTACTGAAACTCTGGGCACACTTAGTGTGGAACCAAGGTTCAACATGGAATCTGCTATCATTTTGTCCTTCATATTATAGGCATAACTATTTTCATGGACATAATGACACACATACATTACAAGAAACAATATTGCAACACAAACTAGTGGAATGTGTCTTCTTGAGGAAACTTGTACAACAATGCTCGAAATAATAGTAACTTTACTGTTCCATATATAATGATAAAAATTTTAACAAGAAATATATGAGTATATTATATTATAAGCATTAACAATGTGAATAGGGATCAATGCATAATTATGACTTCAATAATTGATATTCTTGCATCCAATTTATATAAGTAATGATTGATAGGTGGAGAAAATACTCTTGCAACAAGTCAATATGTGGTCAATCAAAGTTCCAATTATATATATATATTTCATTTTGTATGGTTGTATACCACCTATAACAAAGGCCCTGTTGCATATATAAAATTAAAATTAAACTAATATCTATAGTTCAATCCTTACATTGATGGCCATGAATATAGTATTTTGCAACATAATCAAAACTCTATATGTGGAAGTTTTGGGCCACTCTTGTTACATATCACAATAGGCATTTTAGCTTCAATAACGCAAGCAATTGGCTGATGCATTTGTTCATGGAAATCCTCACTTGGACAATTTGGCATATTTTCAATTGAGAAAATATTACTTGAACAAGGTTTGTAGATATATGGAAAAAATATCAATGACTATCATGACTATTTATTTGTCTATTTGTACACTTGCACCATGTTTTGATATGTCTAATATGAGAAAAACAATTGTACAAGTTTTTTATAATTATTTCATTTGAAATGACAATATAGATACCAATTGTTTAAAACAACTCCTCAATGCTAAAAACATTTAACACAGGAAATGTATCAATGATTCAAAATATTATATTATAAAATTATTATTGCCATATGAATACGGACACATAGAGGAAAAAGGTTTTGTAATACAATGGATTTGTAAACTAATTGATGTTAACACACACACACACACACACACATATATATTGAATAAAGAAACAACATATATTTTCTTAAGATTCTATTAATCAAACACTTTCTCCAAAGTCTTGTACATTATGCACGTACCAATATCCACATTAGATGCACATTTTACCAATGATTTTATCAACCTAAGTACCAAAAATTAAAGGATTTAAATCAAAATAATACCACATAATATTAGTAAATTTAACTTCATAATTGGAATTGAATTTACAAGATTGAATAAATAAGTTTTGGCTCAAGATTTAAATATAAAATTCAAAAATATTTTCGGGTTTTGATACTATTCAAACATATATTTTAGTGTTTTCTACAATATCTGTACATGCATAATTTAAAGTAAAAAAGTAACAATTTTTATCTCATAAAAGAGAGTAAGTATGCCTACATTTGAGTATTGTATTGTAATGATCAACTAGAAAGAAGTAAATATAAAAAAATTAGTTTATGATTATAAAAATATGTAAATTGCAAAATCGTCATAAGGAATCTTAAACATAATTATCAAATATTCATTCAGAATCAAACATCATAAGTCATAGAGTAAAATAAAAGGCATTTAATAAGAAATTAAAATCATGTACTGACATAAATGCCACAAGTCATCACACATGAGCACTAAAAATCGTATTGAAAAAAGTTGGCACTTTAAAATTGATTAGAAACATCCAAGTTTGTAGTATTCATTGATTATGTGCCCTTTTCACCATTGCATAAAGGTCTATAAATATTAAAATATAATAAAATAAAATAGGTCTTGAAACATGAAAATCAACATAATTTCTAAAAGTAAATATTGAATTCTAAAAATTTATATGTTCAATTGATATTTAGGAGGAAATAAGGAATCTTCTCCTCATCTCTAGAGTCTTCGTAAGTGATACTAAGTAGATAGTAAGATGAATGTACTTGGATATATGTTGCCAATTGTGAATATATCTCTTACAATGTAAATAAATAAATGGAATGAAATTGATTTGTGTTGATATAGAAGTTGGCAATTGATCCATGTACTTCTTTCTTCTTCTTCTGATATTTGACCTCAAAATTGGAAATCAACTTGATTTGTTTAAAAGGAAGTTGAATTTTTTTTTGAAACTTTGTTGTCTCTAAACTGTAATGTTTTTTTATTTCTTCCTTGTCCTTGGAAACAACATATTTTGTGGGCTATTTTAATTTTCCTCGAAATATTTCCTTTAATGACTTGCAACCTGATAGGTCAAATTATTCTATAAAGTCTTTTTTGTTTTTCCCAATTGATAAGCATTCATCATATGTCATTTGCATGCATGCTATGGTTTCTTTTTGCTCTTTCTCCCCACAAATTAAGGAAGAAAGCATCAATCTTTTATCACTCTTAGAAACTTTTGGAGTTCCACTAGATTGAAATTCGTTTTCCAAGTCAATAATAGAAAAAACTAGTTTTTAATTGATTTGTATTCTTCTACCAATGAATAAATTATTTGATTTAAATCTTTAATTTCTTGATAAAATATTGAGATTTTATCCATTTTTTATAGAAGTTTAATTGATTCTTCTTTAAAATTAGAAATTTTTTTAATGATTGATCTTTGAAAATGTTAAGACTCTGTGTTTCCTGTTGATTCTCATTCAATTTGTATTTAAGAGATTCAATTTCATATTCCAAAGTTGTGACAATAATGACAAAATTGTTTTCTTCTTTTTCCTTCAAGAGACAAGTTTGATCTTCATATAATTTTCTCAATTCTTGAATCTCTTGTTCATATTTTGCATTTTCTTGTTCCAATTGTTTCTGAAAATTCTTGCACATATTTTCTCTTTCTACAACAAATCCTTTAATAAAAGTGGCATATTAGTCTTCCAGTTTTATTCATTGAACAATTAATTTTTCTTCTATTTTTCCTCCAAAAATTTAATTTTCTGCAAAATATCATCATAGGAAGATGTAAGCTCATTCAAATGATACTAATTGTAATTGACAAAAGCTCCTAAAGCTTGGGATGATTACTGAGATTTTTCTTTTGTGTCTTCTTGAGTAAGTTGAATTCAGATACAGTCTCTAAAGTATCATGTTTTCTTTTCTTTTTTCTTCAAACAACTAATTTTGTTTGAGTATCAAAATAATAATCTGTCAAAGAAGGAATAATATCTACAAATGGATCTAACTCAGAAACTAGTTTAAACAAGAATGATTCCCAAGGAAGCTTAGTAGAAATTGGTGTTATTGACGCGTAAGGAGATACCATAGATATAATATCCATTTTTTTATACGATTCCGTTTTTTTCTCATTTTCCTTGGTGCTGGTTTTAGTAGATACCTTTTTTTCTTTCTCCTTATCTACTTCCATCTCTTTGAATTATGAAATTTATGGTTTCTCTTGCTCTTTTTTCTTAGGAGAATTAATGAAAATAATCTTGTGTTTAACCGTTTCTTATTTTTCTTGAGTATTTTCCCTTCTTGTACTTTCCTGCTACTCTTTCAGATTTTGTATGAGTGTGAATTCAACTTCTTTACCTGTGACAACAAAACCTTATATATTTTTTAATTTCTATCACTTTCCCCTTTTGAGAAATAATAGAGGTTCTAAAGTGAGTTCGTTTAAATTAAATTTCAAAAATTCAATAGACTTTAACTCTTTGAATGAAATGTTTATGTGCAAAGCCTTTTCCTTTAGGAAAATTTCGAACAATCTCTCCCTAAATTCTTGAAATTGTCGACTTGTTTCACTATGCAAGAGTTTACCTCCTTGGACAACTTGTTGAAAACCATCAATTTTTGTAAAAATATCATCAAGAGGTGTTTTCTGATGAATAATTTTTTTAATATAACTGATTATTGTATATTCAATGCCAATGATACCTTGAGGATCATAGTCATAATGGAGAAACGTAAATAACCAAATTTACTCAATATCTTCATCTTCTTTGAATATGTGCCCTTTGTCTCATATATTAATGTCACCAAAATTTATTGGAAAATTAGGCCAGAGTTTCTTTTGCAGCTTACTCAAATTTTTGGCATTCCCATTAAAAACAACATGATTAGCCACTTCTCTCAAACCAAGTCTTTCCAGGATATATCTCGGTAGAATATGGGGACCAACTTCACTTCCAAAAACTATGACATAGGAAAATAATTCCTCAAAAAACTAGTGAACTATTGATTCTAGGCCTTCTTTTAGATTATCACCTATTATAGAAGGTATTGTTCCAAATATGATTTCATGCAAAGGAATGAAAACATATTGGAAAATATTATAAAAATGGTATTTAAAATTAGACTTCCAGAGAATAGGAGCATAATTTTGAATCGGTAATTTCTAGTCAAATGGGTAATTCCATTTCATGAGGGGAAAAGGGACCGAGGCAATAAAAACATCTATCAAATAAGAAGGCATACAAAAAATATATTTAAACCCTAGGAGATATGACACTAACAGTTTTGATGAATCTGTGATATTTTGTGACAAGATGTCAACCTAGTTTAGGTGTTTCCCCTCATTCAAAATGATATGGATTATTGGGATCCATTTAATTTTTCAATTCTTAGGATATTGTTCCCCATATAATCTGCTTGGCATTTTAATAAGAAATCTAACTAGATTCTTAAAAATAGCTATGGGATACTCCTTTTTCTTCTTTGAGCTTGAAACCTTCCTCTTCTTCTCTCATCCAGTCTTTAATTACTATATCATAATTCTCTTGACATTTATTCAAGAAAATACTTCAAAACTTATAAATAAAGTCAACATTAAGTTGGATTTTTGAGGGACTAGGCTTATATGTAGCTGATAAGACTTCATATTTCCAGGAAGCAATGAAAATTTCTTGATGGTCATATATTGTTTAGGTTTTAATATCCGCGTGAGAGAGAATCCATGAAATCATGTCATAACAAGGAAAAATTATGGCCCTAGTTGCTACTTTATGTAACTTTGTTGCTCTGATTTCTTCAAACCAATTGTTATTTGTTTGAGTAGATCTTGTGTTTTTTAACTAATCTCTTTCCTCAAATAATTCAAATATATACTCCCAGCTCATCATACCTGATTTTTGTGTTTTGTAGGTTGAATTTGACATGAGTAATGCGTTGAAGTTGACTTGTTTTCGTGGTGAATCATCCATCCCCTTAAGCTTTTATCTAATATGCTCTATTTATTGCTTTGTCGCTATATATTTTCCATTTTTTCCCATTTTATAACCTATAAATAGTAACAAAGGATATATAACTTTTTCTTATTTAATATTTGAAATTGAATCCAAGAATTTCTAAAAGAAATAACATTCTGCCTACATAATTTATTTTAAGATGGTTATTGTGTTTCCTTAATTCACTGCTTCTTCTAACAGGACTTAAGAAAACAACATACATCCAGAACACCCTAAAATTTTGAATTTTCCACTAGATATTTTTCCTTTTTTGGCATTTTATGAGTTGCAAACACTAAAAAAACATATATAAGTTTTGATTAATCAAAATTTGGAATTGAATTCAACAATTTGTAAAAAAAATAACATTATGCTTAATTTTTTTTTTTTGAAGCTGGTACTGTGTTGCCTCAATTCAGTTCTTCTTTGAACAAGTGTTAAGAGAAGAGCATGCAGGAAAAAGATCCTAAAACCTTATGATTTGTTGCGAGAGATTTTCCTTTTTTTTGGTATTTTATGACTTGTAGATGCCAATACATCATATATAAGTTTTTCTAATTTAAAATTTCAAATTAAACTCAGGAATTTCTAAAAGAATTAATGTTACGCTTAACTGGTACTATGTTTCCTTAATTCAATTTGTATTCCAACAACACTTAAGAAAATAAAATGCAGGAAAAATAACCTAAAATATTAAAATCTTGTTTAGAAAAACGTGAAAATCACAAATGAATGTGTGCATTAATTCCTGTAAATAGGCTAATTGTTTTTTTTTTGGGAATCAAGAAGGAATTAGAAAATTTATTATTTATTTAAAAAATAATCAATTGAACTTGAAAAGAGAAATTTTGAAAATCTTTATTAAAAAAATCACTGCACACAAATTAACAAAACTAGTATTTTATTCGGATGTTCATATAGTTGGGAGGTCGGCGTTCAAGAATTTTCTTATTTTATGATTATTTTGTTCTATCTCAATTTTGATTATACCATAGTTAGGTTTTATCTTTAGGTCATATAGTGAGGCAATCAACTCGTTGGGAAATTGGGCGATCAAGTGGTTTTTCCGTATTTGATCATATGTGAATAGTAACACTATATATGTGTGTGTGTGTTTTCCTTATTTAAAATTTAAAATTGAATGCAAGAATTTGTAAAATGATATTCTGGTTACATGGTTTTTTTGAAATTCAAACTGGGTTTAAGAAAACACCATGAAGGAAAAGCACTCAGAACTCTTAAAATTTTGTTTAAAATAATAAAAGATAAAAATTAAACGTGTCCATTAATTTCTTGTAAACAAATCGACTATTTTTCTTTTCCTGAATCAATAAAGCACGAGGAAATTTATTATTGTTTTCACAAAGAATCAATTGAACGTGAAATATGAAATTTTCAATTTCTATGTAACAATGCACACTCCACACAAATCAAGAGGTTTTTTATTCTTATTGTTAGGAGATAATACAGTCGGGAATTTTTTTTGAGTGGTTTCATTAGGTCAGGTAGTTTGAAATTTGGGAAATGCCAAGGTTAGGAGGTCCCCTAGATTATTTATAAAAATATTCCTAGTCATCCTGACTAACTATTCGAGTGGTAGGAAAGTCAAGTATTCAAAAGGTTAATTGTTTTTACAAAATGTTTGTTGATCCGACCTACGAATTAAGTCTTCAAAAATTAATTTTTTTTTAACAATTTTATTTATTTATTTTGTGATGCAGAAAATAAAAAAGGATTCTTCTAAACCTAATAACATGAATGAAAATTATTCCATGAATTTTTAAATTATATGTTTCATATAAAAAAATACATAACATGGGACATGGAATGAGTGAGTATTGGTTTTGATTTTGAATCACCAAGAACATTAGCAGTAACATAAATGCTTTCTATTCCTCTTGTGTTCAATTAATTTATGCTCATATCTTCACTACATATGAGAATGAAAAATGACTAACATATGCAATTTTAGCTTCAATTCTTGTGTGATACTTACTTAATATTAGCAATAAAGACTTGATTTGTCAACGTATAAATTATTTTTTGGATTCTAGTTACTTGACAATAGTAATGAAGGCTAGGTTCGGTAATTTCTAAATAATTGTTTACATGTTTCATAGTTAAAGTTATTAATGTAACTATGTTTGATAATCACAAAGAAAATTGTTCAGGCAGCTAGAAGCATATTATATATATGTTATAGATAGACCTATTCCTCCAATAAAAATACAAGGTTGTTTTGATTTTTTCCAACATAATAAAATATGTTTTTGGGATAAAAACATTTTAAGACACTTGTATCAGGTGTAGTGATATTGCACTGAAAGAAATGAATAAGATCCATATCAAAATAGCGAGGAAAAATGAGTAATAATTTTTTTGGAATTTGAATCTATGAACAAAGGTGAGTATACCTAAGATCACCACAATGATCATAGTTATCATTATTTTCACTGATTTCCTCTCTGATGGCACATATTTGGGATTATCCTGCACAGTGCATAATTCCAAAATCAGCAAGAGGAAATCTATTAACATTAACTAGGTACATGAAAGGAAATAGCACTGATAATATTTTTCTTTATTTCAATGAGAACTCTAGAAAAGGAGTAGGAAAATGGAATGTTTCTCAATTATTGGAAGATATGTGATGTGTCCTTTGTTAAAAAAAAATCTATTAATAAGTACTTTGATTAGGGTTGCATAGATATGCTTTCTATTTCCAAGGATACTTAGATTGAATTTATGTTAATCAACGTGTTTCTTATTCATAACTCAATTAGGAAATACCATCTCTATAACTTTAGTTAATTTGGATGATAAAATACAAAGAGACATATGAAAAAGAAGGAAAACCTACAAATTTTGTTATGCTAAGAACAAGGCCAATAGAAGAGTATCCAGAACACATGGTGGTTCTAGAGTTCAAAAACCATGAAAATTCCTGAAAATTTGGCAACTGAGACAATATAAGCTTTAACACATCAAACATAACCATGTATAGATTACTTAATATGTGAAAAAAATAAATTTTTCCCTTGTTCATGAAAGCATGTTTTCTTTTTTTATTGTTCTATTACAAAAATAATAATTAGATTTAACTAGATATCAAGATCGAGTCGAAGCACATAGGGAGACCTTGTAGGTGCCTAGTACAAAAATCAACATATCATAATTTGTCTTGTGAAAAAAAGACCTTAGTATGAATTTAAAGAAAAAAAGTTCAAAAAGGACAAGAGTAAAACATGTTATTACGTCGTAAGGCGTCCTTATTTGAAAACAACTCCCCTAACTGCCACTATGTACTATTGTTGACCATCAGATTCATTGTTAGACAAAGTTTTTCCACCATTATATTTCATTGTTCAGTTTTAACTATCAACCAAATCTTGATTTTTACAACCATTTAACTTATTCATCTTTAAAATAATTATAAATAATAAACATAATGTAGATATCTTTCCAGTTTCATTTGCAGTTTGAACTTCTTTAGCTCCCCGTAGCTTTGCTATGGCTGGATCCATGACCTTGGAACCTGGTACCTGGTTTCTTCATAGCAAAGTCAATCTCGCAGCTTATGACATCATTTTTGTTGGACACGTAGAGGAAAAAAAAATATTCCCACTCTCTAGGTTCTTGTTCTTGATCTTGATTTTTATAAGATTATCTAGCTAAAGTTCATTGGTTGATTCGTTTTGTGACTTTTTCAACCTCTAACTGTATTCGATCTTGTGACCAATTTTGTCAAAATTGTTTTTTTTTGCCAATGCATTGTTTATGGTGGGAGAGATTGTCGAAAACAATTACAATTATCCATTCATGTAGGGACGACAGATGGATGAAGTGGAAATATTTTTCCATTTGGTCGTTAATAAGACCATAAAAGAAATGCACGTGAGCAGGTGAGTCTCAGAAATTTCAGTCCATTTCACATGAGCTCAGCTAATCTAAATTCATTCATTTAAAGAAAAACTGTATATCATTGTTTCTTCATGTTACTGTAGACTTTGATTAAAACACTTGGCACACGAAAGATTTTAGTCCAGAAAAACTTACCTAATTGTTGTTCTGCATTGTATTTAAGAAAATATACTACTGGACTTGAAAAAAATCACCAGATGCAATGGGATGAATGCTGAGGTTTAATGCTTTTTCTCTAGGTGGGACAACGATCTTCGTGAAAGCCGAGTGAAAAAATTGCAAGTTCAATATTGGGATGTTAAATTTGTGTTTGCAGATAATTACAATGTTGTTCACAAAATTCGAGAGTCTCCACATCTGACTCGTAAGTAAATGAAAACTTGCAGGATTTTTGATAGTCTTTGATTTTCCTTTGATCTTTCTAGAAAAATTAGAGATACTCTTTAAAATTTGATCGAAATTTTGATTTCCTATTCAACCCTGGGGGCGAAGGTTTTAGAGGCGTGTTGTGGAGCTGGTGGGCCGCATAATTACGATCCTATACAAATCATGCCCAATATTTCAACAACGATGGAGACCATTTAATGAATGTTGCTTATCGCCAATTTATTTTTTGAAGGCACCTTCATAACTCTCGCTCTTCACACTCTATGTAGCTGTGACTAAATTAGAATATACAATAAAATGGAGAAACTATATGTGGTAATTTCACTTCTTTAAATATGTATGCCTTGAGGTTAATGTGTCTTATGTTATGGGATGGAGACAATCAAACTAACTTAAATATAATAGATGACTTGGGTAATCTGCTCAAGGGAAAATTGCTCCACGAAGAAATCCTAGCAAAACTCGGCTAAGTATCTCGATGGATTTTCAAACTGTTGCTACTCAAAACGTTAAACAAACCTGACTCCACTCCTTTCCGTAGATTATCTTCCCATCGCGAAAATCCGAGGTTCTCATGTTCAAATCAGAACAAATAATATCACACTACGACTCGAATTACATGTACCTTTCCCACTCTTTATAAAATTGCTTTTAAAAGCCCAATAAACATGTGAGAAAAATTCAGTTTCTCCTTTATCAGTTTCAACGTAGTTTTGTTTAACCTGTCTATTTTATTATACGAAGATTTCTAGTGGTTTTGTTGTTTTAATTGTACTATTATTATTTTAATAAGAGAAGCATTAAGTTGAAAAGAATGTCAAGAATTCTCTTATTTTTTCACATATATAGGTTTTTTATAATTATTTATTTATTTGGCTTTCATTATCAAATGTAGTATTTTTATTTATTATATATATAGATTGATATGGATTTAATATTTTATTTGTGTTAATTATTATTTTTTTAATGTGATTCTCCTTTTCAGTACCGCGATCCGTATTTATTATTCCTCTCACGGCAGGTATTATGGATTTGATATTTCATTGAACAGATTTGTATTTCCTAAGTAAACATTAGGTAAACTATTTAAATTATTTTTTGTTTTAATCATCACAAAATTTGATTGGTTCTATGCAAATTTCTCTTATTGTGTAATCATAGAAATGTGCCTTTAGCATCAGTTTGCAGACCCGAGCATAGTACGAATTGTGTGTGCTGGACTAATAAGACGAAAAAAATTACCTCACAGTAACCAGCCCTAGTCTGCCATTATAATCAAATTGAGAGCTTTCTCCAATAAATGGCGCACAT
The DNA here is from genome assembly GCA_034641835.2 of Pinus albicaulis. Classification (NCBI taxonomy): domain Eukaryota; kingdom Viridiplantae; phylum Streptophyta; class Pinopsida; order Pinales; family Pinaceae; genus Pinus; species Pinus albicaulis. Next base: position 502,749,385 of record CM076571.1, on the reverse strand, counting down.
ATATGGAATTCTTGCAAGTACAGATGCAAGGAACTCATGAGTATCAAATTTAGGCTGGTGAATCAAAAGCAGGAGGATAAGAAATAAGAAGCCAAATGATTAACTATAGGTTCAAGTTTCTTGTTCAAAACTCTTTGAAATATGTGAGTATGTATTGTACAAGAAGTAGGATCCACCAACGTTTGATATATTTGGTTGGAGTTTGATGTTTTAATGAAATAATTAATTAAACATATCACTAGGTGAAGCATAATATCCACATGTAGAGGACACATTTTCCTTCTCGCTTAAAAGCACCTAGATTTTTTTTTATTAAATGTATATAAGTGGCATATAGTAATTAGTTTTAAATTCAAAAAATATAAACATAATATATTTATCTCATTGATATGCAGAAAAGAGTGCATATTTTTTAAGAACCCCTATCTACAATAATTAACCTATGGTTCGGTTTGTGATTTAACCACACAAAACTTTACATAATAACAATTTGAATATTGTTTCAATAAAATATTTTTTATTAAAAAAATATTTAAAAAAAACCTTGATCTACAATAATGAACCTATGGTTCTGTTTGTGATTTAACCACACAAAAATTTACATAATAACAATTTGACTATTGTTTCAATAAAACAACCTTTATTAAAAAACAATTTTCATGATTTAACCACACAAAATTTTACATAATAACATATTGACTATTGTTTCAATAAAATAACCTTTATTAAAAAAGAACAGTTTTCATACGCAATTTCCAATTTACTTATTCTTTGTATGGTAAGGAGAAGGAACATTCAAATAATTTCATCCTAAAATAAATATTAAATTTCAGATGAATAAATGATAATAGTGTAAAATAATGATAGTGTTGTGTCAATGCAATTTTCTTTACAATTTCAGAGATGACGTTCTTGAAGGAAACATTGGATATATTGAACATCATCAACTCCATTGCACTAGAGTTTCCCATCAAAGTTGCATATTTTACACCAAAAGTTATGAATAATTGGGAGGTGAAGTCTTTCTTATTTTCATCTAATACGAGGCGATGTCTAAAATTTGTAAGGTTGTGATGCAAGTTTAGATTTGGAAAGATAACCATCATATTGTTCATAAATTAATATTATTTTATTTAGCTTATATAATGTCATGTACTACCTTTTTTTTTCAAAATATATTAGATATTTGCTATTGGAACTTGAGACCATCTTTGAAGATTAAGAAGCAATCTATGTTGGAGAGGTTATAGAATCCGTTAATTTGGAAAAATGTGAGTGATTTATTTTATCTTCAAGTTTTGAATAACATTTTATTTACTAATTTTTATCTTCAATGATTTTTTATTATGCCTTACGACGTTCGCTTTGCAAAATTTGGTGCAACTGCTAGTTTATGACTTGTTGATTTATGTAGAAACTAGCTTCACATCATTCCTATTTTTTAGTTTATGGATTCAGTGAACTAGTGTGGCAACTTGTAGCATTCTGCAAGCAAAATAAAAATATAATAAGAAACCCATAAGAAAAGAAACAAAATGTATTATTTGCAAAATCACATGATAAAATAAATACTAAGATTGAAAATTAAAAAATTATAGCTAAAATTATCCATTATTATATTAATTATCATATTAACATTAAAATATTAAAATCTGCGATGCATGGAGACTAGTTTCAGTGTCATAATTGAGTGCATTATAAATTGTATCATGATTATGTGGATGCATAATAATAGTATACTAAGTACATCAAATGGAAGATGAGTGTACTCAAAGTGTATTTCATAAAAAATCCCAAAAATATTAAATAATTCGTAATAAGTTCCTAAAAAGCGCATACCTCTTTATCGATAAATTTATGCTTTTCTGTTCACTCAATCACTCTACTATTTGAAGTATGTGGCACATGTTTTGGATCATCATTGAGCTTAGTTCATTGATTCATTCATAATATTGGAACAATAACAATAGGTGGCTGAAGAGAAATTATAGACAAATTTTCCGTTACACTCCGTAACTCTATTTTAAAACGATCATCTCACATATGTTTTCGATTAGTGTATTCATGGAAATAGTGTTTTCTGCCTCGAATTCAGGGCTAAATGAAAATGAATTAAAATTGAACATAATTATAAAGTTCTTAATGAATAAAGGGATAAATGCACTTGATTCAATGATTCAAGAGATTTAAACATTTCTAAAGTAGGTGAGTCCAAACATACAAGTTTAGAGATGTTTTTATCAATCATATTGATCCTCATATTGTTATTTTGAAAGAAAAAAGTCTAGAGTGACATGACATGATGCAGGAGCATCTCATGTTTTAAAATTATGTATTTAATTAATTTGGAGAAGTTAGAAAATTATAGGTTTTATGAATAATTCTATTTTTTTTTATAGATTAGGTAGTTAAGATAGATTCCTAAAATTGAGAGGATTACTCTCAACTTCCTCCAAATATCTAGGAAGAGGTTTCTCTTAATAAATTAGAGAGATTTATTCCTTGAAAATAATTATGCATGTAGTTTATTTGTTAAGCATAGTTTTTTTGAAGAAATTTAATAATAAATGTTTTGTTTTTTTTTCTTATATAATTCTTCATTTGGGTCTGTGTCAGAATTTTAGTATCAGAGCCATATCTTTCAATTTATCCATAACCATGAATATTGAGCTTCGAATTGCATTATTTTCAGGTTTTCAATCTCCATATGGGAAGCGATGAATAGATATCCCTATTTTTGTATATAGGCCATGTGGAAAAAATAGGTTGTGGAAGCTTTACATGGTCAAGAAACAAGCCTTTGTAGACATGGAGAATTGATTAATTTGCATATAATATCATATAAAACATTTTGGTGTGAAACTATGGGCTCCAAGGTGCTTTCTACAATTACATTACATGAGATGCCCTAATCTCGACCTAGGATTTCCATTACAACAAACTCTGGTTTATAGGAAGTTCTGAGAATCATGAAAAAATCCATCGCACAAGAATTTAGGATTAATCACCAATAAACAGAGGCAATAAATGATAGTCTGAGGAGATGAGGATTGGAATGTTGGAGCAACGATTTGTGAGATTTAAAGCATGTGAGAAGAAAGTCGTGAGGAGGTTTTCTATGTGTGAGAACTGTGAAGAGAGATTATCATTGAATAATTATATAGGCCACAAATTCACATGACCTGCCATGGGAATGGAGTTGTAGTTAGTCATGGGTGGAAGAGGATCATGTGATCAAGTAATTTTCCTTTAAAACATGGACTGGAAATTTTGAGATGAGGTAAAATGATCTAGAGATATCGTCATCTGTGTGACAAAAAATAACAAAAAATTTCATTTGATAAATAAATCTTAGAAAGAATACAAGAGCATAGTAGATTATCATCCAAATCAATCAATATGCTCATTTCCATTGTTAACTATCCACTTGAAATGAACATAAACCGATTTAAAGTAGCTAATATCGTCACATCACTCTGAGAGGTATGCATACAAAAAAATTCAAGTTTGCATTATTTTAATTTATGAAGAAGAATTAGTGGAGATCGTTATTTTAAAAAGCTTCAAAGGTTGTGGATATTGTCCCTTTTAAAATATTTTGGAGAATATATATATATATATATATATATATATATATATATATATATATATATATATATATATATATATATATGGGAATAATTACTTTATTAGAAATAAAAAGGAGTTGGTTATCAATTATTGCATAAGAGATGGCACATAGAGCCAGAGGAGATAGAGGAACCACATGAGCTAGAATTGGTCGAGGAAGGCTAGCTACAAACCAAGTCTTACTCGATGAAGTAAGACATATTTGAACAAGATTAAATGCATTGGAGTCAACACAGAGAAGAGGCATCGACATTCGTGATATCAGTGAAGTAGAAGAAACCTAAGAAGAAAAAGATGAAGAAGAATCTCCAGAAGAGAAAATGGTCAAGATGATTGTAGGAACAAGCAACAAACTGAGATTGGATGTGCCTATGTATGAAGGAAATTTAAATCCTGAAGAATTGATCGGTTGGATCAACACCATGGATAAATATTTTGACTATGAAAATGTAGCTGAAGAGAATAAAGTTAAGTTCGCGATGAATAGATTAAAATGACATGTTGCACTATGGTGGGATAACATGCAAGAGGAATGGAGAAATAAAAACAAAGGGAAGATCACTAGTTGGGATTGAATGATAGCAAAGCTCAAAGGAAAATTTGTTCCTTGATATTATCACTTAAATATTTTTCGACAAATGAAAAATCTTAAGCAAAAATTCATGTTTGCAAAATTATATATAAAATAATTTTATAGATTAAGTATAAGGTCTGGTCATGCAGAATAAGATGATGAAAATTTAGCAAGATATATTAATGGCCTAAGATTTGAAATAAAATATGAATTAGATATTTTGTCTCTAAAAATTGTTGAAGAATCTTAGCAAATATCTATTAGAAAATTATATATTACAAAGAAATATAACACATAAAATATATGTGGAAACACAAACACAGAAAAAAATAAAACAAGAGAGACACAGATATACATGGTGTTACACTGAAATTTTTCACCATGACATTTAGCTGTCTATATGGGTTCATCATTACCTGTTTACTACTCCCTTAGAAGTCTAAAATAAATATGTTCCTAAATCAAGTCTTGGAATTGGGAAAAAGCTCATTAAACCCCTAAAAATCCTAACTCCGCACTTTTCCTAGTCATTTCCTGTGGTACCACGGTTTATCGCTATAAAACCTGCGACACATCTCACACGTTCTTCTCATTAAAACTGCGGACCCCCATAAAAGGTAAAATAAAAAGAAAAGTAAGTTCTAGAAGCCCAACTGGTCGAATATTCTCCCAACTAGAGCTTTCTAGAAGCGCTATCTAGTCGAGCTTCGCCCCTTTCATTCATGAACCTTTATCCCTTCATAAATGGAGCTATCCCTTGGTTTTTGGAGCCAAAATCCCTTTATGAGAGGACTTTATCCCCCTCTTTATGGTACTGAAACCTTCCTCCCTTCTGCTATAAATTGAAACTAAGTTTTAGTCTCAAGGGTACTTAGTAGAGACTAGATGGTGCTTACTTCTTAGCTTGAAGAAGTGACTTAGAACTTGATAGTTTCAAGGGGAATTGCTGAAGAAATATACTCTCCACATTCTGCATCATTGGCATGAGAGAGATTACATACTCATAGCCATAGTCTTATGCTGATAAAGAGAGTTGGAGTCTTGTCAAACTGAGGAAAATGACTGTTCAGGACCCTGAAAGAACCTGTACGAACATCAAGGAGTCAAGGTTGTAAGGTTTATTCTTTTTATTCAAAGTTAATACAAATAGATTATATTTTCTCATTGAGTTGTACATCTATCTTTTGAATAATTTAATTCTTGGATTCCTTGATCAATGAGATAGATTATTGCTTTTGAATTATCGTATTTTGCAAATGCTTTTGATCTTGTTTGCTTGTCTTTGATTGCAGATCTTACATTCTGGATCGACACTTTCTGAAATGACTGGATTGAAGACTGAGGAAGAATTGGACTTCAGGTAGGAGCATCTCTCCATAGTTAATAGTCTAGAGAAAATGGTCTACATCTGTCTATTTGTTTCTAGATATCCTTAGGATACTAGGGAGATTGCTCTTGTCCGCAAGAGGGATTTGTCCGTCTAACACATGGTTCACCCAATTTTGGCTATGTCCGTGGAGAAATATCCAGTTCTTCCTTTTATATTATCCAACAAAATGAAGAAATACAACCTATGACAGATCCACTATAATTTCCCCTGCTCTCTCACAGAGTCCCCCTCTCTCTTTCTCACTCAGAATACACATGATACATATCTAAAATAAAATTCCCTCATATAAACTAAGGGGTTTCCTTCTAGGGGAAAAAACCATAAATTAAACATAATTTCTACCATTAGATCATCCTCCTAATAAACGACCCAAACTGACTACGAAACTACAATATTTTACAAGGCTATTTTACATCTATTGTTAGCTTCGGGGGCCCTACCCTATATTTTACAAGGCTATTTACATCTATTGTTATTTTTGTTCCCATGTAGTCCCCATATTGTTATTGCTATGCCCATGTAGCCCCCATATTATTACTCTTGTGCCCCATAGAAGCCCACTATTATTATTGTTGTGCCCTTACATTATTATTGTTATGTCACTGAATCATCAAATATTTTTTTATTTATGTAATGTAAAGGAGGTTTCCCCATCGAAGAGGATAAATTTTATGTCATTTATCTATCTTTTATTTTATTTTGTGAGTTGGTTGCATAAAAAAATGGGTTGTTATTCCAAACAACATTATTACCATAATCTCTCTTTTTCATTATATATCAATTCCTTGAGATATTATATGCTCTCTTGATGCAGGAGCATCTAGGGGTATCTTCAAAAAGGAAATTTCCAAAATTCCTGCACAAAGTCCAAAACTTATAAAAGATGGAAAAATATCTAGGATTATAAATTATGTAAAATCTCTAGAAAAGCATGCTATTTAGGATAAGATTAGTTTTGGCATTGGAAGGCGTCATGAAAATCCAGCTTTGTTGATTTTTCCATTATACAAGTCCAATAGATCTTAACTTAGTGGATCTGAATGCACGAGGTTCATTGAATGTAATATGTATATATTAATCACGAAATATATATTGATAAGGGTGTGAGTGAGAGAGAGATGTGGAGTATGAGTAAATGGCCATTGATACAAGGAAATATTATATTGTAAATATTTTGGTCTTTAATCAATTATAACTGAGTTTTAAGTATAATTGTTGTTTGGGTTTTTAGAATTGTTGATGTAGGAGCATCAAGCTCAATTTTTCATTATTTAATTATGTAATAGGGGGGTGAGACATTTTAATTATTTTATTAATTAAATTGTTTATTTTAATAAATTAAGAGAAAAGGTGAGGATTTTTTTATATATTCTTTTAATAATTAAAAGGATATGAGTGAAATAGAATTAGGTAGCAAATTTAGGGAGTAGGAATTCTATGTACGGGATTTTGTTGAGTCTACACCTAGAACGAATCTAAATTAGATTTAGTTGAGATTTATGTGGAGAGATTTTTGGAATGGAGTAAATCCATATTTGTGTATAAATAGGAGAGTTGTGTAAAGAAGAAAACAAAGAAGAGGGGTGAGAGAGGTGAGAAGTGAGGGATTAAGAGAGAGTGTGAAGTGATTTGAGAGCTATGAAAGGGCCAAGAGCTAAGAGAAGCTCTCCATTGTAATATATGGCCGAATATTTCTGATGTTATTTTATATCTGCGTTTTATTGTATTAGCTCTCTTTCGATTATGTGTATATTTGTTTGAAGCAAATAACATTTTAATGAGTTTTTTTAAGTGTTTAAGAAAGAAGGAAGAGTTTATTATTTTATATGCAGGAATCTAATTTAACCCAGATTTCCTGCATCATTTGGTATCAAAGCATGTTAAGATGCCTGTTTTGGATATATGCATAGACTGTGTGTGCAAGTGTGAATGCAGGAATACACACATCAGGGGAAGGTGTTGATAGCTAGCGTAAGATAATTCCTTCTGTGTTAGCCATGGAGGATATAATTTGAATTTTGCACAAGGACAAAGGTAGTAATTGTAACTGAAGGGTGCACTCAGCATATAAAGAAGCCTACACATAGTGGGAGGCTGTGACTCCATAGCAAACGAACCTACATAGTTCGATGGCATCGTGGGTTCAACTAGCAAAGCTTGTGAGCCTATGAGTAGCTATCACTCGGGCCACAGAATTGACACAAGATGGTAGCAGATCCGACACCGTGTTCAACTCTACTTATAGTGAGAAATACATTGGATCAATGTTGAATGGGGACATATTTTGCACTAATAAATCATTCAAATTCGAGTTTTCTTCATGGATTGACAGTTAGGTGCTGGAATCTGCCGGGAACTGTAGAAATTTGTAAACCTTTGGTAGAAATGGCGACTCACAATCAAATTTAATGTTCAGGAAGTACAAGGATGCTTTGCATGATTTGAGAAAACTATCAGCTTCATCTTCAGAGCCATCAACTTCCAGGCATGGCAGAAGAGGCGCTGTTATTGAATTGTCGAACTCCCCTTTATGCATCACCACGAGTATGCTCAACTAAGCACAGACGACACTGATAGGCATAGACCTGGCTATATACTAGTCATCAACTCATAAACAGTGGCAACCTATTATTGAAAGCACCAACAATTTACACGAGGATCAATTAATCAATATATGGCGATCCAGTAAAACGATGGCATTGGGTATGCATCTAACATGACAAAGAGCTGGAGCAAATATACATTAAACTTCATATATACAACATCTGTGGATAATCGATGTGAAGGAGAGTGGTCATAAACACTGCAAATGTTGCATTCAAGGATAAAACAGTGCTTCAAGTGTTTGCATAGCATTGGGCTATGAGAATTATAAAGCATCGCCCAATCCATAAAGTAAGATTCAAAATAGTATGACTAGTTTGTGAGACCACTGGGAGGTAATGGTATCAATATATTAAATTTTATTGTTGGTTTGAATTGAGATGGTCGAAACCTGAAGGTTAACTAAACAGTGGGATTTTAAATTATGGCTCAAATTTGTTTTATGGTTGTAATGGTCAATTGTGGATGCAAATGAAAATTGCATAGACATATTTTATGTATATTGCATGCTAAGTTCGAAAAATTGATCATTTACATTTGGATGAAAGTCTGAGCTTAATAGAAGTATTTTTGCAAAGAACTGTTGTAGATCTGCATCATTTTAGGAGCTTGCAACATTGTTGATGAGTAGATAAATTGAGAGGCATCCCTCTCGAGCTAGCGTTCGTACTATGGAGCAGTAAAAATGAAATTGCAAATTTACAATTCGTATGGACATAAATGTTGGAAGAACATATGGAGATCTTGCTTGTGAAGTGACCAGTCAATGGGTTGAGAATGGATTCACCCAGACAAATTAGAAGGGCACAAAAAATGGAAAATGTATGTTAAGTGAGCATGTTATGTGTTGCGATTTCGGGATTTTCTTAACTAAATTTATAGACAAGTATTTTGCGGAAGTGATATGTCAGCATGTTATTCAACATTAAAGTGAAAATGTTGCAAATGCGGAGGTATAAATGAATGAAAAGTGAATGGAAAAGGAAAATGTGCTAATCCTGGGTGATATAGAGAGGAACATGCATTTTTATGTGAGGTGGTTTATTATGCATCCTCGTAGTTTTGGTCGAGACATTTTTGAATCAAAGCTTATAGTTGGAAGTGGGAGAATTCTTTTGGTTTGTGTTTTGAGATTGTAAGACACAATTGCTTGATGTTGTAGAATCTTTATTTTACCATCATGGGGCGGTTTTCAGGATGAACACGATGTATAAGTTATATATTATTCATCGAAGAAATTGAAACATGAATAGCTTGTTATCTATACATAGATGAAGAAGTGTTAATGATGTACCATTTATAATATGCAGTTGTATGGTGCATGAAAGTACAGGTGAGAGACGGAACAAGATCACATGAAGATCTTGAAGGTGAACTGATATATTTTATTTAACTTTGGTTTTGAAGATAATATTACATAATTCATGTTGCAGGTCTCAGCAAACAAAGATCACAATTTTAAAAGTAATGATGAAAGAGACTAGTAATAGTTTCTCAATGAAAGCAAAGTGTGGAGAAAAACCTTGAAGAATTCCAATGGAGATTGGATAAGAAGGACAATTGTGTGCAGGTGAGTTGAAGCCTAGAGAGAGAAGATAGATGCTCAAAGAGGTTCTAGAGAATGGAGAACCAGTGCTTGCCAAAGACCAAGTCCAGAGGGAGGATTGGTGAGGTAAGTGGCAGCAGGGAAGACCTACTGTTGCAGAGGCTTTAGTAGAGCTCATGATGAATGAGTGAGGAACTCATGAAGATCGAGAGAAATATGACTACTGAAGGTCATTACAGAGGTTCTGAAGAAGACCATAGCAAAGGAAATGAGAAGGAAGAGGCCAAGTCAAATGGCATGAGAATGACTCAAGAGCAGATTGACAGAGAGAGAGCTGAGATAAATTTCCGTCTCGAGTTGTTGATGGAAATGTTACAGAGAGATAAAGTGGACTAGAGATGTGGATGGAGTATGAAGAGGAAAGTCACATGGAATAGATTGCAAGTGATGTGGGAGCATAGAGTACATGCTCGATTGAAGGAAGAGTTACTGAGTTTAAAGGAAGATTTGATATGTGAGCCAAAATGTGGTTCATTGCTTCCTGAAAGTGATAATGTGACAGAAGAGGAATATATAGGGGAACTGAGTCAAGTGAAGGATTCAGAGAAGCAAGGAGAGATGTTGACTGAAGCATCAAGTGAGACCACAAGGTCTGATGTTTTTAAGACTAATGATTTGTGTGTGATTGTAGGTACATCACAGGATGTTGAAAAAACTTTGAAGTTTGTTAAAGAGGAAGAGTTGAAATCTGTTCAGAATGATGCTGAGATAAAAAAATCTCAGAAAGAAATGAAGACAGAAGGGTCTCAGGGAAATATTCAGCAGAATATTGAAGCAGAGGAAGAAGGGCCATCTGATGATTGGTTAATAGCAAGTGAAGGTAATGAAATTAGTGTAAAGTTTCCAAGTTCTATCGCACTTGAGATTGTTCAGTTACATAGAAATTTAGATCTCCAGAGAAGAGAGTTAGAAAAGCAGAGGATCTATACTCAGGTTGAGTTGCTGAAAGAAGAAGACAACGAATAGGGAGACATTATTCAAACAGATGATATGGAGGAGGGAATAACTAACAGTCTCATAGAGAATTTAAATCAGCATACTGATGTGGTGATGGAAGAGGAAATTTCCAAGTAGCATACTGAAATGTTTCCAAAGGAGAAAGAGGCACTAAGGCCTTATGTTTTTTATTTTGATAATTGTTTTGTGAGTACAGGTTTTATTGCAGATGCTGGAGAAAATCTATTGGATAGAGAAATTGAATTGATAATGCGGATAATGATGAAATTATCGCGGAAGCAGCCAGCGACAGTAAAACAGAGAAGAAGCAGCAAGAGGAAGACAATAGAAGATTGTGAGAGCATAGCCAGTGGGGCAATGCAACATAAAGTGTGGAGACCTGGAGAAAAACAACAAACAAAAGCAACAACAAATGGAGAATTGCAACACAAGATATGGGATCCAGGAAGATAAAGATCCGAAACACATGATTAGGCGATCATGCTTAATTTCAACCTTGGAAGTCTGATGCAGGAGAATCAAGCTCAATCTTTCATTATTTAATTATGTAATAGGAGGGTGAGACATTTTAATTATTTTATTAATTAAATTGTTTATTTTAATAAATTAAGAGAAAAGGTGCTCGGATTTTTGTATATATTCTTTTAACAATTAAAAGGATATGAGTGAAATAGAATTAGGTAGCAAATTTAGGGAGTAGGAATTCTATGTACGGGACTTTGTTGAGTCTATACCTAGAATGAATCTAAATTAGATTTAGTTGAGATTTATGTGGAGATATTTTTGGAATGGAGTAAATCCATTTTTGTGTATAGATAGGAGAGTTGTGTAAAGAATAAAACAAAGAAGAGGGGTGAGAGAGGTGAGAAGTGAGGGATTAAGAGAGAGTGTGAAGTGATTTGAGAGCTATGAAAGGGCCAAGAGCTGAGAGAAGCTCTCCATTGTAATATATGGCCAAAGATTTCTGATGTTATTTTATATCTGCATTTTATTGTATAAGCTCTCTTTCGATTATGTGTATATTTGTTTGAAGAAAATAGCATTTTAATGATTTTTCTTAAGTGTTTAAGAAAGAAGGAAGAGTTTATTATTTTATATGCGAGAATCTAATTTAACCTAGATTTCCTACATCAATTGTGGATCATAATTTGCATGTAGTTACAACTTGCATCATTTTTTGGTATCAGAGCTAGTTAGCTCTTCATAGAAGAGAGTTAGAGATGGCTATGTTCTTTGATATTGAAATAAAGGACATTATATTTATGCAACACAAGAAGGTTGGAGAATTGCAGCAGTGCAATAGGTAAACTAGTCTTTATATTCTGAATTGATTTGTGCAGAGGAATTGATGTTTGCAGGTAGAAATTGAAGGAGATTGTTAGTGGATCATAGCTTGAAAGCATGACAGAGAGAACAAGTGAAGAAAAAATTGTGGCTAAAGAAACTTGTAGTAGAGGAAGCAAAGAATAAGCATAAGTTCTCAAAAGAAGTAAACCGAGTAAGTGTAATAGCCAAAGGAGAAGAGGAGTGCTCAAGAAGGTTCAAAGGAGTGAACCAAAGAAAATACCAAAAGGTAAAACTAGTGAAGAAATCTTGATGAGGTATTGAGTAGCAAGAAGTGGAGAATTTCTCCATAGGAGAGGCTTGGTTACATTTCACTATTGAGCATGGAGAAACTCACAAAATTAGAGAAAAGGATGGCCAAGGAGGGTCATTACAAAGGTTAAGGTGAGAGCCACAAGAGAAGGAAAGAAGATTTCAAGGAAAATGACATAAAGAGGAAATTGAGTGATGAGGAGTTTGATAGGGAAATTATTGAGATTAAAGTAAAAATGAATGTACTTATGAAACAACGACATAAACATGAGAAAGACCATAAATGCAGATGGATTTTTAAGAAGAAAGTTAAATGTCCAGTTAAAGAATTTTTTGTAAGAAAGTTGTAGGAGAAGATGAGGTAGATGATAAGAACCTAGTTGAAAGAAGGGGAACTCAAGGAAGTTGAGTATGGGGAAGAAAAAGTGCACTATTGTGACCCAAATAAAGGGTCATTTCTTGGAGAAAATGAGGGCAAAGTAGTGGATGAGATCCAATATTCTTTATTTTTAAAAATAATGAATTTTCTATAGATGCAGGTATGGAAGATGTTGGACATTTACCTACATCTGTCAAAAAATTAGAGGAAGAGGAGAATGCAAATTTTGTTAGAAGTAATGAAGTTGAAGGAGGATAAAACTCTTACTTTGTTCTAAGTCACGGTGAAGAGAAAAACTTAAGTGCACTGCTTGTGAAAGGAGGTATAAAAAGGAATGACGAATATGAAGCTGTGATTAGGGAGAGAAAATCTATGTTATTTCTTGAAGAGGAAGATTCAACTTCACATACCGCATTCAAAACAAGTTTTTAGAGATTTTGAGGAAGAAATGCCATTTTTGGAACGATGGTTGGAAAGAGATGAAGGTTGCATAGAGGTGGAAAAATTAGTTGGTTTGGAGAAATATATTAGTGTTTCATATAATAGTATCATGCCTGAAAAGAATATGCAACCAGCATAAGTTGATAACAAGCTTCAATGAAGAAACAAACTCGACAAAAATATTGATGAGTTGTGGAAACTTATGAAGAAACATTCCAAGAGAATGTACGGGAAGGAGAAGAAAACATTCAGTTAGAGAATGCAGTCACCTCAAAAAAATTATGTTAGAAAATTAAATGGACAACAACAAAATAAAGTATGGTACACAGGAATAATGAGTAAAGGAATTTTTTTCCTCAAAATGATTAGTTACAATTTAAAGTTTGGGTTCCTAGAGGAGTTGTGACATTGTTATAAAAAAGTGACAGACCTCATAGATAGGAGTCTATGAATAAATTATACCTTGGGTGTTTGATGTAGGAGCATCTAGGGGTATATTCAAAAAGGAAATTTCTAAATTCCCACAAAAAAGTCTAGAACTTATAAAAGATGGAAAAATCTCTAGGATTTCTAAATTATGTAAAATATTTAGAAAAACATGGTATTTATGATAGGATTAGTTTTGGAAATATGGAAGGTGTCATAAAAATATAACTTTTTTGATTTTTCCCTTATACAAGTCTAATAGATCTTAACTTAGTGGATCTGAATGCACGAGGGTTCATTGAATGTAATATGTATATATTAATCATGAAATCTATAATGATAAGGGTGTGAGTGTGAGAGAGGTGTGGAGTATGAGTAAATGGCCATTGAAATTCAAGCCAACATTATGTTGTAAATATTTTGGTCTTTAATGAATTATAGTTGAGTTGTAAGTATAATTTTTGTGTGGTTTTTTATATTTGTGGATAAAAATTTGCATGCAGTTGCAACTTTCATCATCTCTTATTGCTACTACTCAATGTATTCTAATTTATTGCACAATATCTACAATCTATTACCGTGTGTCAAAAATTATTTGAAGAAAAACAATAGCCATGTAAAATGTTTTGATACCTCGGTGTATTTTTCCTTTGATAGGGGAAGCTCTTGAACCTTTGATGACTTCGTCTTTGAGGGGGATAAACTGTGTTAATTTTTCACTCATTATTTGTAGCTATTCATAATGTTATTATGAGATTTTATTCATTGCTATTGATATATATTTATATTGTTCTATTTTCCTTATTTCTACTGTTTTATATTGTTATATTTTTCTTTTATTTTTTCCTAATAATCCTAATTATTTTTATAGAATTTACTTTGTTGTTGTTTAGTTTCTTTGGCTGAATTACTATTAGACCCTTGAACTGTTTCAACATGGTCGATTTATTCTTTGTATTCGACCTTCTTATACCTAGACTAGTCTTGATTGTTGGATGCCTTTGAATTCTGAGATTTTTGTTAAGTGTTTTAGATACTTAAGGAAAAATTAAGTTTATATCCTTCATAGATTTTTATTTCTCTATATCTATCCTTAAAGAAACAACCCTTGCTTCTATATTTTGACACCTCTTTTCTCATTATGTTAGCTGATTTGTGAGAACTTCCTCTCTTCTCTTTTCCTCCTCAAGCCAAGATTTCAAGATAACAGTAGTTGCCTTTGATTATTCAAAATCCCAATGCCTTTTTCTCATAATCCTATAGCAATTCCTTCTATCTATAATTTATTAATGTAAGGTTTTCAATATCCTCTAAAGCAAAGATAAGTTTTCTTTTGAAAGATATCTCTTCATCAAGATATTATTCTTTCTCTTAATCCAATGTGTCTTCCATAGAAATGAGTAGTATCCCTTCTTCATTATTATTAGAGGTACATATATTACCTTCTTCAAATGAACAATCATCCTCTGAGGAACAAATACTTAACCTATTTTTCTCATGGGATAGTCTCTCAACTTCAAGTTCTCTTTTATTACTACCATTTTTTGAGCTTGCATATGAACATTAAAAAGAACTGGATTTTTTTCACAACTGCAACATAATAATAAATTATTTATATGTTTCTCCTAATTATTACTTTATTCACCTCCAGGTTCATTCTATGAATACCTAATGGTTCTTTCGATGATAAACAGCTTGAGAATTTATGATGAGGGAGTCTTCTTCATGATATGATTTATTAATTGAGAAACCATGATATTCAATCCTCACAAGTGCCTTTTTGTTTCCTTCTTCATATATACATTTCATCTTGTCGAAAATTTATTTTTATGTCTTGCAATGTCTCACTTATTAGAGTCTAAACTTGACATTCCACTCAAAATAACCTTCTTGGATAATTATATTATGTTTATTTTTATTTCAATTTTCTATAGAAATCCATACATCCATGTCAAGATACATTAGCTAAGATTCCATCCTCACCTTCCAGAGAACATAAAATTTTCAATTCAATAATGGTACTCCATATGGGGCAAGTCAATCTTGGTTAACCACGGTATGTTCAGGTCTACCTTCTAATGGTTAAATTATTCATAAAGGAATCTACTATGATACCAATTGTTGGAAACCACAACATATTAAGAGGGGGAGAGGGTGAATCAATATTTAACAATTTTAATAATTCATTAGCCAATAAAAGACACTGAGAAAGGAAGAAATATATCAATCAAATAAATATTTGAACACTAAAAGTTTACATGGAAAGCAATATAGGAAAAAACCACAAACTATTTTTTATTATGATGTAAATGGAAGCACCAACTTTATATTATATCAATTTACATAGGAAAAAACCTATTGATGGGTAAAACCTCATTTTATTTGCAATCACAAACTTGTTGGAAGCATCAAATCCTAATTTTTGCAAGAACTAAACTACTGGAGTCATCAATCCCTTGATATTTACAAGAACCAACCTAAAGGAAGAACCACCTCCTTGAAGTTTATAGGCACCAACCTCAAGGAAGAACGAAGTCCTTGAAGTTTACAATAACCAACCTTAAGGGATCACCCACTCTATGATATGTAGGTGCCAACCTACTATGCCTAGCAGAAAGTTTTTTCATCTCATTTTCAAACTCAAATCCATAGGATATTTTACTAAGATATTACTGAAATAACTATTTAAATATTAGATCTATCAATATTCCTTGATCTAATTAAATTTGAACTTCACCTACCTAGCATGTATTTTCTAAACAACAACCACTCGCAACATAGCCTTGTCACCTCTTTTATGCAAACTGCTACATATCTTAACAAATGTACACTCTCTGCAACATTTAATCACCATATTTATTTCATATCTATAATTGAGTTTTTTGTTGCGTAGTTCCCATAGTTCTAATTGTTCTCTTCAAGTTGCATGTGCATCTTTATGTTCACTACATCTACAGGTCTTCCATATCTATTCTCTTCTTTGTAATACCCTTATTCTCCTTGCATGAGCCAAGTAGGTTATTATTCTTTTCCTTCACAACACACCCATCTTTTAGTCTTTACATCCAATTAACACTTTGTCTTGTGCAAGAGAAAAACTATTCCTATAATCGAATGTAACTATTTTAACCTTTAAATATTAGATATCAATTTGTTCATGTCAACATCTCTGTATATTTACATCTACCATCTCTGATTTCATCAACATGCAAGATTTATTTTTCTTAACCAATTTTGGCACTTGAATGCTAAAATTCATTTCATATCCCTTGACGATAGGCTTCCAATCACATGCAACCATGACCTAGAATAATATTCCTATACCTTCAAGAAATTAGGACCAAGAAACTTCTCCACTGTTAAACATTTATGATGCTCTATAATGTATATTTAATGGAATTGGATCAACAACTGAGATTGACATCAGAGCCCCTTATTTTTCTGACTATTAATGATTGAGAGTGGAGGGGTGGGTAGGGATTTGTTTCTTATGTGAAGAAATCCCAGCTTCTTTCCCCAAGCATGCCAAATTCCCCACAGTAAATTTTCAATCAAACGGCTGAAAAACCATAATGGGCCCCTCTATTTTACAAATTTTCATGAGGGGAGGACATCCAATTTTTTTTCATATGTGCCCTAATCTACCAAAAAATCACACACACTCAATGGGTTCACTAGATCACCATGTGGGCTCAAACATATGTCTCACCTTGCAACACCTACACACAAATTTCCATGCATGAGACTCGAATCTTGACCAACTCACCTTCCACACCACTACCACCTTTAGCTAGCATCATCCTGCCATGTGACGTTCTTTGGATGGTGGCACATGCCATCAAATAGCAATCCCATTAGTCACATAAAAGGGCTAATTCCACCTACTACATGTCAAATTGATAGTGTTCCATGTAATATGTTTAACCATTTCATCTATGCCACGTCATCACTCTCACTCATGTGCCACATCGTCATCGTCTTGGTTCCTTGGGCCATTCTAGTAGTTGAACTTCATATACACATGAGGATACACATTTGGGGATTAAGACCAATATCTTATTAAGAAAACTTAAGCATGGATGGGGATTAATGAAAATTCCTAATTATGGAAGCTTAAGCCTTAATTAAGCATCCATAATTCAACCTCATTTCCTCTTCTTCCTCATCTTCTAACTTTACCCTACAATGATTCCACCACCTTTTATCCCTTGTCATTATTGCAACATTTTAGCCTTACTTATACACATTGATAAGCCTTGGGCTCATTTAATCATCGTTGTCACATTATGCTTGGCCGATAGATTTCTTTCACTTAATGTTATTAGCTTTCCTTGGGGCCTGCTACAAGTAGTGGTCTTATTTTACAACCTTAATGAATCCTTATGTATAGGGTGGTTCCATCATCTCAAAACTAGTTTCTACCTTTTATACCACTCATTCCTTCATTAAAAGCTTCCTCGGTGTCCTTATCATGCTCATTAAACATTGAAAGGAAAAAAGTATCCTTTCTCTTTTTCGGGCTCATTCAAGCTGAAGAAAAAATGAACTATTGAGCTTACTTGTTTTCTCTTTGGTGTTCATTAAAATATTAAGGATACTAAAAAGAGAAAAGGGAAGGGAATTATTTTACTTGAGTTATTAGTCAAAATGACAATGCCAGTCATGTCACCCTTGAACATGGTACTTGTTTGCATACTTTCCTCACAGTTGGGTTTTGGCTTTCCGAGGAGCTATATCATGAATATGAGCCTATTTATTACTATGGTTGGTTACTCTTCTGGTCACTATGCAATATGTTTTAATTCCTCCTGTGTTGTTGCATGATATCACATAGTGCTCATTAGTCAATTATACCACATCACTTTTGTGTCATGCTATTATATGTTCAAGGGAAGTCTCCTCTTGAGTTGGTCATATGTAGTCCTTATTGACCTTTTTGTGATGACCATCCCTATGTCAGTTGTACTTCAAGACTTCATCTGATTCACATTAGCCTTTGGTATGTTCCATGTTGATTGATAGGGGATACATCAAGGCCCTCCTTTGATGAATATTCTTTTGTCGAATTTAGCTCATTATGCGAGAGCTTGACCTAGGAACTAGTAGTACCTTGGAGCTAGCAGACCTCAATGGAGGCTTCCTCGCAATTGATAGTGGGTTTACCTTATGGCCCCTTATCAGTCAATTGTGTGAGTATTCAATGTCAACTCACTTATTCACACTTCGTGGACCATGGTAGGTGCCTTGGGGTCCATATTCATCATTAGTAGGTCCCCTCTTTCCTTTTATGGTATACCTCATTAACTGGCTATCAGGCAGTTACCACCATCATCAACATCAACACTTCTATTCACATGTTGTCAATTTATACCATCACGGTTGTGTAGCGACCTTTGGTTATAAATATTTCAATCTTATATAACACCCTCCCCAAGCTATGTTAGCAGTATGTCTTATTTTATGTACTTTGAGGACTACTCTAGGAAATCTATATTCTATGTGTCCATAGTACTACTGATATAAACTTAACATAGATCCACATTATATTTTCTATTGGCTAGATATTATGATATGTGATACAAATCCACTATGTATTCCTCGTGGCCGTGTCCTAGCATTTCATGGCATGGATTTGTAATGTATAGTTGGTAGCCATGTCCACATTGTCTTTATGACTGAGCATGGGTATTCCTAATTGAAGGATGATATCAATAGGGTTGATACTTCATCATGTGAGTAAATTCGATTCATAATTGTAGTTTTAGCTCCCTCCTTCCATTTTTAGCTTTGGGATTTTTTTGTAATCCATTTCGGCCATCATTTTCTCTTCTAATCTCATGCAACCTTATTTTCCACTCCATTATAGTGAGAGATAAAAAATTTCAGTATGCTTCAGTTGTTAGATAGAATGCATCTCCTTTCCCCATTTTTTTTACTTATATGAGTATTGCAAGGGAGTTATTCCATTTTAAAAAGGTGAAATTACGTAATTGAGTAATTTCACATAATTATTTTGTCACAATTTCATAATTATGAAATAATAATTATTTCATAATTCAAAAAAATATTCTACACTTTTTCATTCCTAAGGAGATCAACTTGACCTACTTGTTTATGAGGGGTCCATTATTGTAGAAGTTTCCTAACTTGTTAAGCCCTGAGGTGTCTAGATATATTATCGTAGATGATAAAATGAGCCTATTTATTTTGACCCTATCAAGAGGAATGGGGCTAGATCTATTTACATCTAGTTATATCCAAAGAGTTTGATATAACATGAGAGCTTTGCTAATTTGTGAGGTGATCATTCTTAGAGGTTCAAACTAGACTGCAAGATAGAGAGGACAAATTATTGCTAAAGATATACCATTATATTTATAACCATTTGACTCGAACGAAAGTATATGATTTCTCTTCTCTATATGCTATGATTTTCATGTAAATGTGTTGAGTTCAGCAGCGGAAAAACTTAAATAAAACACAAACACATAGCATAAAACAAAGAAGACAAGAAGATTTTAACGTGGTTCACCCAACCAATCTGGGCTATGTCCACCAAACAGGGCATCGAAAATCTCATTCATCAACTGGAGAATTACAACAACAGAGTTTCTCATCTACTCTTCACTCACCTCACATCCCTCATCATGCTCATTTTCCTCTACAGGCTTACATTTTATAGCTGGGAGTAGAAACTGAATCATAAATTCACTCACAACAAATATAGGATGCATTAAATCCACATCAGGATTACATGGAGTCAATTTACCAAAAAATCCTATTGTTGTCACATTCATGAGATTTTCTCCAAATTTAATTAAAAGAAAATCTCAACAAAATGTTCATATTTTATTCATATAAATCCACCCTTTACAGAAATAAAAATTTTGTTTTTTGGTTGTGTTTGTTTATAAGATTATTGGATTTGGTTAGCTAGAAGAAAGGTCTTGGTGGAGAAGTTGGTTCTCCAGTTGCAACATTAGATCAACATCCCTTACCAAACTGCAAGGGTTCGTGCATGCTTCTTCAAGCCATTTGTTTAAGTTATTAAGCATGAATGTAACATGCATTAATGGTTTTTATTAATATTTTCACACACAACTCTTTAGTGAACCTTGAGTAATGATTTTTGAGCGATAGCTCCTTATAATTAAATGTTCTTTTATCAAAACTACTATTCAATCCAATAATATCTATTAATAATTTATGTTTATTATAATAAATTATAAATTAATATTTAAAAAACCTTAATTTCATTTGAAAATAAGAACAACTATTAATAAATCCGTGTTTGGTTCCACTATTACACTTGTATACATTCTTTTGGCATGGATTCATCATTATAGATATTTATGATCATATAAGGAACATTTTCCATAATGTTAATTTTCAAAAAAATAAATGTGAAACCAAGTAATATGGCTTAATTGCATCTATTAATATTATATTTGGCATTATTATTAATTTTTATAATAAATTTTGAAATAATATTTTTTATATTATGCCACTCAGACTAAACTTTGGCTTATAAGACCTAAAGAAACTAATTATTTAGTTTGTTTTAAAATTGTATTTCTATGCTCAAAGAGCTTGGAGAGAAGACTGGGAAGGTCGGTATTGCAACAAAGATTATGAAACTGAGATCTAATGTTGGTGTACACATGGCACTCTAAGAGGAAGTGATTTTCATCTTCAATGTTCATATTTTCATGGAGATAGCAGATCCTTTCCATCCATGGTATTTTAGGGACTGCCCAACCACCTGTTTCACTATGAAGCTCATGAGAGTTCCTTCTTATCTTGGCTATATTAATTTTTTTCTTATGAGATACTTTTGATCTTCTAGAGTAGGGTTGATGACCTCCTTATAATATCTTAATTTTCTTTTAGCGTCTAAATCTTTCTCACACCACATTTTCTCTTTAAATTGAAAAGTAACAATATTTTTAATGTTATTAATATTTTGCAATGCAAAATTTTCATCGATCTCCCAATAGTTTAAAAAAAACCTGTAACTAAATTTTTATCTATGGAGATTCATCCCATTTTACCATAAAATTTTTTAACATATAAATAAAATTAATTACAATATCATGGCTTATCAATATTACATGTCCAAAAAAACATAATATAACCTATTTTTAATCAATCAATCTAATCAAATAAATAAAAATAGCATACTTACTTTTAAAATAAATTTCGATTTTTTATTTATGAACAGCTATTAAAATTATTAATTTCTAATTTATAAAAAATATTAAAATTATTTTAAAATATTATAACAAAATTAAATCTTAATCTCTATCTATTTAAATTGAAATTCTAAAACTTTATTTCAAAATAATCATACTTATAAACCTAACAAACGTCACATGAACAACCTGTTTTTAGGCCAATTGACCTTAAAAAATCTAATTATAAATGCAAGTATGGGAACTCTAATAAAATTAGTTGTCGAAATATATGCAAGAATAGTTTTGTTATGTTTAACGCCTGATAGACAACCTGTTTTTAGGCCCATTGACTCAAACAACTAATAATACATGCAAGTATTGAAACTCCAGTAAAATTATTTGTAAAAATATAACAAAATGGTCTGTTAGTGAATTCCCACTAGCCTGTTTTTAGGCCCATTGACCCAACCAAAGTTGAAAATAATTATATTATTTTATATTAATGGAGAAAAGGTTACATAAGTTGTAACGTATCTCCTTAGTTTAGGATTAGTTCCTAGAGATTAGGGGTTTGGTTGCAACTTCCTAACTTCTAGTATTGTACTTAATGATGTAATCTTTCATTCATGAATGTAGTGTGTATGAGAGTTCTCTCTCTGTTCTGAGTGTAGTCTCCAGGTGCAGGCCACACCTGAGAGCTACAACTCCTTCTTTCAATTCTGTGTGCTTATTTTATCTTGGTATCAGAGCTCAGTTTGGGTGAGCCTGATTTTTTATCGCCTTTGTGGCTGGAGTGTCTTTGTGGCCAGTGTGCCTTTGTGGTAGAATCGCCTTCGTGGCTAAAAGTGCCTTTGTGGCCACGTGTACACGAGAGCTTTGTGCTCGATTGAGCAGGTGGACTGCAGAACACCTGGCTCAGACTCAGATGATTTTTTAATTTTCTGAGTAGAAGGGGGTTGGCGCGTTTTTAGCGCTGACAATAGCGCCAGGAAGCGCAACTGGCGCGCCTGTTCAGCTGTTAATCGCGCCACCGCGCCATTGGCGCGGAGTCGCACGGGAAAATCGCGCCAAGTGTCTATTACTTACACCGATTTCATCCGGGCGCGGGTTTTTTGTTCGGGAGGGCGCCAACTCACCTTCAAGGGGATCCGTGGGAAGCCTCATCTTTGTTTGACGATTTGCAGAGGAGCAGATCGAACAAGTTGCGGATCTATCCAGGAGAGACAGATCGGATCAGTTTCGATCAGATTGATTTTTGGCTGTATTGGAAAACAGTGGATTTGCTCATCAGAGCGGGATTGTTTTTTACAGATCTGTCAGTAGGTGGATCAGAAGATCTGGCAGAAAAGTTGCAGATCGGGTGACAAGATTTGACAGGTATCGTTTTTTTTTACTGTTGAGTAGATTCATTTTGTAGATCTGATCAAAATGAGTAATACGATGGAATCTTATATCCACGAGTCTGGAAAACTTGATGGATCTAATTTCACGAACTGGAAGTTTAAGATCCAGACCTTGCTTGAGGGTGCGAATGCTTGGTCCATAGTTACAGGTGATGAGCAGAGGCCGAATTCGAACACAGGGACACAGGAGCAAGAATGGGATAAACGAGAGAACAAGGCGAAAGTTTTGCTGAAAATGTCCGTGAAGGACAACATCATCCCCCATATCAGAGAATGTAAAACATCCGCAGAGATCTGGACGACTATCAAAAACCTGTATCAGATCCAGAATACAAGTCGAATTATGGCACTTAAAAGCAAGTTATTTTCAATGAGGATGGACGAAAGTGAGACTGCTGCTGCATTTATCGCACGAATCAGAGATGTGAAAGACGAATTAGGGGCTATCAGAGAGAAGGTGTTTGACTCTGATCTCGTCACAATCACAATGAACGGGATGCGAGATGAATTTCAAATGTTCATCACTGGGTTGGCGGCAAGGGAGAAAGTGCCTACATTTGAAGATCTGACAGGCATCTTGCTGCAAGAAGAGGAGTGGCGACATAACTTGAACCCCCAGAATGATGACCTTGCGCTGATGGCGAAACGACGACCTTTCAAAGGGAAGCAGCCACAGCAGCAATCACAGTCGCAACTGCAGCAGAGAGGAGGTACATCGCAGAAGAGTCCATATAAAGGTATGCTTGTAAATAATCCTATAAGAAGATGTTATTACTGTGGAAAGAAGGGTCATATGCAGGATAGATGTCTTAAGAAGCAAGCAGATGATGCAAAGAGAAAACTGGAAACTGCAAAGCACAGAGGATACTTTGTCGAAGAAGAAGATGTTGAAGAAGATGAAGATTTTAGCCATGAATTTCGACTGTTCACAGTCGACTGTGCCCTTTCAGCATCGAATGAGGACGATATCTGGTATGTCGATTCTGGAGCATCCTCTCACATGACAGGTAAAAAGGAATTTTTTGAAAGTCTTGAAGAAAGTACATATGGATCAAAAATATATTTAGGAGATGATAGTGGATACGAGATTAAAGGTTATGGGGTTATTCCAGTTAAGTTACCAAATGGAAAAATCAGTCATCTTAAAAATGTTTTATATGTACCTGGAATTAAGAAAAATCTGATATCCGTATCCATGATAACTGATCAAGATATGCAAGTCGAGTTCTTCAAGACTCACTGTGTGGTAAAGGATTGCAGGAGAGAAATTGTTGCAACAGGCGTGCGCGTTGGAAGCCTATACAGGTTGGATGTGAAAAGTATACCAAAGCGAGCCATGGTTGCAGGTGGATCGGCAGCCGAACAACTCTGGCATCAGAGGTTCGGACATTTGAATTTACAGGACCTCATGTTATTGCAGAGGAAAGGTATGGTTGAGGGGCTCCCTATCTTTCGTAATATTCAGTTAAATTGTGATGGGTGTGCCTTAGGTAAGATGCATAGAGAACAGTTTCCTGTGCATGATAGGAGGAAGGAAACAGATATTTTGGAACTAGTGCACACTGATATATGCGGACCTATGCAGACAAGGTCGCTAGGTGGAGCGTATTATTTTCTGTTATTTACTGATGATTGCACTAGATATTCATGGGTTTATTTTTTAAGTAAGAAAAGTCAGACTTTCTAGTGCTTTATAGAATTTAAAACCTTGGTGGAAAAACAGTTTGGTAAGAGTATAAAAATTCTCCGATCTGATCAAGGGGGAGAATATAAGCTAGGGGAATTCATGAAATTCTGCAAATCTCACGGGATTTTTCAGCAGTTTATAGTGCCACACACACCACAGCATAATGGAGTTGTAGAGCGCAAGAACAGAACCTTAGTGGAGTGCGCAAGGAGCATGTTACAAGGTAAGGGTCTTTCTAATAGTTTTTGGGCAGAGGCTATTAACACTGCTGTATATTTGAAGAACAGAAGTCCTACCAGATATCTTGGCTTCAGAACTCCTTTTGAAGCTCTATATGGATTTAAACCAGCAGTAAATCATCTAAGAGTATTTGGGTCAAAAGCATTTCCCATATACCCAAAGCTGATAAGAAGAAATTAGACCCTAAAGCTGTTAAATGCATCTTTGTTGGTTATGGCACAGAATTTAAAGCTTATAAATTGTTCAATCCCGAGTCTCGTAAGATATTTGCAAGCATGGATGTAGTATTTCATGAACAAGTACAGGAAGGGAAAGATGACATTGGTGATAATTGGCACATTCCATTGGTGATAGATGAAAGCAGTGAGGATGAAAGAGAGCTGGAGCAGAAACAAGAAGAAGAACAGCATGAAGGTGATAATGCAAGCCCAATTAGAGTTGAAGAAAATAAATTTGAGGTAAGTCCCCTACCAAGGAGATCATCTAGGAGGACTCAAATACCATTAAAATTGAAAGACTATGCTTTGATGTCAAATGTTTTGAACATTGTAGAGCCCACTAATTACAAAGAAGCTAGTCAATTTAAGGAGTGGAGGGCTGCAATGAATGGAGAGATAGAATCTATTCTTAGAAATAACACTTGGGACTTAGTTGAACTGCCTAAGAATAAAACACCCATAGGATGCAAATGGCTGTTTAAACCAAAAATGAATGCAGACGGAAGTATTGAAAAATTAAAAGCTAGGCTGGTTGCAAAAGGGTACTCACAGCAGGAAGGTATAGACTTTGATGATACCTTTGCACCTGTAGCAAAGCTAAATACAATCAGAATGCTTATTTCTTTAGCTACTAAATATAATTGGAAGCTACACCAGCTTGATGTCAAATCTGCATTTTTAAATGGTGACTTAAAAGAGGAAATTTATTTAGTACAACCAGAACGGTTTGTAAAGCAGGGGCAGGAACATCTTGTTTGCAGATTGAAAAAGGCTTTATATGGCTTAAAGCAAGCTCCCAGGTCATGGTATGAAAAGGTTGATTCTTTCTTTTTAGAGTATGGCTTTCATAGAAGTTTAAATGACCCAAATTTGTATACCAAGTACAATAAGCAGGGGCAGATTATTCTGATCTCTTTATATGTAGATGACATGATTATAACAGGAGATGCAGATGATTTAATCAGAGGAATCAAAAGGCTTATGGCACAAGTTTTTGAAATGAAGGATCTCGGAAGCCTCCATTACTGTCTAGGATTAGAAGTATGGAGAGATACTCGGCAAACTTTTCTTACCCAAGGGAAGTATGCCAGAAATCTGTTGGAAAAGTTTGGTATGGATTAGTGTAGGTCAGCAGCGACACCTTTGCAGCAGAACTTGAAGTTGTGCAGTGACGATGGCACTAAGGAGGTTGATGCCACGATGTACAGACAACTGGTTGGCAGCTTGATATATCTTACAACAACCAGACCTGACTTGGCATACTCTGTTAGTGTATTGAGCCAATTTATGTCAAAACCGCTTGAGAGTCACTGGGTAGCAGCAAAAAGCGTGTTGAGGTATCTTTGTGGTACTATTAATTATGGCATTTTATACATTGACACATCTGATGTTATTCTAGCAGGTTTTTCAGATTCAGACTGGGCAGGTAACTTGGATGATCGAAGGTCCATCACAGGTTACGCATTCAGCATAGGATCCGGGGTCATACCATGGAGCAGCAAGAAGCAGAGTACTGTAGCACTGTCTTCATGTGAAGCTGAGTATCAGGCATTGTGTGCAGCGACGTGTGAAGCAATCTGGTTGAGAAGGCTTCTCAATGATGCAGGAGAAGAACATAAGAATTCCACTTCCATCAAAAGCGACAACCAGAGCACTATTAAATTGGCATACAATCCAGTGTTCCATAAAAATACCAAACATATAGACACTCAGTTCCATTTTGTCAGAGAGAAACTATAGTTAAAAGAGATTATTGTTGAATATTGTAAAACTTGTGACAATGTGGCTAATATTTTTACAAAGCCTCTTGCACGTGTGAAGTTTGAATTGTTTAGAAGGATGCTAGGAGTTCAAGACAATCCTTTCTCCATTAAGGGGGGGAGTTGAAAATAATTATATTATTTTATATTAATGGAGAAAAGGTTACATAAGTTGTAATGTATCTCTTTAGTTTAGGATTAGTTCCTAGAGATTAGGGCTTTGGTTGCAACTTCCTAACTTCTAGTATTGTACTTAATGATGTAATCTTTCATTCATGAATGTAGAGTGTACGAGAGTTCTCTCTCTGTTCTGAGTGTAGTCTCCAGGTGCAGGCCACACCTGAGAGCTACAACTCCTTCTTTCAATTCTGTGTGCTTATTTTATCTACCAACTAATTATAAATACAAGTATTGGAACTATAAAAAGATTATTGGTCAAAGTATATTCCAGATTAGTTTTTTTATAATGTTTCATGCCAGATAGACAACCTGGTTTTCGGCCTATTGAACCAAACAACTAATTATACATGAAAGTATTGGAAATCTAATAAAATTATTTGGGAAAATATATCCCAGAATATTCTTGTTAGTGAGTTCCCAATTCAAACGATCACGAAACGTAAGACATGAGGCCAGCAAACCTCTTCTAGCACTCTCTACCAGGTTGGCAGGGAGGACTTTTCTTTAACAGAAAAATTAAAAAATCAAGGTAACCTCCCCATTTGGTAAAGTATGCGTCACCTGCGACGTCATATCTTAAAAAGCATTATATTTTATGGACAGATTATGTATTAGATTATTATCTCTTAGTTTAAAAAAGTAACAGAATGATGAATCTTGTTTACTGTTGTTAAATTTTAGTATTTTGGGTGTCTTAAAGTTTTTTGACAGTGCTGAATCTATTTCCACTATCAAAAATGTAATTTAAACACTCCAAATACTTGATTTTTTGAATTTTATTTTATTGGATTTTGGCAAAAAACTGTTGTCTTGGCTATTTTTTATGCTGGATAGACAACTTCAATCATTATCTTCCAGGTAAAACGTCCAGGCTATTTTTTATGCTGGGTAGACAACTTCGATCATTATCTTCCACGTAAATCATACCTCACTTGCGATGTCATATCTAAAAAGATATTATTTTGTTTTTTTTTTAAATTCTAAAACGTCACACTATTTTTTTACAATCTAATTGTTTTTAGTGTGATTTTTTGAAAGTTTTTCTGACAGAATTTTTCCTTCTAATTTCTAGTCTCATAGGAATTTATTGAAAACAGAAATTTAATAGGTAACCTTATACAATCTAATAAAAAATAATTTAAATAACAGAAATCAAAATTCAAACTCAAATTTTTTAGCCAAATTCGAACAACCAAAGCTCCAAAATTTAACACTAAAAACAACTCCCTTTACAATAAACAGTACAATTAAATATAAACTTAACTGAATTTGATTATATTCTAAAAATCTCAAAAATATTAAATTGCAAATTTTAAAATATTTTGAAAATATAATATTACTAATAACCATAATATTAGCAAAATCTGGTATCCAGAGTATAGCCCTAGTATTAGCCAACTCTTATATCTACAGTATTCCAAATCTGAAACTTTTAAAGATTCTTCAAATTTCCAAAAATATTTCAAAATGTTAAATTTACACAAGAGATAAAGATAACTACTATAAGAATAGCCCTAATATAAAAAACTATGGCCTTTCAACATCGGAAATTATTTTCACAAAATAAAAATCCGGTAGTTGCGGGACTAATATAAAAAAACTATGGCCTTTCAACATTGGAAATTACATTCATAAAATGAAAATCCGGTAGTTGCGGGACTCTGATACTGTACGAATTTAATAATGAAAGAATAAAGCTTAGCTGCATCCTCACGGATCTCAGGTCTTCATTATATAAACCCCTCTTTACCTTCAGAGAAAAACATATCTGCGTTCATTTTAATTGAATTGAGCTACTCTTGCTCATTGATATTATTAATAAGAGAGTTTATAGTGCTGAAAATATATTCAACCGACCCATCATGTCTGGCTGCGGTGGAAACTGCAATTGTGGATCAATCTGCAGCTGCAAAGGGTCAGTTAATAGATTACTTTGTATAATTCCATTTTATCCGTTAAATATTTGATTCGATTAATTTTTTCACAAGAGCTTATGTTTGATGCCTGGAGTGGACGAAATGACAGAAATATGTCACCTTTTTGTAGCGTAGGAGAAAACAGACAATAGGAATGCAAGTTTTATTATCAATTACGGCTTCTAGATTTTGTAGTGGTGGAGGAATGCAAGTTTATTATCAATTAAGGCCTTTAGAGTTTTGGTGTTTAGAATTTATTTGCAAGTAATTTTATTAGTGTAAGCCATAGGAATGCAATTATTATTAATTTAGGTTTTTGGAGTTTTGGTGTTTAGAATTTATTTGCAAGTAGTTTTCCCTGTGTAGCTGGCAATTATTAATTAACAATTAATATTTATGGGTTGTAAGAGTAATTATGGTTTTTGGTTATAATTTACTGTTTTTATTGCACCCAAAGAGGTACAGTTTTTACCTGCGTCTTGAGGTGGATTGAGAATTCCATAGACATGAACTAGGTGAAATAAATTGATCTAACTTATCACATGAATTAGAATATTCTAGAAATCTGCAATCAACTTTTTACAATTCAGATCTATAAATTTTATTGACTTGAAACTTCTATTTTGCACAGTCAAGTCAATAGGTTTGGAACAATTTATTGCTGCCCAAATGACTAGATCTATAAGCTATATTTCTGTGTAATTTTTTTTTCTTTCTTTTCTTTTTCTTTAATAAAAATTAATGTTTGGTAAATTTGATTGGCCCAATAAAGATGCTTTTGTACAATTTATCGCTGCCCAAATGACTACATCCATTAGAGATATATTTCTGTGTAAATTTCTTTTCTTTTTCTTTAATGGGAATCACTGTTTGGTAAAATGGGAATCACGGTTTTGATTGTGCCAATAGGGTGCTTTTGTAGTATTAAGTCCATGACATTACAGGTAGCAGATAAGGGTGATTTTGTGGTATTAAGTCCATGACATTACAGGTAGGAGATAAAAGCTTTTGAGGATTTTCCATTATAACAGGTCAAGAATTAAGATACTTTAAGCGAGTTCATTAGGTAGAAAATGAATTCTCTGTGTAGAAAAAACTTTATTTTTTTTGGGATTTTCTATTATAATAAATATGGAGTATTTGAAAAAACAAAATAATAATAAATAAATTTATTATTAAGTGACTTTATAAGATTTGGATAAATATAAATTGATTTATTAGATATTATTTTTGGGATTCAACTACTTTAAACAAGTTATTTATCTATGACCATGGAGGTAGCCAGAATTAATTAATTTTTCATGATTTTTGAATAGTTCACTTAGCACTCATTATATTTGGTGATGGTGCTAAGTGGATTATTCAAAAATCATGAGAAATTAGTTAGTTACTGCTACCTCTCATGAAAATAATCATAAATGAATTACTTGCTTAACCCAATTGAATCCCAAAAATAATATCTAATATAATGCACTATAAAAACCTCTAATACTTAAAATTGATTTATTGTTAAATGATTTTATCAAATTTAAGGAATTTGAAAAATAGATAATGTAATATATACCTATTGTTTCATAATTTTTTTTCCGAAAATCAATTTTTATTGTCTTTGTGTACAGTTGCAATTGCAAGAGGGACGCTGACCTCCAGTTTGAAGAGAAATCGGCTGGTTCGCCCATTCTGCTGTTAACAAACAGCGGAAGCTCTGACATGGGGTATGTCTGTATACATGATATGGGTCGATGACATCACATGACCTTAATCTTTTTAGCGAGAGTTTGCTAATTATAATTGATGTATGTATCACTAATAAATTAAAGTCGTGGCATGGTTTGGTGCAGTTTTATGGAGGGTATGATAGTTGCAGGCGAGAACGAAGGATGCAAGTGTGGATCAAACTGCACCTGCGACCCATGCAACTGCAAATGAATGCATTTTTTTTTTAATAATATATAAAGGATTCTGGTATACGAGCGTGGGTGTGATAATATAAACGCTAGAATAAACTGGAATGGTTGGTCGTGTGGACACATGATTAATGGACTATTTTAAATTCCAGCTTGTATGCATTTACTATTTTAGCATGTCATGCTTGTTATAATTTGTTGCTTTAAATAGATAGGAGTTATATATATGTCATGTTGGCTGATGGATGCATCCTGGCCTATTATCAATACACAGTGTTTTTTTCTTCTGGAAAAAAACTGCCCGCTTGTTATAATTTCCTAATTCGAGTATTGTTATATACATAATACTATTTTTCTGTTTTGTTTTTTTTATGCAGAGGAATTGGCAACTTTACTGTTTATGTTTTGTTTATGTACAGGAATTTGCAATTGTGTTGGTTTTGTTTTTATGATGACGTTAGTAGAGGAATTGGCAAGGGCTGGTCTTGTATTTTTGGTGACATTTGGTATATATCACTATAATTTTAAGCTTTTATAGTCATAGGATTTGGAAATGAAATCTTTTTATACATAACATTTTATTTACACAATTATCATTACTTAAAAGTGTATTATAGTATATAATTAAAAATTAAAAATTAAAAATAAATAATAGTTTTTTATTTAAAAATATTGTTAAAATGAAACTATTATTTATTAATGATATTCTTATATAAAATTAAAGTTTATATAAAAATATTATTTATTACTTAGTTCAAAATATCTATTTACATATATGTTTATTTAGGAATATAGTTTTTTTTTAAAATATTTTATAATAGATATATTTATTTTGGAATTGGGCTTTCATAATTTTAATTAAAGTGGAAGGTAGTTATTTAATATTAATTAAAAATAAAGAGGGGAAATTTATTGTAATGGCAATTGTGTTTTCCTTACTTTTCAATATAAGTAAAAAAAAGTAGAAAATCTAATTAAATTAAACTATGTGTAAAATAGTCACACTGTCAAATGAGTTATGGTTTTCAAAAATGTGGTATTGTTAGGCTATAGTAGTTGTCTACTATATTGTAATAAAGGTTATTTACAAGTTAGAAGCTCTCAACCTAGAAAAGGGTTGAATCACCACGAGTAAGAATCTTCTTGTTACATGTTTTTTTAAACATATACATGTTTAACTCATATATTAGTTATTTTTTTAAATAATAATGTAATAATTTTATAACAAAGTTTTAATTTATTTTCTTATTGACGATTGGGAAGAATAATGGAAATCGAGGAAACCTTTTTACTTTAGATTCAATTTCCATAAGGAATATGATGAATTTTAATATAGTATTTTAATGTCTTATTATTTAAAATTAAAAATATTATTAATATTATTAGTCATTTAATTTATTTAACTATAATAATAGGTATAATTAACATTTAAAATATTATTAATATTTTGTGAAACATAATTTTAAAATAATGTAACTAGGAAAAAATGTATTCAATTTCAATATAGTTTATATATTAAAAAAAAAATCAAATATTTTTATAATCTCAAATATCATTAAAAATATGACGCGGTTTTAATGAGGTTTGAGGTTATTTTTTTCAATAACAATTTTCCGGAAAAACACATTGTAAATAATAGAGCTCTGATGATGAATTACACTCAGTAGTTGGAAACGGGTTAACTCTATCGTTTATGATGTGATTTTCAAAAAGATTTTGTTGAAAAATAAATATAAATCACAAAAAAATTAGACTCTCACATCACATATTTCTTTAACTTTATAATAAATTTTAAAATATTTAAAATTGTTTTTCTTTAAAATTTAAAAAAATAATGTAAATGTTATATGGTTTTTAATTTATTATAAATTAAAAATATTAAAGTTATTTATATATTTTTTAAATTTTAAATAAATCAAAAAATATTTAAAATCTAATATTAAACTTATTTTCTTAATAATAATACATTTAAAATATGAAAAAATATTCTAACAATATTACTCTATTTTTGGAAAAGTAACAATCATCTTTCTAATTTGATTTATCATTCATTCGTATTGTAATATATTGAGGAATTCTGTTGGAATGAGGAGAAATTTAATTTTTTAACGGAAAATATAGAATATTGTGGTAATGGTGAATATTATACATATAAATAATAAAAAAGGTTATAGAAAGAAAAGCGTTTAAAAAATGAATATTAATGTACTTAACCTTAGGAATGTGATAATTGTATTTAATGATAACTAGTTCTTAACTAGTTAAAAGACATTTTAATCATTTGTTTTAAGAAAACATTGGAACTATTAATGTTTTGTTGAAAAAAGTTATTTTCATTAGTGAATAATTATGAATAATAAAATCAGTTATGGAAAGTGACTCCATAAAAAGTAAAAGCTGATGGTAAATGTTTTCCAAGAACTGGAAGGTGGCTTCTTACTAAACTCACATGAACACTCTCAATGCATATAATAACACATCCCAATTTAATGTCCAAATTAAAACTCAAAGTCTGGTCAATCTTACATTTGGACGCTTCTCTCACTACTCTCCACCATGAAACCATAGCAATAACTCTCACGCACATAACATGCCCCTCTATGCAAAACTTCAATCAACCCCTACATCTAAGGTTTCCAATCATTTAAATGCTCAATTATGCCAACAATCCCAATGCAAATGAGTGTTCAGGACTTAACCCTTTTCAATTCTATGGTTAATTCATAGTCTAACCCACTTCATGAGTTTTGGGTCGTTATTAAATCCATAATACAAACCTTAGGCCAATTAGTTGGGCCTACCATCCACGAGCGTTAGTAATATTCGCTCATAATATAACCCTCCATACTATTCAATGGACCAACATAATAGTTCACTCTGCATCTATCCTTTCATGCAAATCCTTGACTTTGGTTTAAAATCAAACCCATCAAATATAAATGAATGTTCAGGCCCGCAATATTTATTCACATACCTTGCTGTATCCTTCATGCATCTTCATAACGCGACCGCCGTCCGATCCTTGGATCGGACCATCCAACAGATATCGCGCTCCTAAATGCACACTTTTTAATCGCTCAAAATCACGTGATGGACTGGGTCCCAGTAATTAACTTACCCTTCGCATTCAACGGTTGTAGGTTTATCGCGTTCCCATCCAATGATCCAATGGATATAACAAATATCACATTTTTTAACATTCGAGCTTTAACGCTAAAAAAAACGCGATAAAAGTGGTTTTTCACTTACCACTTGTGCCACGCGTCGGACAAAGAGCACTATCGCATTTTTTTTCAAAAACAACTTACCACTTTATAACTTTGCAAATACCACCAGTTTCTTCCTTTGAAGCCACTTTCACTGTTCACGCTCCTGGTTCTGTTCCCTCTCGCTCACAGTTCCGTTCCTTCATTTGTTTAACTCCGCCTCCCTTCAATTATATTTCAATTTCGCCTTCACGGTATCAATTCGCCTCACAGTTTCTTTTATGATCCTGCACCCTTACGAGTTCCACAGTTGACTACACCATTCCTTTGATATGGGGTCTCGCCGATTTCCCATCAATCCACTCCTCAGTGAGTTAATCAACCCTTAACACAAGCTCTTAACCAGAACCCTCAATCATCTACCCCGCCACTCATGAATTGAACCCTTACGGTTTGCTGTGACTTGTTTCAACATCCCAAACAAGTTCAACCCCTCTGCTCTTCTTCACCTTGCGAATTCTAAAATTAATTTCAGTCTCTCATTTGCATCAACGATCCTTTCAGTGATCGTTGATTGAGCCCATATGCTCCTTCAGATATATATATATATATATATATATATATATATATATATATATATATATATATATATATATATATATACAGAATCTCTAATGAACCTTATTCTAGAGTTATTCAATCAGTACAACCCATCTAAATTCAGAATGAAGTTTCTCCATATATCTATATGAAACCTTATTACATTCAATTCAAAACAATACTTGGTTCTTTCCTTATGTGCAGAGTATTATCTCAACTCCTATTTCAAAGTCTATTTATACATGATTCATGGAGATTCAAAGCATTCTCTCACAGAAACTAAATCAACCAATACACATACATTCATGAACAATTTCCTTCATTCATATTAGACAAATGAATTCACTTACAACACTACTGTCTTGGCCAAATCTTCAATTCGATGGCCTTCTACCTCATTACTCTCCTCTCCTTCTGATTTCCAGGTCTATCTATTAATGCCATTGAGGCTTACACTTATACAGGATGGGAATGAATCGACTTAGCTCCTACAATGATTCGACAAAACTCTTGAAATCCTCACATCCTAAATTTAGCCTAACTCCCTAACTGCAATGAACTGACTCTTCACATTCCTATCTAATCGACTTCTCCTGTCCTCTAATCATTCAAGGGTAGCTACAATTCTCTCTACATTTAATCAAAATTAATTAAAACCTACTAATTTCATTACATAAAATGTAACCCCTTTGAAGACTTAAAACTCCTAAGCCTATAAAACTACATGGAATTGGTTTTAGCCTAATGCCCCTGCATCATAAACAGTTACCTGCTCCTTTGGGGATAAGAGACTGATCCCAGTGAGGAGTAGGGGTTCTATTCATAGACTAAGGAGTGAGTGGAGAATATTCCTGAGTTGGTAGAGATTAGTGGAAAATCACTCAGCAAATCCTGATTTTGAGGTCTCAGCAGAAATTTCCACTGTCAACCCGTACCTTTCAGGTGTGGAGCACGGGGGAAAGAGGATGACGTGATCACCTCTTTTGATGGTTGGGAGGACCACAACTATAAAGTGCATAATCAAATAAGTAACTGTGTGTTTCAATTAGTTAAGCACTACATTACTTTTACACTATGTATGTACAAGTATTTATTTATTAGTGATAGTAACAGTGGGTACATGTTAGGAAAGTGCTGAGAGAGTATGGTACTAATATTTATTATTATCATCTCAATATGTATCTCACCAGACAAGTTTGGGTATTATCATTATGCGCAGAACTTTCATTACATTTAAATCGTAGTGTTTGTGATTATGTACAGAAAGGAATGGAATATCTAAGTTCCAGTTTAAACAACAGTGGTTGTCTGCTATAGGAAATGGGAAAAACAAGATTTCATCTATAGACGTATAAATATAAATTTTACAGTGAAATTCAGACTCAGTAAATTATAGATAAGTTAAGGGAATGAATTGTAAACTGTGTAAAAAGAAGGAAATTATATTTATATCTTGTAAAGATAAAAACACACATATACATGCTTAAAGAAGTATCTTTTTGAAAAAAACAATAGAGTTGACTGTCAGTTGAGTGTACGGGGTGAAACCTTAACACAAGATGCATTATCCCTCAAGTGTAGCTAT
Organism: Pinus albicaulis; assembly: GCA_034641835.2. NCBI lineage: Eukaryota > Viridiplantae > Streptophyta > Pinopsida > Pinales > Pinaceae > Pinus > Pinus albicaulis. Next base: position 502,712,906 of record CM076571.1, on the reverse strand, counting down.
ACATGGACACTGTACGTGGTCCGGTCACCTAGGTATTTACCTAAGGTACAAGGAAATGTATTGTAAACAAAGAAATTAATTACTGTAAAGACAGAAAAACAATTATTCTTCAAGAAATAGAGTTAAGCCTGACTGCTGAGCTTAAATACACATTATCAATACAAATGAACCAACGAGAATAAACATAATGAAAACTGGAACTGAAATATGTTCATACTTTTGCGAGAATAAGCTTTTCATATCATTAAATAGCGAAAGGCCATTGTGTGTAAAATATTATATACAATCCAAACAGATAACATCTATTCCAAAGAAAAAAGTAAACCTTACGAAATTCGCCATTTCAATACTTCAAACTTATTAAGAGTCTAGATTTAGAATTAAAACCCTCGGCAAATACTTCATCATAAATAATGAAGAAATTATAGAGTAAACATGACTACGAGGATAAGACTATCCGAGTTCTCAAGGATACTAGCCAGTTACTATCAAATTAAAATTTTACAATGTCGACATATAGCTCTTTAGATAGATTCGAGAACTGGATTCCTAAACCCTAAGAAAAGGGTTGAATTTCACTTGAGATAGTTTGGAATTCTGAGTCTGAGAGCAACATTAAAGAGTACCTGGAGGTGAGCTAAACGAATTAGGATTTGTGCTGAAGTAATTGGCATTGAAAATTGATGATACGATGCAGGAGAATGGCTAACCAGTGAGAAATCTGACTTGTAGTAAAAGCCATGAAATATAGATCCGTCAGAAAGATTTAAGAACGCTAAACATTTTCATAAGTAACTAAGAACTATGTTAAAACAATAAGTGTTCGATAGAGAGTTTACCTGTGGAGAAGATTTCACTACAACATTCTCTTCCTCACATTGTAATCCTTAGAACACCGAGAATAAGGTCAATAAGGAATTAAATCCAGAAGATTAAATGTCGAGAAAAGAAAAAAAACTCAGTATGCTCGAGAGGAGAAAGAAACTATTTATGATAAGAGAGCGGAGCTACTCTACCTAGAATGCAGTGAAAAGCATAGGAACCATAACGGAAGGAATATCCATAGCTACGAATGACACATTCCATCGAGCGTTAATTGTACTTTGCAACTGGGATCTCCATTTATTTTTGCTGTAAAGCCAAGGGGCATTTCCACTCTAAGGGTCTCATAAGCTGGAATGAACAATTAAACTAACGAAGTTGAAGCTGAGACAAAAGAAACATAGTGGTGACAAAACCATAGTGAAGAAGAATTACATAGCACAGACACAAAGACAAAGGTCGGTAACGTTTAGGGTTGGCGGAGTTAACAATGCAAACTCCTGCCCAAACGTCAACCATTGATCTTCTAAAATTCGAAGGTAAGGATCTCAAACCAAGTTCATTGAAAAACGGGAGAGATCTCGGTGGATCTTACAACTGTCCGTAGATTTTATTAACCAGTACTATTTGCATTAAGTCACTATGACGTGCCAAATTTGTCTCAAAAAACACAGAGATAAAGATCTAACATATGCGGTTGCAAAAACTATATGCTAAACTGAAGTTTTGAATTGACAGAATAATACATTAATCCATAACCCAAATAACACATATGTGACGAGTATTCTAGGATGGCGGTAAGATTTTAATTATATGTGTTTAGAGTTACAAGTTTTATAGAAAAAAAAATGATGGGTTGGTTGTGGGTTTGTAAAGATAAAACAAAATCGTAGGTATCATAAAAATATATCATGTACAAATCAGTAAATAATGGAAATTTTAGCTTCAGTTAATAATTTAAACTATTTTTTTTTTACTTTGGTTTGTGTGTGTGTCATAAGTGGTATGAGAGCAACATTCATATGCTGGGACCCCAAGGGTCAACTAACAATTTACGCTGTGTGTATATTGATGAAGAGAATAGAAGCATAACAGGAAACATCCTGAGAAGGGGAACAACGCAAAAACCACCCGAAGACACTGGGGAACCCCAAAAACAACCGGTTGTGAACCTAGATATGTGGGTTCAACTGAATGTTGACCAGCACTAGAAAACACGTAGACTGCTGGAGGAACATCAACATCAAACTAACACACTGTTGAGTATAGTACAGAAACTACAGGAAGAGATGGATCGAGTTCGTAGTGATAACAAGCGCTTGATGCAAGAGCAAGAAAAGATACTTAAGAGCCTATCAGATAAGCAAAATAAAGAAATGGAACACCTCAATGCTAATAGGGACATGCAAGAAGGTGATGAGCGAAAAACAAGAGAACACACCACTAATAGAGTGGAAAGAAACCCTTTTCAGTGAAGAAATAAGAACAAAAAATAAAATGAAGTAGAGTTTGGCAATGTGTCAGATCAACAAGAAGTTAAGAATCAAAAAGTGGAATTTCAGGGGGAGTTTTGGAAAATAAAACCACCAAAATTTGATGGTGAAGCTGAGGAAGTGGCAGAGGCATGGTTGATAAACATGAAAAAATGTTTTCAGGTGTACGAGTACAACAACAACCTGAAGGGCAGATTGACCATATATCAGTTAGGGAGAAAGCCACTCTGTGGTGGGAAGAAGTAAAAAATGTTTGTAGCATTGAGGACCAAGATTTTACTTGGGAATCGTTCTAGCAATACTTTAAAGACAAGTATTTAACAAAACGTTTCTATGATGAGAAAGCTAAAGAGTTTCATGACTTGAAGTTGGGACATATGACTATGGACGAGTATATCACCAAGTTCACCTCCCTGTTACGATATGTTCCATACCTTTGAGAGGAAAAGACTAAGGTGAAAATATTTCTGAGTAGTTTTCCATCACATATGAAAGAACAAATTGAATTTGTAAATCCTAGAACCATGGACGAAACCATTCGTAAGGCACAAATGTGTTATCAATAGTCCAAGGCTAAAGGGGAGGTTGGAAAAAGTTGGCAGCCAAGAAAAAGACAAAAAGGAAGCTCAAATATCAAAGGAGCCAAAAGCAATAACTTTAAGAATTCTGCATGAACTTCTGTTAGTAAAAAATTTGGCAGAAATCATCAAAGAACTCGCTGGCTAGCAGAAGAGAAGCCTACAGAGGCATCTAGCAAACCTGAGCAAGTGCAGGTGACCAAGCCACCTCTACAGTGTTGGGGGTGTGGTGAGGCACACTATTGTAAAAACTACCCATAGCGAGCAAGAAATGACACAGTTGAAAACTTGCAAGAGGCTTCTATAGTAGGCTATGTGGCATGAAACGTTCATCGTATCAACGCAACATTGGAGGATTGACAGACAGATTATCAACCAACAATGATTGAGTTGGTAGTTAAATTACTATCTCGATCTATTTCAATTCTGGTAGACCCAGGTGAAAGTGTAAGTTATGTTAGTACCAAAATAGTGGAATTTGTAAATTAAAAGGGTAGAAATTCAAAAACCTGTGGCTGGTACAACTAGCCACAGGAGAAAAAAGAAAGGTAACTGCCAAGATTCCAAACTATGCATTAGAAATTGCAGAACAACAGTTGAATGTGGACCTGAACATATTTCCATTAGGGTCCTATGATGTTTTGCTGGGCATATATTGGCTAGAAAAACATTGGACCTTAGTGGACTGCAAAGAAAAGATCATTTATTACAGAATGAAAGATGGAACACACAAGGAGATTCAGGGAATCAAGAAGCCACTATAGTTACGTCCAATTACAACATCCAAAATGAATAAATGTATGAGGAAGGGATGCCAGATATATGCTATTCAGGTGGGATATGCAGATTCCAAGAAAAGTCGCGTATGATGGAAAACATACCAGTGGTACAAGATTTCATGGATGTTTTTCCAGAAAATATTCCTGGATTACCACCTAGGCGAGATATTGATTACACCATAGAGTTATGCTAGGAGCATCTCTTGTGTCAGGGGGTCCTTATAGAATGAGTGTTCCAGAACTAACTGAGTTAAAAATGTAGTTACAAGAACTGTTGGACAAAGGTTATATTCATCCAAGTGCGTCCCCGTGGGGAGCACCAGTGTTGTTCGTTAAGAAGAAAGAAGGAACCATGCGAATGTGCATGGACTATCGACAACTCAATAAATTAATAGTTAAAAATAAATATTCTCTACCAAGAATTGATGATCTGTTCGATCAGGTGAACGGGGCCACTATATTTTCAAAGATAGATTTAAGATCTGGATATCACCAAATCCGAATCAAGGATGAAGACATTTGCAAGACTGCATTCCATACCGGGTACGTGCATTATGAATTTGTGGTGTTACCCTTCGGGTTAAAAAATGCACCAACAACCTTTATGAGGTTAATGCATGTTTTATTTCATCCTTTCCTAGATAATTTTGTACTTATATTTATAGATGACAATTTAAGCTATTCTAAAAACCATGAAGAACATAAGGAGAATTTAATGATTGTGCTAGAAATGCTAAGAAAACACCAGCTGTACGCTAAGTTCAGCAAATTTGATTTCTTTAAAACATAAATCTAGTACCTAGGCCATGTCATTTTAGCAGAAGGGATTGTTGTTGATCTAGAGAAAATCAAGACAATCATGGAATGGAAAGTACCCTAGAATGTGGCAGATATTCGATCCTTTATGGGTTTAGCTGGGTACTATCGGAGATTTATTGAGGGATTTTCTAGGATTGCTTTTCCCATTACCTCTTTGCAGAGAAAAGGAAAAGTCTTTAAGTGGAATTTTGAGTGTCAGAACGTCTTTGAAAATTTGAAGCCACTTTTGACCACTGCACCTCTTTGTACAGACACAAGTAAAGAGGGTGTTGGAGCATTTTTATCTAAAGCAGGAAACGTAGTGGCATATGAGTGAAGAAATTTGAAGGAACATGAGTAAAGGTACTCAACCTATGATCTAAAATTAACAGTAGTAGTACATGCACTCCGGGTATGGAGACACTACTTGCTGGGTAAAAATTTTGTGCTAAAGACAGATCATAGAAGCTTGAATAGTTATTTCAAGCAATCTGTTTTAAACTCCAGACAGGAAACATGGAATTCCTTTATAAGTGAGTTTGATATGGACATCCATCACGTGAAAGGTAAGGAAAACCAGGTGGCTGATGCTTTAAGTAGAAAGCTGCATTGTGTCTATGAGCTTTACTACAATCAACTTGAAAATAAATTCTTAGATCAAGTAAAAGAAGAAGCACAAAAAGATCTGGAATATCAATTCCTATGGCAGCAAATGGAAGAGAACAGAAAACAAGGAAGTACTTCTAAATATCGATTTAACCAAGAACAAATGCTAACCTTTAGAGGAAAGTTGTATGTACCAAATCGTGTGGAACTTAAGGAGTTAACCATGGATGAATACCATCGAAGTAACTATGCAGGACACCCGGGATACCAAAAAATGTTAACAACTATTAGAAAAGTATATTTCTGGCCTGGTATGCGTAAAAATATTGCTGAGTATCTAAATAAATGTTTGGAGTGTCAACAGGTTAAGGTGGAGCATCAACATCCCGCAGGATTGTTGCAGCCCACACTGGTACCTGAATGGAAGTGGGAGGTCATATCCCTAGACTTCATTACAATTTTACCTCGGTCAAATATACACAATGACTCCATCATCGTGGTAGTTCACAGATTAAGTAAATATGTACATTTTATACCTGTACAGTCTACTTACAAGACTGTACAGGTAGCAGATATTTTCATGAGAGAAATATTTAGACTACACGACATTTCGAAAACTGTTATTTCGGACAGAGATGTTAAGTTCACATCTACATTTTGGAAAAATTTGGTTATAGGTCTGGGGACCCAAATAAACTTTAGCACAACTTATCATCCTCAGATAGATGGTCAAACGGAGTGAGTAAATCAGGTGTTGAAAGACATGATGCACATGTATGTGATGCAACAACCAACCAAATGGGAAGACTACTTGCATCTGGTTAAATTTGCTTACAACAATGGCTATCAAGAGTCCTTTAAAAGTCGTCCTTTCGAAGTTCTATATGGGAGGCAGTGTCGCACGCCCATAAATTGGAGCAGCCCTGAAACAAGACTAATGTTGGGACCAGAAATGCTGACGAAGATGGAATCAGAAGTAAAGAAGATAAGACACAATTTGAAGGTTGCACAAGATCGACAAAAGATATATGCAGATAAAAAGAGGACTTATTGAGAATTCGAAGTGGGACACCATGTGTATGTGAGGATCAAACCCAAAAGGAGTACCTTGCGGTGGACCTCTTGTGCCAAGTTAGATTCCAAGTAAGAAGTAAAGAAGATAAGACAAAATTTGAAGGTTGCACAAGATCGACAAAAGATATATGCAGATAAAAAGAGGACTTATTGAGAATTCGAAGTGGGACACCATGTGTATGTGAGGATCAAACCCAAAAGGAGTACCTTGCGGTGGACCTCTTGTGCCGAGTACACAATGTGTTTCATGTGTCCTTGTTGAAGCATTATGTGCATGATTCGAAGCACGTAATTCATTGGTAGAATATACAGGTAAGATAGAATTAAAAATCCTAACTTGAAATATGATTTTTTTATGAGAATTTGACAAGGAAATTTTCTGTTTGCAGGTAGAGCCGGATGAGGAGTTTCTAGTCAAGCCACAATGCATACTTGATTGGAGGGAAATTATGCTCTGGAAGCGAGTCATCACCCAGGTTAAAGTGCAGTGGAAGCACTTTGGCTCGGATGATGCTACTTGGGAGGATGAAATATTTGTGCATGAGGCTTACCCAAAGCTCTTTCCTGAGCTAGAGTGAAACACCGAGGATGATGTTACTTCCTGGGGGGGAAGTTGTGATAGTTGCATTTAATGATAACTAGTTAAAAGACATTTTAATTATTTGTTTTAAGAAAATACTAGAACTATTAATGTTTTGTTGAAAAAAATTATTTTCATTAGTGATTAATTATGAATAATAAAATCAGTTATGGATAGTGACTCCATAAAAAGTAAAAACTGATGGTAAATGTTTTCCAAGAACTGGAAGGTGGTTGGGGTAGTTGGAAACAGTTACCTACTCCTCTGGGGATAAGAGACTGATCCCAGTGAGGAGTAGGGGTTATATTCATGGAATAAGGAGTGAGTCAAGAATTTCTTGAGCTGGTAGAGACTAGTGGAACATCACTCAGAAAATCCTGATTTAATTTCTGGTACTGACTGGACCAGGAGTCCTGAGGTCACAACAGAAATTTCCACTGTAAACCTGTACCTTTCAGGAGTGGAGCACGGGGGCAAGAGGAGGACATGATCGTCTCTCTTTATGGTTATGAGGACCATAACTATAAACTGCATAATTAGATAAGTAACTGTGTGTTTCAGTGAGTTAAGCACCGCAGTACTTTTACACTATGTATGTACAAGTATTTATTTACTAGTGACAGTAATAGTGGGTATATGTTAGGAAAGTGCTGAGAGAGTATGATACTAATATTTATTATTATTATCTCAATATGTATCTCACCAGAAAAGTTTGGGTATTATGATTATGTGCAGAAATTTCATTACATTTAAAGCTTAATGTTTGTGGTTATGTCCAAAAAGGAATGGAATATCTAAGTTTCAGTTTAAACAGTAGTGGTTGTCTGGTGTAGGAAATGGGAAAAACAAGATTTCAGCTATAGAGGTTAAGAGTATTATAAATAGATGATTAAGATGTTTATGGTTACAAGTTAGATATTTTCATGTTTCGTTGTTTTCTAAATAAACAGTTTTAATTTTTAATTATAGGTTATTGGAATGAGTTTCATAAAATGGAAAATATATTTTATTTATACTTCACTTTAATATCGTGAGTTTCTATTATTATTATTATTATTATTTTATTTTATTTATTTTTCTTTTAAAAATTAACATTATTAAATTTTGATATTTTGAATAATATAAATATTTATTAATAGATGAGTGTTTCAAAATATATATTTATTAATTGAAGTGTTTTATAAAATTATTTTGATAGATACAATTGGAGAGACTTAATATATTAGTTAAATAAAAATAAACACTATTTATTTAGTAGTTGAGGAAAATAAGGATGACAATATATATTATATTCATAAACAACATTGATAGTTTGGAGACACTTAATTTATAATAAGATGAACTAAAAACACTTAGAATGATATTGAAGAAATTGAGTTGAAATTGAGTTGTGGGTCTTAATTAATACTGAATTTTCACAAAGTTTTTGTCTTAGCTACAATGAGAATAGATACTTTGTATTCATTCTAAAAAATGTTATCCCTATCTAAAAATAAGAATATAAAATAGAAATTTGATGATGGTAAGTATCCATATTATTGAAGTGAGAATAATATGATTCCCTTATTTATTGTAACATACACCGATAAATTCACATGGAAATGCAAGGAGTTAATTTTTTTTTTATACAAGTTACCCACGGGTAACTATTCAAATCACTATTAAATATTCCTTACACATCATTAGTTAGAATGTTCACTAGTTCATAGTGTCACCTTAGTTTGAGAATGGTAAATTGCTTAACCATTAACAACCTCTATTATAGTACATTAACATAAAACTGTATGAGATACCTTGCATTCATTTCATTATTCATGTAGTCATCACATACTTTCCATCATGAACATCTCAAAAAGAAAGGAATCAACATCATCAATTTGATACAATAATCAATCACATCATTGAACACCAATATACCTTGGAAACCCAGTAGGGTGAAAACTACAAAACGTTTAATTTTATTATTAAATGTTCATGAGGGTGTTCAGCCCTCACTCAATGGCTTATAAGGGAGACCATACCTTAACCATCGTTTATAAATATTACAAAGAAATTTATAAATATCTAGCTTAAAGACATTATAATAAATATGATAGCATTTACCCACTAATCCTCATATCTTCATGTATTGGTGGCATGGATGTACCTACAATGGACCATCGTACTTTGGATCATCCTGAAGCTCGCACTCATATGCATGAACCATAATCATTTACCTGCCACCAAGTTAAGCATAGTATTTCCTTTGTACATGTCACCATCATTCCCTGCTAATGATGCCTTCAACATACATTGATGTCAAGATTCATAACGTTTTAATCAACAATTTCATAAAGTGCTTTGTGATGCTTCTCCATCTATTCATATAGAGTCGTGACATGCAAGCATAATATTACAACATGCTTCCTTTAACAACATTGCGCATGTGCTAGCTATAAGCGTGGAACCATCAAAGGATGTCTATAAAGTATTAACTAATATTTCCTTCGCATAACACACATTCTTGCAAGGAAAATTGCTACAATTGTAATATATCAGTTACAATCTTCGTACATGCTAATTACATAAAGTTTATCAAAATAAATAACCCTTAATCTATTACTTTGGTGCATGGAAGGAAAGCTAACATAACAAATGTTGCACCCATGCATGCAAATGCATATAGATTACAAAAGAGTATTCCCAAAGGAATGCTTACACAATGGAGTACATAGCTTCCATCACGAGTCTTCCCAAAAGAATGCCTAACACAAGAGAACATGCAAACACATATTTCCTTTTTCCATGAAATATAACATAATAGGCATGCAAAGACATGGTTTATTTTCCATAAAACTAATGGAATAAAGCATAATAATACATGTCTTATTCTCCAAATATTATACCAACATTACACACACACACACACACACACACATATATATTTCAAGGTAACCAAAACATTACTTTAGTTTTTTTTATATGTAATTCATTTTCTTTCAAAAAAATCTTTTCCAATGTAGGATAACAAAAACATGTTATAATTTCCCACATACAAATGTATATTCTTTCCAATGAAATCTAATACAAACATTGCATGCATATACATGATCTTGTTCCGAAAGAAACTAACATAATAATTATGATAGCATAAGTAATCACATACTCAATATATCTTCTATCCATGCAAAGAACCTTGTTTCTCTATGATTCTACATGCAAGAAGCTCATGCTTGGCTTCCAAGAATTTACCATAGATAGCCTCTTTTATGCATAAAAACTAGGCAACACTAACAAGGTTAACTTAACCTTTAATACACCTAAATCAAGAGGTTGACTTAATTCATCTAGCCATTTAATATTTTCAAGAGGTTATTCTTTTCAAGTAAGAACAACATAATATTTTCCAAAGAAAATATTATGAGGAACTAACATGGGTTCTTCATGACTTATTTTCCAAGAAAAACTCATTAACTTATCTCCCAACCCATGAAATATCTTCAAGAATTACTCTCTTTAATCTATATTCATTTTCAAGAAATAACTTGGATTTCCTTATCATTTCATACAAATGTATGAAATCCCCTTCTTTTAAAAAAAGAACAAGCTCATTTTTCATGCATATATATAAAGATAGGTAAAATTATATATATTATCTTTTACTACCATCTTTCAAGATACATATAGTAATATTTGCAGGAACTCACATGGATTCTTTTCCGTAAGTTTGTCTTTTACTATGGTATATCTCTAAGAATAATATATTTCTAAGAGTTTAAAATAATAGCAATATTTCCAAGAACTTACGTAGTAAGTTTGTCTTTTACTATGGTATATCTCCAAGAATAATATATTTCTAAAAGATTAAAATAATAGCAATCTTTTCAAGAACTTACGTAGTAAGTTTGTATTTTACCATGGTATATATCTAAGAACAAAAGTGACTATTTTCATACAATATTTTGTTTTCTTTCAAAAAACTAGGTAAAAGATTAGTATGCAAAATATTGAATACTTTTTATTTTCTTTCAAGAATATGGTAAAAAAAACTAATATGAAAAATATTTTTCTTTCAAGAGTACTTATATTTTAAATCTTGGAATCTCTTAGCCCAACTAGACTCATGGCCCTTCTCCCCTTCGTTCTCCAATAACTCTCATGATGCCTCAGTCATCCTAGTTCTGCTCCTTATCACTCCATGCTGCTTCCGCTCAGTAATCAAACATCTTGAGAGATCATGGATTCAGGTAGCAAACAAGCTTTACAAGCGTCTATCAGATCTAAGGCTTGCTTCTGCTGTAACGATCTAAGGTAAATTGATAAAATCTGATCCGATCCGATTTGGATTCTCATAGGGAAATGGTGCAAATGCATGGTGGAACCAAATAAAACAAAACAAAACCCTCACATAATGTGACCATATAACTTCTGCAAACCCTCCTGCTATAAACAAATATAAAATAACTATGCATATTTCAAATATCCCCCACCTCTGAGGCACATCTGCTCTTGATCCACAATATTTTCTTAATAAATATCTCTTCCCCAAATCCTAAATTACCTCCTTCCATCTATCGAGACTGAGTGGAAAATAGCAAGTTACCAATAACTGGTTCTTTATTCCAACCGATTCTTGATTAAACAGTTATAGTAAGATTGATTTACCATGTGTAAATATGTAAGGTCGAGTAGGTATGTTACATACTCCACCCCTTGAAGAGAACACCGTCCTCGGTGTGCTTCTCTCAGTGAAACTTAAAGTTATACTCATGATATAATAATAAAAACAACCCAAAGGGGGTCCTTCCCCTTCACAATGAAACACTTTATTTTCTGTAAATTTCCTTAATTGAAACAATAATGTTTTTATCCATAGTCATAAGCATGTATAGCTCAAAAAAAATATTCATTTCCATTTTTAACCACTTATCCATTATTCAAATTCATAAAAAATATAGAAAAATACTATACCAACTTACCATTACTTACCAATTACTATTGGAAGTAATGATGGCTTTTACACAAGCTCTCTGAGAATGGTTGAACAAACCATCAAGACTCCATGGAAAGAGCCTGTAATGTATGACTAACAAATTCAATCATATTAGTCACATAGTTTCAATAAAATGAAATGCTTGCAACTATCAAACATTCATGCAATATCAAGAGATGTTTTAATCAGAGTAAGTGAGTTGTAAGGAAAATGAATTTTCTTGTTTGGGAAACATTCTTACTACATTGTTTTGCAGTAGTCAAAGAGATGACAGGAGGCGGTACTACCTCCGGTATCCTGTACAAGTTATTTCCCAAAGTAATAATAATAGCACGAGGCCTAGACTCATACACAGCATGTCGCCTCCACAATTATGGTTGGCCCAATAATACATCAACCACATCAAGAGGAGCAACATCACACAATACCTCATCCGTGAATGGCTTGATACTGTACGGAAGGCGGCACTGTTGGCGGATGCGGAGATCTCTACCTGGATGGAGCCACCCGATGGTATACAGCTGCGGGTGTGATATGGTCGGTAGGCGAGCCGCTTCACGAACTCTGCTGAAATGAGGTTCTTTTGGCTTCCGCTATCGATGAGAAATTGTAGCGGAGAATCCTTCACCCACATCTGCGATTGGAAGAGGTGCTCCCCCTCCTCTGAATCCTCTGGACCCTCCCTCTAGATCTTGGTGGTGGTAACAATGGAATTGGGATCTGCATCGATGATATGCTTCCCTTTGTCATTTCCTTTTTCTGGTTCTAACTTAGGATCAGAAAATGCATCTGATTATGGTGCCTTTAGTTCGGCCACCAAAGGCTGTTTGGCCCGACACTCGTTTGTGCTGTGAGTGGGGCTGTTATGAAATTCACACCACTTCCCTGTGTCCTTCTTTGGATTTGTGGTGTTGTTCTGAGTCACATTGCTTTGGCCTTGCCCCTTGTTCTTCGGTTCAGGGGCACCTTTCGTATTCACGGAGATCAAAGTCTCGCTTCTTCTACTTAAACACGCTCGATCTTGGTGGTTTTCACAAATGCATTGCCAAGCTTGTATCTCAAGGAACTCATTTTACTGAATGTGTTTGTGCAGACAGCCGCGGTACTTGAGCACCAAATGTCTCTCTGAATCTTTAATACCCAACTTTGTGCGCAAGGTATGGAACAGATTCGTCAATTCGTGAACATCTTGATCCTTTTGTTGCCGCAGCATGGTCCATTGGATGTATTGTCCTCATATCTCCCCACAGGGTAATATTGTTCCTTGATGCAGTCTCGGAATGAATTAAAAGTGGGTATGATCGAGAACAGAGAGGGTTCCCCTTCGCCCTCTTGCTCATGGTAGGTTTCCCACCAGTCTTTGACATGGGGGGCGGCTTTGAGGAGTGCAAAAATAATATTTTCTCTGTCAGAGAAGTCATGGACCGAGAAATACCCTTCCAACAAATTTAACCATATATCTATGGAGTCTACATTTATTTTTCCTTCAAATATAGGAATGTCAAAGTTTACCTGTACCTTGAAGGGAGTGGCGCCTCCAGAGTGGCTGTTGGATGAAAATGTGCTATATGTGGGCAGTCGTTGAAGGATTTGAGAAATGTTATCCATCATTGCGTTCCTTTGTTTCTCGAGGGCCTCCTCGAGCAGTATTTTGATAGGATCTCCAACTCCCTCGTCTTTCTTTTCTTCTGCCATGGGAGGTCGTCGGGGTTTGCGAGGCTGATCTTGCAAGGGTTCAACCAGATCGAGCCCTAACTCCTTATACCTTGACCGCGTTGGGGACATGCAAAGAAAAAGAAAGAAAGAGTAGACCCGATTTGATACCACTGATCTGGATTTTATGCAGGACCACAACAGAATACATAAATAACCATGAACATAGAGATGCAGCAGAAATAATGCTTCATTTCATTAATATCAAATAAAATAAATATGCTTACAGGAATAATGGAAATAAAATAGCTAGGGTGCTGGTAGCGAATCTTTGAGAAGAGATGTGATGGCTACAGACCTCTGAATTGTGTTACAATGAGGCTCGAGGGCATATTTATTATTTAGAAACAATGGAGAACTCTAAACTTCCAAAAACCTAACCCTAGGAGATGAAGCGCCAAAACTATGGGCCTCGTTTGGGTAAATTGGTGGTTCAACTTCCCAGGGACGTAACTTTGGCATCTGATCTCCGTTTGACGCGCTCAATAGCTCGTTAGAAAGATCTATCCGAGGAGTACAAATTTTGAATGGGAAACATCAATCCATGGACCCATTTTTCTCTCTGTTTTCCCAAAAAACGTCGTTTAGGGCCTCAAAACCGCTCCGGAAGTTTAGGACCCGAAAAACTGCTAAAAATAGTAAGTTTTGTTGCAACTTGAAAACTGAAAGAACTGATGGTGGGGGTTCAAATGGAATAGGTGGGTGGCCACAAATATCCACCTGGATCATTAAGGCCCCAAAACAGCTCTGGGAGTGGAGGACCCGAAAACCTACTAAAAATAGTAAGTTGTGATGAATGTGAAAAGCTGCAAGAATTGATGGTGCTGGTCCAAGTGGAATAGGTGGGTGGCCACCAATATCCACCTGGATCACTTATTCACCTCCAGGTTCATTCTCTGAATACATAATGGTTCTTTTGATGATAAACAACTTGAGAATTTATGATGAGGGAGTCTTGTTCATGATATGATTTATTAATTGAGAAACCATGATATTCAATCCTCACAAGTGCCTTTTTGTTTCCTTTGTCATATATAAATTTTATCTCGTTGAACATTTATTTTTGTGTCTTGCAATGTCTCACTTATTAGAGTCTGAACTTGACATTCCACTCAAAATAACCTTCTTGGATAATTATATTATGTTTATTTTTCTTTCGATTTTCTATAGAAATCTATACATCCATGTCAAGATACATTAGATAAGATTCCATCCTCACCTTCTAGAGTACATAAAATTTTCAATTCAATAATGGTACTGCATTTGGGGCAAGTCAATCTTGGTTAACCACGGTATGTTGAGGTCTACCTTCTAATGGTTAAATTATTCATAAAGGAATCTACTATGATACCAATTGTTGGAAACCACAACATATTAAGAGGGGTAGAGGGTGAATCAATATTTAACAATTTTAATAATTCATTAGCCAATAAAAGACACTGAGAAAGGAAGCAATATATCAATCAAATAACTATTTGAACACTAGAAGTTTAGATGGAAAGCAATATAGGAAAAAACCACAAACTATTTTTTATTATGATGTAAATGGAAGCACCAAATTTATATTATATCAATTTACATAGGAAAAAACCTATTGATGGGTAAAACCTCATTTTATCTGCAATCACAAACTTGTTGGAAGCATCAATTCCTAATTTTTGCAAGAACTAAACTACTGGAGTCATCAACCCCTTGATATTTACAAGAACCAACCTAAAGGAAGAACCACCTCCTTGAAGTTTATAGGCACCAACCTCAAGGAAGAACCAAGTCCTTGAAGTTTACAATAACCAACCTTTAAGGGATCACCCACTCTATGATATGCAGGTGCCAACCTACTATGCCTAGTAGAAAGTTTTTTCATCTCATTTTCAAACTGAAATCCGTAGGATATTTTACTAAGATATTATTGAAATAACTATTTAAATATTAGATCTATCAATATTCCTTGATCTAATTTATATTTGAACTTCACCTACCTAGCATGTATTTTCTAAACAACAACCACTTGCAACATAGCCTTTTCACCTCTTTTATGCAAACTACTACAGATCTTAACAAATGTACACTCTCTGCAACATTTAATCACCATATTTATTTCATATCTATGATTGAGTTTTTCGTTGTGTAGTTCCCATAGTTCTAATTGCTCTCTTCAAGTTGCATGTGCATCTTTATGTTCACTTCATCTACAGGTCTTCCATATCTATTATCTTCTTTGCAACACCCTTATTCTCCTTGCATGAGCCAAGTAGGTTATTCTTCTTTTCCTTCACAACACACCCATCTCTTACTCTTTACATCCAATTAACACTTTGTCTTGTGCAAGGGAAAAACTATTCCTATCATCGAATGTAACTATTTTAACCTTTAAATATTAGATATCACTTTGTTCATGTCAACATCTCTGTATATTTACATCTACCATCTCTGATTTCATCAACATGCAAGATTTATTTTTCTTAATCAATTTTGGCACTTGAATGCTAAAAGTCATTTCATATCCCTTGACGGTAGGCTTCCAATCACATGTGACCATGACCTAGAATAATATTCCTATACCTTCAAGGAATTAGGACCAAGAAACTTCTCCACTCTTAAACATTTATGATGCTCTATAATGTATATTTAATGGAATTGGATCAACAACTGAGATTGACATCAGGGCCCTTTATTTTTCTGACTATTAATGATTGAGAGTGGGGGGGGGGGTTAGGTAGGGATTTGTTTCTTATGTGAAGAACTCCCAACTTCTTTCCCCAAGCATGCCAAATTCCCCACATTAACTTTTTCAATCGAACGACTGAAAAACCATAAAGGGCCCCTCTATTTTACAAAGTTTCATGAGGGGAGGACGTCCCAATTTTTTTCATATGTGCCCTAATCTACCAAAAAATCACACACACTCAATGGGTTCACTAGATCACCATGTGGGCTCAACCATATGTCTCACCTTGCAACACCTACACACAAATTTCCATGCATGAGACTCGAATCTTGACCAACTCACCTTCCACACCACTACCACCTTTAGCTAGCATCATCCTGCCATGTGACGTTCTTTGGATGGTAGCACATGCCATAAAATAACAATCCCCTTAGTCACATAAAAGGGCCAATTCCACCTACTACATGTCAAATTGATAGTGTTCCATGTAATATGTTTAACCATTTCATCTATGCCACATCATCACACTCACTCATGTGCCACATCGTCATCATCCTGGTTCCTTGGGCCATTCTAGTAGTTGAACTTCATATACAAATGAGGATACACATTTGGGGATTAAGACCAATATATTATTAATAAAAATTAAGCATGGATGGGGATTAATTAAAATCCCTAATTATGAAAGCTTAAGCCTTAATTAAGCATCCATAATTCAGCCTCATTTCCTCTTCTTCCTCATCTTCTAACCTTACCCTACAATGATTCCACCGCCTTTTATCCCTTGTCATTATTGCAACATTTTAGCCTTACTTATACACATTGATAAGCCTTGGGCTCATTTAATCATCGTTGTCACATTATGCTTGGCCCATAGATTTCTTTCACTTAATGTTATTAGCTTTCCTTGGGGCCTGCTACAAGTAGTGGTATTATTTTACAACCTTAATGAATCCTTATGTATAGGGTGGTTCCATCATCTCAAAACTAGTTTCTACCTTTTATACCACTCATTCCTCCATTACAAGCTTCCTCGGTGTCCTTATCATGCTCATTAAACACTGAAAGGAAACAAGTATCCTTTCTCTTTTTCGGGCTCATTCAAGCTGAAGAAAAAATGAACTATTGAGCTTACTTGTTTTCTCTTTGGTGTTCATTAAAATATGAAGGATACTAAAAAGAGAAAAGGGAAGGGAATTATTTTACTTGAGTTATTAGTCAAAATGACAATGCCAGTCATGTCACCCTTGAACATGGTACCTGTTTGCATACTTTCCTCACAGTTGGGTTTTGGCTTTCCGAGGAGCTATATCATGAATACGAGCCTATTTATTACTATGTTTGGTTACTCTTCTGGTCACTATGCAACATGTTTCAATTCCTCCTGCGTTTTTGCATGATATCACATAGTGCTTATTAGTCAGTTATATCATGTCACTTTTGTGTCATGCTATTATATGTTCAAGTGAAGTCTCCTCTTGAGTTGGTCATTTGTAGTCCTTATTGACCTTTTTGTGATGACCATCCCTATGTCAGTTGTACTTCAAGACTTCATCTGATTCACATTAGCCTTTGGTATGTTCCATGTTGATTGATGGGGGATACATCAAGGCCCTCCTTTGATGAATATTCTCTTGTCGAATTTAGCTCATTATGCGAGAGCTTGACTTAGGAACTATTAGTACCTTGGAGCTAGCAGACCTCAATGGAAGGCTTCTTCGCAATTTATAATGGGTTTACCTTATGGCCCCTTATCAGTCAAGTTTGCGAGTATTAAATGTCAACTCACTTATTCACACTTCGTGGACCATGGTAGGTACCTTGGGGTCCATATTCATCATTAGTAGGTCCCCTCATGCCTTTTATGGTATACCTCATTAACTGGCTATCAGGCAGTTACTACCATCATCAACATCAACACTTCTATTCACATGTTGTCAATTTTTACCGTCACGGTTGTGTAGCGACCTTTGGTTATAAATATTTCTATCTTATATATCACCCTTCCCAAGCTATGTTAGCAGTATGTATTATTTTATGTACTTTGAGGACTACTCTAGGAAATCTATATTCTATGTGTCCATAGCACTACTGATATAAACTTAACATAGATCCACATTATATTTTCTATTGGCTAGATATTATGATATGTGATACAAATCCACTATGTATTCCTTGTGGCCATGTCCTAGCATTTCATGTCATGGATTTGTAATGTATAGTTGGTAGCCATGTCCACTTTGTCTTTATGACCGATCATGGGTATTCCTGACTGAAGGATGATATCAACAGGGTTGATACTTTATCATGTGAGTAAATTCGATTCATAATTGTAGTTTGAGCTCCCTCCTTCCACTTTTAGCTTTGGGATTTTTTTGTAATCCATTTCGGCCATCATTTTCTCTTCTAATCTCATGCAACCCTGTTTTCCACTCCATTATAGTGAGAGACAACAAATTTCAGTATGCTTCAGTTGTTAGATAGAATGCATCTCCTTTCACCATTTTTTTTTTACTTATATGAGTATTTCAAGGGAGTTATTCCATTTTAAAAAGGTGAAATTACGTAATTGAGTAATTTCACATAATTATTTTGTCACAATTTCATAATTATGAAATAATAATTGTTTCATAATTCAGAAAAATATTCTACACTTTTTCATTCCTAAGGAGATCAACTTGACCTACTTGTTTATGAGGAGTCCATTATTGTAGAAGTTTCCTAACTTATTAAGTCCTGAGGTGTCTAGATATATTATCATAGATGATAAAATGAGCCTATTTATTTTGACCCTATCAAGAGAAATGGGACTAGATCTATTTAGATCTAGTTATATCCAAAGAGTTTGATATAACGTGAGAGCTTTACTAATTTGTGAGGTTATCATTCTTAGAGGTTCAAACTGGACTGCAAGATAGAGAGGACAACTTATTGCTAAAGCTATACCATTATATTTATTACCATTTGACTCGAACGAAAGTATATGATTTCTCTTCTCTATATGCTATGATTTTCATGTAAATGTTCATATTTTATTCATGTAAATCCACCCTTTACGGAAAGAAAACTTTTGTTTTTTGGTTGTGTTTGTTTATAGGATTATTGGATTTGGTTAGCTAGGAGCAAGGTCTTCGTGGAGAAGTTGGTTCTCCAGTTGCAACATCAGATCGACATCCCTTACCAAACTGCAAGGGTTCGTGCGTGCTTCTTCAAGCCATTTGTTTAAGTTATTAAGCATGAATGTAACCTGCATTAATGGTTTTTATTAATATTTTCACACACAACTCTTTTGTGAACCTTGAGTAATGATGAGTAATGATTATTTAGCGATAGCTCCTTATAATTAAATGTTTTTTTATCACAACTACTATTCAATCCAATATAATCTATTAATAATTTATGTTTATTATAATAAATTATAAATTAATATTTAAAAAACCTTAATTGCATTTGAAAATAAAAACAACTATTAATAAATCCATGTTTGGTTCCACTATTACACTTGTATACATTCCTTTGGCATGGATTCATCATTATAGATATTTATGATCATATAAGGAACATTTTCCATAATGTTAATTTTCAAAAAAATAAGTGTGAAACCGAGTAACATGGCTTAATTGCATCTATTAATATTATATTTGGCATTATTATTAATTTTTATAATAAATTTTGAAATAATATTTTTTATATTATGCTACTCACATCAAACTTTGGCCTATAAGACTTAAATAAACTAATTATTTAGTTTGTTTTAAAATTGTATTTCTATGCTCAAAGAGCTTGGAGAGAAGGTTGGGAAGATCAGTATTGCAACAAATATTATGAAATTGAGATCTAATGTCTGTGTACACACGACACTCTAAGAGGAAGTGATTTTCATCCTCAATGTTCATATTCTCATGGAGATAGAAGATCCTTTCCATCCATGGTATTTTAGGGACTGCCCAACCACCTGTTTCACTATGAAGCTCATGAGAGTTCGTTCTTATCTTGGCTATATTAATTTTTTTCTTACGAGATACTTTTGATCTTCTAGAGTAGGGTTGATGACCTCCTTATAATATCTTAATTTTCTTTTAGCCTCTAAATCTTTCTCACACCACATCTTCTCTTTAAACTTAGAAGTAACAATATTTTTAATGTTATTAATATTTTGCAATGCGACATTTTCATTGATCTCCCAATAGTTTAAGAAAAACCTGTAACTAAATTTTTATCTATGGAGATTCATCCCATTTTACCATAAATTTTTTTAACATATAAATAAACTTAATTACAATATCATGGCTTATCAATATTACATGTCCAAAAAAACATAATATAACATATTTTTAATCAATCGATCTAATCAAATGAATAAAAATAACATACTTACTTTTAAAATAAATTTAGATTTTTTATTTATAAACAACTATTAAAATTATTAATTTCTAATTTATAAAAAAATATTAAAATTATTTTAAAATATTATAACAAAATTAAATCTTACTCTCTATCTATTTAAATTGAAATTCTAAAACTTTCTTTCAAAATAATCATACTTATAAACCTAACAAACGTCACATGGACAACGTGTTTTTAGGCCAATTGACCTTAAAAAAACTAATTATACATGCAAGTATGGGAACTCTAATAAAATTAGTTGTCGAAATATACGCAAGAATAGTTTTGTTATGTTTAACGCCTGATAGACAACCTGTTTTTAGGCCCATTGACTCAAACAACTAATAATACATGCAAGTATTGAAACTCCAGTAAAATTATTTGTAAAAATATAACAAAATGGTCTGTTAGTGAATTCCCACTAGCCTGTTTTTAGGCCCATTGACCCAACCAACTAATTATAAATACAGGTATTGGAACTATAAAAAGATTATTGGTCAAAGCATATTCCAGATTAGTTTTTTTATAATGTTTCATGCCAGATAGACAACCTGGTTTTCGGCCTATTGAACCAAACAACTAATTATACATGAAAGTATTGGAACTCTAATAAAATTATTTGGGAAAATATATCCCAGAATATTCTTGTTAGTGAGTTCCCACTTCAAACGATCACGAAACGTAAGACATGAGGCCAGCAAACCTCTTCTAGCTCTCTCTACCAGAGTGGCGGGGAGGACTTTTCTTTAACAGAAAAATTAAAAAATAAAGGTAACCTCCTCATTTGGTAAAGTATGCGTCACCTGCGACATCATATCTTAAAAAGCATTATATTTTATGGACCGATTATGTATTAGATCATTATCTCTTAGTCCAAATAAGTAACAGCATGACGAATCTTGTTTACAGTTGTTAACCTTTAGTATTTTGGGTTCTTTAAAGCTTTTTGACAGTGCTGAATTCATTTCTACTATCAAAAATGTAATTCAAACACTCCAAGTATTTGTTTTTTTGAATTTTATTTTATTAGATTCTGGCAAAAAAAACTGCTGTCCGGGTTATTTTTTATGCTAAGTAGACAACTTCAATCATTATCTTCCACGTAAATCGTCCAGGCTGCTGTCCGGGCTATTTTTTATGCTAGGTAAACAACTTCAATCATTATCTTCCACGTAAATCGTCCAGGCTATTTTTTATGTTGGGTAGACGACTTTGATCATTATCTTCCATGTAAATCATACGTCACTTGCGATGTGATTTCTTAAAAGACATTATTTTGTTTTTTTTTTAATTTTAAAATGTCGCACTATTTTTTTACAATCTAATTGTTTTTAGTGTGAATTTTTTGAAAGTTTTTGTGATAGATTTTTTTCTTCTAATTTCTGGTCTCATAGGAATTTATTGAAAACAGAAATTTGATAGATAACCTTATACAATCTAATAAAAAATAATTTAAATAACAGAAATCAAAATTCAACCTCAAATTTTTTAGCCAAGTTCCAACAACCAAAACTCCAAAATTTAACACTAAAAACAATTCCCTTTACAATAAACATTACAATTAAATATATAAACATTACAATTTAATATAAACTTAACTAAATTTGATTATATTCTAAAAATCTCAAAAATATTAAATTGCAAATTTTAAAATATTTTGAAAATATAATATTACTAATAACCATAATATTAGCAAAATCTGGTATCCAGAGTATAGCCCTAGTATTAGCCAACTCTTATATCTACAGTATTCCAAATCTGAAACTTTTAAAGATTCTTCAAATTTCCAAAAATATTTCAAAATGTTAAATTTACACAGGAGAGAGATAACTACTATAAGAATAGCCCTAATATAAAAAACTATGGCCCTTCAACATCGGAAATTATTTTCATAAAATAAAATCCGGTAGTTGCGGGACTAATATAAAAAAACTATGGCCTTTCAACATTCGAAATTACATTCATAAAATGAAAATCCACTAGTTGCGGCACTCTGATACTGTACGAATTTAATAATGAAAGAATAAAGCTTAGCTGCATCCTCACGGATCTCAGGTCTTCATTATATAAACCCCTCTTTACCTTCAGAGAAAAACATATCTGCGTTCATTTTAATTGAATTGAGCTACTCTTCCTCATTGATATTATTAATAAGAGAGTTTATAGTGCTGCAAATATATTCAACCGACCCATCATGTCTTGCTGCGGTGGAAACTGCAATTGTGGATCAAGCTGCAGCTGCAAAGGGTCAGTTAATAGATTACTTTGTATAATTCCGTTAAATATTTGATTCGATTAATTTTTTCACAAGTGCTTATGTTTGATGCCTGGAGTGGACGAAATGACAGAAATATGTCACCTTTTTGTAGTGTAGGAGGAAAGAGACAATAGGAATCCAAGTTTTATTATCAATTAAGGCTTCTAGATTTTGTAGTGGTGGAGGAATGCAAGTTTTGTTATCGATTACGGCCTTTAGAGTTTTGGTGTTTGGGATTCATTTGCAAGTAGTTTTATTAGTGTAAGCCATATTAATGCAATTATTATTAATTTAGGATTTTGGAGTTTTGGTGTTTAGAATTTATTTGCAAGTATTCTTCCCTGTGTAGTTGGTAAATATTAATTAACAATTAATATTTATGGGTTGTAAGAGTAATTATGGTTTTTGGTTATAATTTATTTGTTTGTATTGTATTGAAAGAGGTTTAGTTTTTATCTGCATCTTGAGGTGGATTGAGGATCCCATAGACATGGACTAGGTGAAATAAATTGATCTAGTTTAGCACATGAATTAGAATATTCTAGAAATCTACAATTAACTTTTTACAGTTCAGATCTGTAGATTTTATTGACTGGAAACTTCTATTTTGCACAGTCAATAGATTTAGAACAATTTATTGCCGCCCAAATGACAATGTATAAGCTATATTTCTGTGTAATTTTCTTTTCTTTTTCTTTAATCAGAATCAATGTTTGGTAAATTTGTTTGGTCCAATAAAGATGCTTTTGTGGATTACAATTTATCGCTGCCCAAATGACTAGATCCATTAGAGATATATTTCTGTGTAAATTTCTTTTCTTTTTCTTTAATGGGAATCACTGTTTGGTAAAATGGGAATCACGGTTTTGATTGTGCCAATAGGGTGCTTTTGTAGTATTAAGTCCATGACATTACAGGTAGCAGATAAGGGTGCTTTTGTAGTATTGAGTCCATGACATTACAGGGAGGAGATAAAAGCTTTTGAAGATTTTCCATTATAACATGTCAAGAATTGAGATACTTTAAGCGAGTTCATTAGGTAGAAAATGAATTCAGTGTGTAGAAAAAACTTTAATTTTCTAAGGATTTTTTATTACAATTATTACCATAAATATGGAGTGCATAATTATTTAAGTAAAACTTTTTGTGTAAACAAAAATAATTGAAAAAACAAATTAATAATAAATTTATTATTAAGTGATTTTATAAGATTTGGATAAATATAAATTGATTTATTAGATATCATTTTTGGGATTCAACTACTTTAAGCAAGTCATTTATCTATGACCATGGAGGTAGCCAGAACTAACTAATTTCTCATGATTTTTGAATAGTTCACTTAGCACTCATTGCATTTGGTGATGGTGCTAAGTGGATTATTCAAAAATCATGAGAAATTAGTTAATTAGTGCTACCTCTCATGAAAATGATCATAAATGAATTACTTGCTTAACCCAATTGAATCCCAAAAATAATATCTAATATAATATCTAATAATGTAATATATACCTATTGTTTCATAATTATTTTTCCAAAAATCAATTTTTATTGTCTTTGTGTACAGTTGCAATTGCAAGAGGGACGCTGACCTCCAGTTTGAAGAGAAATCGGTTGGTTCGCCCATTCTGCTGTTAACAAACAGCGGAAGCTCTGACATGGGGTATGTCTGTATACACGATATGGGTCGATGACATCACATGACCTTAATCTTTTTAGCGAGAGTTTGCTAATTATAATTGATGTATGTATCACTAATAAATTAAAGTCGTGGCTTGGTTTGGTGCAGTTTTATGGAGGGTATGATAGTTTTATGGAGGGTATGATATGTATGAGAACGAAGGATGCAAGTGTGGATCAAACTGCACCTGGGACCCATGCAACTGCAAATGAATGCATTTTTTTTTAATAATATATAAAGGATTCTGGTATTCGAGCGTGGGTGTGATAATATGAACGCTAGAATAAACTGGAATGGTTGGTCGTGTGAATTCCAGCTTGTATGCATTTACTATTTTAGCATGTTATGCTTGTTATAATTTGTTGCTTTAAATAGATAGGAGTTATATATGTGTCATGTTGGCTGATGGATGCATCCTGGCCTATAAACTGCCGCTTGCTATAGTTGAGGATGTAATGTATGTTTAATGAACTGGTATTATTAATATACAATGTTTTTTTCTGAAAAATAACTGCCGCTTGCTATAATTTCTTAATTCAAGTATTGTTATATACATAATACTATTTTTTTGTTTTGTTTTTTTATCAGAGAAATTGGCAACTTTTCTGTTTATGTTTTGTTTATATAGAAGAATTTGCAATTGTGTTGGTTTTGTTTTTATGATGACCGTTAGTAGAGGAATTGGCAAGGGCTAGTCTTGTATTTTTGGTGGCATTTGGTTGATATCACTATAATTTTAAGCTTTTATAGTCATAGGATTTGGAAATGAAATCTTTTTATACATAACATTTTATTTACACAATTATCATTACTTAAAAGTGTATTATAGTATATAATTAAAAATTAAAAATAAATAATAGTTTTTTATTTAAAAATATTGTTAAAATGAAACTATTATTTATTAACGATATTTTTACATAAAACTAAAGTTTATATAAAAATATTATTTATTACTTAGTTCAAAATATCTATTTACATATATGTTTATTTAGGAATATAGTTTTTTTTTAATATTTTATAATAGATATATTTATTTTGGAATTGGGCTTTCATAATTTTAATTAAAGTGGAAGGTAGCTATTTAATAATAATTACAAATAAAGAGGGGAAATTTATTGTAATGGCAATTGTGTTTTCCTTACTTTTCAATATAAGTAAAAAAAGGTAGAAAATCTAATTAAATTAAACTATGTGTAAAATCTTTAGGCTGTCAAATGAGTTATGGTTTTCAAAAATGTGGTATTGTTAGGCTATAGTAGTTGTCTACTGTATTGTAATAAAGGTTATTTACAAGTTAGAAGCTCTCAACCTAGAAAAGGGTTGAATCACCACGAGTAAGAATCTTCTTGTTACATGTTTTTTTTTTTAAATATATACATGTTTAACTCATATATTAGTTATTTTTTAAAATAATAATGCAATAATTTTATAACAAAGTTTTATTTTATTTTCTTATTGATGATTGGGAAGAATAATGGAAATCGAGGAAACCTTTTTACTTTAGATTCAATTTCCATAAGGAATATGATGAATTTTAATATAGTATTTTAATGTCTTATTATTTAAAATAAAAAATCTTATTAATATTTATTAGTCATTTAATTTATTTAACTATAATAATAGGTATAATTAACATTTAAAATATTATTAATATTTTGTGAAACATAATTTTAAAATAATGTAACTAGGAAAAAATATATTCAATTTCAATATACTTTATTTATCCAAACAAAAATCAAATATTTTTATAATATCAAATATCATTAAAAATATAACCTGATTTTAATGAGGTTTGAGGTTATTTTTTTCAATAACAACTTTATGGAAAAACACATTATAAATAATAGAGCTCACACTTGAGTGTAGTTCATCATCAAGAGAATTCTTTTGATGATGAATTACAGTTAGTAGTTGGAAACGGGTTAACTCTATCGTTTATGATGTGATTTTCAAAAAGATTTTGTTGAAAAATAAATATAGATCACAAAAAATTACACTCTCACATCACATATTTCTTTAACTTTATAATAAATTTAAAAATATTTAAAATTGTTTTTCCTTAAAATTTAAAAAAAATATGTGAATGTTATGTGGTTTTTACTTTATTATAAATTAAAAATATTAAAGTTATTTATATATTTTTTAAATTTTAAAGAAATTAAAAAATATTTAAAATCTAATATTAAACTTATTTTCTTAATATTAATACATTTAAAATATGAAAAAATATTCGAACAATATTACTCTATTTTTGGAAAAGTAACAATCATCTTTCTAATTTGATTTATCATTCATTAGTATTGTAATATATTGAGGAATTCTGTTGGAATGAGGAGAAATTTAAATTTTTAACGGAAAATATAGAATATTGTGGTAATGGTGAATGTTATACATATAAATAATAAAAAAAGGTTATAGAACGAAAAGTGTTTAAAAAATGAATATTAATGTACTTAACTTTAGGAATGTGACAATTGTATTTAATGATAAATAGTTCTTAACTAGTTAAAAGACATTTTAATCATTTGTTTTAAGAAAAGACTGGAATTATTAATGTTTTGTTGAAAAAAGTTATTTTCATTAGTGAATAATTATGAATAATAAAATCAGTTATGGAAAGTGACTCCATAAAAAGTAAAAGCTGATGGTAAATGTTTTCCAAGAACTAGAAGGTGGTTGGGACACTTGGAAACTGATGGCATGCCTTCTCACTAAACTCACATGAACACTCTCAATGCATATAATAACACATCCCAATTTAATGCCCAAATTAAAACTCAAAGTCTGGTCAATCTTACATGCGAACACTTCTCTCACTAATCTCCACCATGAAGATTTCTTCACGATAAATATATGGTTATAAAACCATAGCAATAACTCTCACGCACATAACATGCCCCTCTATGCAAAACTTCAATCAACCCCTACATCTAAGGTTTCCAATCATTTAAATGCTCAACTATGCCAAGAATCCCAATGCAAATGAGTGTTGAGTATACGTAGGACTTAACCCTTTTCAATTCTATGGTTAATTCATAGTCTAACCCACTTCATGAGTTTCAGGTCGTTATTAAACCCATAATACAAACCTTAGGCCAATTATTTGGGCCTACATCCACAAGCGTTAGTAATATTCGCTCATAATATAACCCTCCATACTATTCAATGGACCAACATAATAGTTTTCCCTGAATCTATCCTTTCACGCAAATCCCTGAATTTGGTTTAAAATCAAACCCATCAAATATAAATGAATGTTCGGGCCCACAATATTTATTCACATACCTTGTTGTATCCTTCACGCATCTTCATAACATGAGTGCCATCCAATCCTTGGATCGGAGCATCCAACAAATATCGCGCTCCTAAATGCACACTTTTTAATCGCTCAAAATCACGCGATGGACTGGGTCCCAGTAACTAACTTACCCTTCGCATCCAACGGTTGCAGGTTTATCGCGCTCCCATCCAATGATCCAACGGATATAATGAATATCGCGTTTTTTTAACATCCGAGCTTTAACGATAAAAAAAAACGCGATAAAAGTGGTTTTTCACTTACCACTTATGCCACGCGTCGGACAAAGAGCACTATCGCATTTTTTTTTTAAACAACTTACCACTTTATAACTTTGTGAATACCACCGGTTTCTGCCTCTGAAGCCACTTTCACTGTTCATGCTCCTGGTTCCATTCCCTCTCGCTCACGGTTCCGTTCCTTCGTTTGTTTAACTCCGCCTCCCTTCAATTCTATTTCAATTTCGCCTTCACGGTATCAATTCACCTCACAGTTTCTTTTATGATCCTGCACCCTTACGAGTTCCACAGTTGACTACGCCATTCCTTTGATATGGGGTCTCACCGATTTCCCATCAATCCACTCCTCAGTGAGTTAATCAACCCTTAACACAGGCTCTTAACCAGAACTCTCAATCATCTACCCAACCACTCGTGAATCGAACCCTTTCAGTTCGTTGTGACTTTTTTCAACATCCCAAACAAGTTCAACCCCTCTTCTCTTCTTCACCTTGCGAATTCTGAAATTAATTTCAGTGTCTCACTTGCATCAACGATCCTTTCAGTGATCGTTGATTGTGCCCATATGCTCCTTCAGAGATATATATATATACAGAATCTCTAATGAACCTTATTCTAGAGTTATTCAATCAGTACAACCCATCTAAATTCAGAACGAAGTTTCTCCATATATCTATATGAAAACTTATTACATTCAATTCAAAACAATACTGGGTTCTTTCCTTATGTGCAGAGTATTATATTAACTCCTATTTCAAAGTCTATTTATACATGATTCATGGAGATTCAAAGCATTCTCTCACAGAAACTAAATCAAACAATACACATACATTCAGGAACAATTTCCTTCATTCATATTAGACAAATGAATTCACTTACAACACTGCTGTCTTGGCTAGATCTTCAATTCGATGGCCTTCTACCTCATTACTCTCCTCTCCTTCACATTTACAGGTCTATCTATTAATGCCCTTGAGGCTTACACTTATACAGGATGGGAATGAATCGACTCAACTCCTACAATGATTCGACAAAACTCTTGAAATCCTCACATCCTAAATTTAGCCTAACTCCCTAACTACATTGAACTGATTCTTCACATTCCTATCTAATCGACTTCTCGTGTCCTCTAATCATTCGAGGGTAGTTACAATTCTCTCTACATTTAATCAAAATTAATTAAAACCTGCTAATTTCATTACATAAAATATAACCCCTTTGAAGACTTAAAACTCCTAAGCCTATAAAACTACATGGAATTTGTTTTAGCCTAATGCCCCTGCATCAGAAACAGTTACTTGCTCCTTTGGGGATAAGAGACTGATCCCAGTGAGGAGTAGGGGTTCTATTCATAGACTAAGGAGTGAGTGGAGAATATTCCTAAGCTGGTAGAGATCAGTGGAAAATCACTCAGCAAATCCTGATTTTGAGGTCTCAGCAGAAATTTCCACTATCAACCCATACCTTTCAGGAGTGGAGCACGGGGGAAAGAGGATGACGTGATCACCTCTTTTGATGGTTGGGAGGACCACAACTATAAAGTGCATAATCAAATAAGTAACTGTGTGTTTCAATGAGTTAAGCACTACATTACTTTGACACTATGTATGTACAAGTATTTATTTACTAGTGATAGTAACAGTGGGTATATGTTAGGAAAGTGCTGAGAGAGTATGGTACTAATATTTATTATTATCATCTCAATATGTATCTCACCAGACAAGTTTGGGTATTATCATTATGCGCAGAACTTTGATTACATTTAAAGCTTAGTGTTTGTGATTATGTCCAGAAAGGAATGGAATATCTAAGTTCCAGTTTAAACAACAGTGGCTGTCTGCTATAGGAAATGGGAAAAAAAATATTTCATCTATAGACGTATAAATATAAAATTTACAGTGAAATTCAAACTCAGTAAATTATATATAAGTTAAGGGAATGAACTGTAAACTATGTAAAAAGAAGAAAATTGTATTTATATCCTGTAAAGATAAAAACACACATATACATGCTTAAAGAAGTCTATTTTTGAAAAAAAACAATAGAGTGGACTGTCAGTTGAGGGTACAGGGTGAAACCCTAACCCAGGACGCATTATCCCTCAAGCGTAGCTATACATGGACACTGTACGTGGTTCGGTCACCGAGGTATTTACCTAAGGTACAAGAAAATGTATTGTAAACAAAGAAATTAATTACTGTAAAGACAGAAAAACAATTATTCTTCAAGAAACAGAGTTAAGCCCGACTGCTGAGCTTAAATACACATTATCAATACGAATGAACCAACGAGAATAAACATAACGAAAACTGGAACTGAAATATGTTCATACTTTTGCGAGAATAAGCTTTTCATATCATTAAATAGAGAAAGTCCATTGTGTGTAAAATATTACATACAGTCCAAACATATAACATCTGTTCCAAAGAAAAAAGTAAACCTTACGAAATTCGCCATTTCAATACTTCAAACTTAGTAAGAGTCTAGATTTAGAATTAAAACCCTCAGAAAATACTTCATCATAAAGAACGAAGAAATTGTAGAGTAAACAGGACTACGAGGATAAGACTATCCAAGTTCTTAAGGATACTATCCAGTTACTATCAAATTAAAATTTTACAATGTCGACAGATAGCTCTTTAGATAGATTCGAGAACTGGATTCCTAAACCCTAAGAAAAGGGTCAAAGTTCACTTGAGATAGTTTGGACTTCTGAGTCTGAGAGCAACATTAAAGAGTACCTGGAGGTGAGCTAAACGAATTAGCATTTGTGCTGAAGTAATTGGTATTTAAAATTGATGATACGATGCAGGAGAATGGCTAACCTGTGAGAAATCCGACCTGTAGTAAAAGCCATGAAATATAGATCCGTCAGAAAGATTTAAGAACGCTAAACATTTTCATAAGTAAATAAGAACTATTTTAAAACAATAAGTGTTCGATAGAGAGTTTACCTGTGGAGAATATTTCGCTATGGAATTCTCTTCCTCACACTGTAATCCTTAAAACACCGAGAATAAAGTCAATAAGGAATTAAATCCAGAAGATTAAACACCGAGAAAAGAAAAAGAACTCAGTATGCTCGAGAGGAGAAGGAAACTATTTATGATAAGAGAGCGGAGCTACTCTACCTGGAATGCAGTGAGAAGCATAGGAACCATAATGGAAGGAATATCCATAGCTACGAATGACACATTCCATCGGGCGTTAATTGTACTTTGCAACTGGGATCTCCATTTCTTTTTGCTGCAAAGCCAAGGGGCATTTCCACTCTAAGGGTCTCATAAGCTAGAACGAACGATTAAACTAATGAAGCTGAAGCTTAGACAAAAGAAACACAGTGGTGAAAAAACCACAGTGCGGAAGAATTACACAGCACAGACGCAAAGACAAAGGTCGGTAACTTTTAGGGTTGGCGGAGTTAACAATGCAAACTCCCGCCCAAACGTCAACCATTGATCTTCTAAAATTCGAAGGTAAGGATCTCAAACCAAGTTCATTGAAAAATGGGAGAGATCTCAGTGGATCTTACAACTGTCCGTAGAATTTATTAACCAGAACTATTTGCATTAAGTCGCCATGACGTGCTGACTTTGTCTCAAAAAACACAGAGATAAAGATCTACCATATGTGGTTGCAAAACCTATATGCTAAATTGAAGTTTTGAATCGACAGAATAATACATTAATCCATAACCCAAATAACACATATGTGACGAGTATTCTAGGATGGCGGTAAGATTTTAATTATATGTGTTTAGAGTTACAAGTTTTATAGAAAAAAAATGATGGGTTGGTTGTGGGTTTGTAAAGATAAAACAAAATTGTAGGTATCATAAAAATATATCATGTACAAATCAGTAAAGAATGGAAAGTTTAGCTTCAGTTAATAATTTAAACTAATTTTTTTTTTTACTTTGGTTTGTGTGTGTGTCACAGGTGGTATCAGAGCAACGTTCATATGCTGGGACCCCAAGGGTCAACTAACAATTTACACTGTGTGTATATTGATGCAGAGAATAGAAGCATAACAGGAAACATCCTGAGAAGGGGAACAACGCAACAACCACTCGAAGACACCGAGGAACCCCAAAAACAATCGGTAGTGAACCTAGAGATGTGGGTTCAACTGAATGTTGACCAGCACTAGCAAACAAGTAGACTGCTGGAGGAACATCAGCATCAAACTAGAAAACTGTTGAGTATAGTACAGAAACTACAGGAAGAGATGGATCGAGTTCGTAGTGATAACAAGCACTTGATGCAAGAGCAAGAAAAGATACTTAAGAGCCTATCAAATAAGAAAATCAAGAAATGGAACACCTCAATGCTGATAGGGACATGCAAGAAGGTGATGAGCGACAAACAAGAGAACACACCACTAACAGAGTGGAAAGAAACCCTTCTCGTCGAAGCAATAAGAACAAAAAATAAAATGAAGCAGAGTCTGGCAATGTGTCAGATCAACCACTACAAGAAAAAAGCACATTGGTGAGGGTCATGCTTGTGACGGACCTTTAAGGTCCATCACCAATGTCACATATGGTGACGGTCATTAAAAAACCGTCATTGTAAGTGTATATAGTGATGGTCCTTTATGGTCCGTCACCAAAGACATTTTTAATGACACTTTTGGTGACGGTCGTTAAAGGCCCATCACTAATTCTCTCTTTGGTGACACTTCTAGTGATGAACTTTTAATGACCCTCACTGATGTTCTTTTTGTTACTTTTGGTGACGGTCAAAAAATGTTCGTCATCATTGATCACTAAAAACCGTCACTGTAAGTGTATATAGTGATGGTCCTTTATGGTCTGTCACTAAAGACATTTCACTTTTGGTGAGGGTCGTTAAAGGCCCATCACTAATTCTCTCTTTGGTGACACTTCTAGTGACGAACTTTTAATGACCCTCACGAATGTTATTTTTGTTACTTTTGGTGACGATCAAAAAATGTCCATCATCATTGATAATTCCAATGAGTTTTTGATGATGCTATGTGCCTGTTAATATTTTTTTTTTTCAAAAGATAACGATTTAATACCATTATTGTTGAGAATTTTTTATAATATGTCCAAGGCCATAGTGGTTAGGGTCCGTCAATTTTTTAAGAAGTAATAAGCGTGTATCATTTCCCTCAAGTAATGACTAGTCGAATAGATATTTCCTATGATTCAACACATGATTCATATCTATTAAGTTTATTATCTAGCAAATTCCATTTTGTTGAAGATGTTAACAAGAAACAGTGAAGGAGGCATCCTGAAACATCTTTCCTGATCCTAGTTGGAAAGTGATCACCAAAACTAGGTGGGGGCCACACAAGTGATTTTTGTCGCAAAGTCTATTTTTAGACTATGTCTATTTTTAGACATATGGATCATGGTCTATGAGTTGCAGGATGCTATTTGTGGATGGTTGGTCAAGTTGCTAAAAATAGATGGACCTCTATTTTTAGACATTGGGTGGAGTCTATTTTTAGACTGCCAGTCTAAAAATAGATCAGTCGAATATTATTATCCCTTAATAATATTTGGACTATAAACATTATCTTATCCTCTTGGAGCACTTCAGTTCGAGCTACGGATGTGGCACATGCAGCTGACAGAAGGAATTACGCTATTCATAGGGTTTAGTTGAGCTATTGCATGGTTGACTTCGGTTAGAACTCATGTGGCAGAGTTTGGTGGAGTTGATGAGACAGTTGATGGAGTTGTGTTCAATTTAACTTAGTTGAACTAGTTGTATTTAGTCTAATTGATAAATACACTAGTGATGAGTGGTGTGAATTAATTATTAATTAATTCACTAATTATTAACTCATAAATCAACTAAAGAATACATCAGTTAACTGCAGTGCATGGACAGTTCAGTGGAGACCATTGTTAGAGGTGGGTGAAAGGGTGAGTCTACTATCAGTTGTGACTATAGCTGTGCATGAGATTTGCACACACATTGATTGAGATTTCCAATGAGGATTGCGCAGTACAAGTCAGTGGGATTTGAACTTGGATCTCATCATTATTCATCTTGGATTGCGCAGTAGAGGCAGGCAGACAGGTGTAGGAGATTTGAACTTGTGACTTGTTCATATCTGAGCTAGTTTGTGTGTAGCATGTGAGATAGTGCTGAGAGTTGTGAGGAGCTTTGTGTTATGTATTGTTACATGTTCTCTATCATTATAATATACAGATAGTTGGGGGTTTTCAGCTGTAAGCTTTCCCCATTACATACTGTGTTATATGTGTGCTTGATTATGCTTTAATGTGCGCATGCGATTGCTTCTAATTTCCGCAAATTGATGATCAATTGTAGAAGAGGTTATGTATTATGCATGAAGCTCAAATAGTGTGTAATCAGGATAATCGCTGTGAATAATTCATCTATTATTC
Organism: Pinus albicaulis; assembly: GCA_034641835.2. Classification (NCBI taxonomy): domain Eukaryota; kingdom Viridiplantae; phylum Streptophyta; class Pinopsida; order Pinales; family Pinaceae; genus Pinus; species Pinus albicaulis. The sequence continues at coordinate 502,678,574 of CM076571.1, read as the reverse complement.
AAATTTCTACATGGTATCGGAGCGAAATTGATCATTGGATCTATTACAGTGATTACATTTTATTTCGGTAGACAGAGTCTGTACGAGGGCCAGGTAGCCTTTGGATCCATCCTTTCTTTGAAAGGTGATATATCCAGTAAATTCCCCTACAGTCGATCTCTGTGCTAGAAATTCTTTGTTCTCACAGATCAGAAGTGGTTGAGTTTTGAGCTGGTGGAATTCGAATTTGCAGTTGTGTTTTCTTGGTGTCAAAGTCAAAATGTCTTCCAACGGATTGCGATTGGAGTATGCCCTTGAGGGCAGCTCGAATTATGTTGCATGGAAGGACAGGATGGAGGTGGTGTTAGATGAAAATGGGCTGAAGGAGTTCATAGATTCTGAAGTCCCAAAGCCTACTGATGCTGCTCAAGTTGAGGCTTGGCAAAAGAAGACAGCAAAGTGTCGAAGGATTCTGTTGGAGGGCGTGAAGGATCACATAGTATCCAGCCTACATGGTAAAGCTTCTCCATTCTTGATGTGGAAAGCTTTGACAGATTTTTTCCAAAGCAAGAGTGACAAAAGGAAGTTGGCGCTCAAGGATAAACTCAGGAAAATAAAGATGGAGAAGAATGAAACTATTCCGGTATACTTGACAAAGTTTGTCCATTGCAGGGATGAGCTTGGGAGTGTAGGAGTTAGTGTGGATGATGATGAATTGGTGAGCTTGGCTCTCCTTGGGCTTCCGAAGAGTTGGCATTCCTATCAGGATTCTGTCAATGGTCGGGAGAAATTGCCAGGATGGCAGCAACTTTGGTCGGATCTTGTGCAAAAGGAGATAAGGCGGAGTACCAGGGATGGATCTTCATCAAAGGCATCTGATGAAGAGGATTGCGCTTTGGCTGCCAAAGCAAGGAAGGGGAAGGGCAAGAAGAATGCTTCTCAATCTGGTGTGGATGGTAAAGAGCATGACATGTCCAAAGTGAAGTGTTTTTACTATCACGAGCATGGGAATTATGCCACAAATTGTCCACAGAAGAAGAAGAACAAGCAGGTTGCTAGAGCTGCAACTGGTGAGGCTCTTGCCTCGCAATTTGAGCTGGACTTCTCATTGATCGCATGCATGGTGTCTAGTGCATTGGGATCGAGGTGGTATTTTGATAGTGGCGCTTCCTTTCACATGATGGGAGATGTGAATCTTTTCAGTGACTTGGTGGAGAAAGATCTCCAGTTGCATGTTGAGTTGGGTGACAATGGATGATACAATGCGACCGGCATTGGTACCATAACCTTTCAGAGGGAGTCAGGTAAACTCATTCTTTTACAAGATGTAGTGCATGTTCCGGGTTTAAAGAAGAATTTGATCTCAGTCGCAATGTTAGAGGATAAAGGGTATGAAGTTGTCTTCAGTGAAGGAAAAGTTTTCCTTCGGCACAAGGCAACAGGACAAGTCAAGAAGGTTGGGATTCGAACAAAGAATCTCTACAGACTTGAAGTAGATGGGATGTATACAGAGCTTCCTACTGTTGGGAAGTGCAAGAAAGACATGCAATTGATGCTTGAGAGGGAACAAGTTTTGCATGCAGGTAAGAGTGAACCTCGAGATGTGGAGAAACCACAAGATGAGGATCATGGAGTGGGAGAAACCACTCATGCAGAGAAATTTCGTGCCAGATGGGCAGAGGGAGTGCATGCAGCTATACCACCAGGTGAGAGGTGGGGCGACATGCATGATTAATCCCAAGAGGAGATTTATGGGCAGGATTCATGAGATGGTGTGGATCTCATGAATTGAACCTGGCTACGAGGTGCCCACAGCACAGCAGTAGCATGATCAGTTGGATTGATGCAGGCAGATCAAAGTGACAGTGTCGGATACTGGAGCGCGAATCAGAGTTGACAACAAGTGCAAGAGTGCATGGGTGCAAGAGTTCAACAGCGCAGTGGTTCCTGATGACATGTGCAATTGGGCCCAGCAGAAGTCGAAGAATTTGATGATAGATGCATCAGACTGATTGAGTTGTTTGGAGCCTATTCAGTTTCAGAGGAGTTGCAGAGCAGATGCATGGAGTTGCATGGAACTTGTGAAGGTTGTAGGGCAAATGCATGGAGTTGCATGTCGCATGCAAAGACAGTCCTTTCTTGTTGAGAGGGAGTGTTGAAGATGGCAAGAAGAAACAGTGAAGGAGGCATCCTGAAACATCTTTCCTGATCCTAGTTGGAAAGTGATCACCAAAACTAGGTGGGGGCCACACAAGTGATTTTTTTCGCAAAGTCTATTTTTAGACATATGGATCATGGTCTATGAGTTGCGGGATGCTATTTATGGATGGTTGGTCAAGTTGGTAAAAATAGATGGACCTCTATTTTTATACATACTGGGCAGAGTCTATTTTTAGACTGCCAGTCTAAAAATAGATCAGTCAAATATTATTAGCTCTTAATAATATTTGGACTATAAACATTATCTTATCCTCTTGGAGCACTTCAGTTCGAGCTACGAATGTGGCACATGCAGCTGACAGAAGGAATTACGCTATTCCTAGGGTTTAGTTGAGCTATTGCATGGTTGAATTCAGTTAGAACTCATGTGGCAGAGTTTGGTGGAGTTGATGAGACAATTGATGGAGTTGTGTTCGGTTTAACTTAGTTGAACTAGTTGTATTTAGTCTAACTGATAAATACACTAGTGATAAGTGGTGTGAATTAATTATTAATTAATTCACTAATTATTAACTCATAAATCAACTAAAGAATACATCAGTTGACTGCAGTGCATGGACAATTTAGTAGAGACCAGTGTTAGAGGTGGGTGAAAGGGTGAGTCTACTATCAGTTGTGACTATAGCTGTGCATGCAGAGATTTGCACACACATTGATTGAGATTTCCAATGAGGATTACGCAGTACAAGCCAGTGGGATTCAAACTTGGATCTCATCATTATTCATCTTGGATTGCGCAGTAGAGGCAGGCAGACAGGTGGAGGAGATTTGAACTTGTGACTTGTTCATATCTGAGCTAGTTTGTGTGTAGCATGTGAGATAGTGCTGAGAGATGTGAGGAGCTTTGTGTTATGTATTGTTACATGTTCTCTATCATTATAATATACAAATAGTTGGGGGTTTTCAGCTGTAAGCTTTCCCCATTACATACTGTGTTATATGTGTGCTTGATTATGTTTTAATGTGCACATGCGACTGCTTCTAATTTCCGCAAATTGATGATCAATTGTAGAAGAGGTTATGTAATATGCATGAAGCTCAAATAGTGTGTAATCAGGATAATCTCTATGAATAATTCATCTATTATTCAAATTTCTACACATTTAGATAAAGTTCCACTATTGTGTGTAGGAAATATATTATTTAATACATAATCGGGCTCTGAAAATTCTATTACTGAGAAAGACCTAACAATCCTCAACAATTTAGGCACACCTTAAATTACTGCTTTGGCACACACTAACATTTCTTATTACCCCACATGTCTTGGAACATCTTTGTACCTAGAACATCTCTTGATGACATTGACGCCCAAGCACATGGTGGCATGCGCTAACACAACATGGAACTCTCCTAGCATGTGTTGGCATGCTGCATATAGTCCATAGCATGCCCTAGAACACCTTGGTTGAATGCATTGACATACATTAGCACTTGGCACACAATGCCACTTGGCATGTATTGGGACCTATTATTAGTGTGCCTAGCATGCCCCTTTTCAAAAAGAATGAGTCTTGACTTATTAACCCTCTTATTGGTTCTTCCTTTTGTTGCCTTGACACATATTGATATACCTGGCACCCTGCGCCACATCCTTAGCACCTAGCATGTATTGGCATATCTTGGCACTATTAATTGGCACATGATATAATTAGCACACCCTGGAACTCCCAAGCACACTTTGGGAATTATTAACATGCCTTGATATTCCCTAGCATGCCTTACCAATGCTTAGCATACCTTGTCACTCCCTCCTTGGCATGAAAACTAACACTGACCATTAACACTAGTCTCTGGCGGTACACGTTCCTCATATTCATTAACTTCCATGAATTTTTACCTAGTGCTCCCTTAATGTTTTTTCCCAGTACTCCTTAACACTCATCAACATTCATTATCACTCTCTAGCACACCTTAGCACTCTTCAACATTCCCTTCCACTTCATAACATGCATAACACTAGTCCCTGACACATATTGGCACTTGGCATGTGTTGGAGCTTGGAAAGTCTTAGCATGTATGGAATACGTTGAGATGCCTTGGTATGATTTAGCATGGTTTAATATTAAATTTATTTGTGATGATTAATTGTTGGAAAGTAGATGAGAAGAAACAAAGGAATACTTGGCACTTAGAATGCACTAAGACTTTGCACTTGGAACCTATTGTCGCCTAGTGTTAGTGTGTCTAGCATTCCCCTCTTGGAAAAGGTAAATTGATGACTTATTAACCCTCTTATGTGTTCATTTCCTTGTAGTTTAAATTTTTTCTCCCTTTTGTTGTCTTGAAAGTCCCTAATACGCATTGACCCACCCTTGCACATCTTGGCATGCCTTATCACTTGGCACATCTTAGCATGTTTGACATGTATTCCCACTATCTGGCACATCAAGGGGGTGAAGAGAGATGTAGTCCTAAAGTAGGTCAAGTACGAGGGCCAAGTAAGGGTTGCTAAAGGGAGGTCATGGTCATCCTCCAAGAGCAAGATCATCATGTGAGGGTTCAAAAGAATGTTGCATACCTTAATGGTCAATTTGCACTAGGAAGTAGGATGGCATATTGTTAGTTCTCTTCTGGCAGATCAAGCTTAAGAGAGGTTTCTCATGAGAATCTGGGCATGTGATTTCAATGGCGTCTTTCTGTGAAGGCCACATCAAATTCTGAAATGTTGAAATTTTCAACAAGATACAGTGAGATTGGAAACCATAAAGGACAAAAAAAAATGCACCCACACTGGTGAGGAATTTTGATGCACCAGGAGTGAGGAATGTGGGGCATCTAATTTATTTTTCCCTTAAATAAATTGCACAATAAATTTTAATTTCATCTCATAACAACTTGTGTCAGTTAATTAAGTCATGATGACCGAGTTAGCTCAAGAAATTCGAGTTGAGGGTCTAATATGAGGCATCTAGAGGGATTCTAATATTTTTCGGGTCCAGTTGAAGTTGATGCATTAGTGGGGTGCAAGTTTAATTAACTCAATTAAATGAGTTAAAATTAGTTTAACCCAATCTGGAAGTTTTTCCCTTCCATTGACAGAGTCTTGATAACTGTGCCAACTCTTGGGAAGTCCTAGGAGAGCCAAGCTCACCAAATCATCATAAAAAATTGTTATTCTAATGCTTCCTAGTTCATCCCGACATTGGACAAACTTTGTTAAATATTTTGGAATGGTGTTACCCTTTTCCATCTTGATCTTCCTGAGTCTATCTTTGAGCACCAATTTCCTATGGTCGTTGCTGCTTTGGAATAGATCCGTCAAAGCCTTCCACATTGCATATGGTGTGGTTTTCCCATGGAGGCTTGAGACAATGTGGTCTCGTACTCCCTCCAACAAGAAAATCCTCACCTTTGCCACTAATTTATTTTGCCATGCATCAAGATTTGCATCATCTGTAGCACCAGGTTTAGGAACACCTTTGTCAATGAATTCCTTCAACCCATTGTCTTCAAGTATTGCCTCCATCCTGTCCTTCCAAGCAATGTAGTTAGAGTTGTTGTTGAGTGCATACTCTAACCTCAAGCCATTGAAAGCCATTTCGATCTTGAATCAGCTATAGCACCAAGAAAGTCTTTCGGCAAATTCGAATTCTATCCAGTCACAAAATCAACTCCTGCTTCATTTCTGCAATTTCCTGTGCGCTGATACCATGTAGAAATTATACAACATGCATGTATATCTTGGATTCACTCGATCTAACAATGTAATAAAGTTAAATACTGAATTTCTTCTACAAATATTTTGCATAATTAAAAACACAATCGCTAATCACATGAACATGAAGAAAGATCAATCACACACAACACATATAATTTCCCAGGGAAATCTTACAACTAAAAACCCCACTATCTTCTATTGTATATTAAGCATGTACCATGAAACAATTACATACAAAACTCTTCTCACAAGAGCCTTCCAGTACTCAACTAATTATCTCACACTATCATATGCAAAACTGACCAACACATAGCCAATTCTCAGCCTCCAGACAACCTGCCTTGCTTGCGCAATCCCTGATGGTAAAGATCCCTAAAGATACGAATTCTTGCCTGCCTTGACTACGCAAGTATCATGGGCACTCTAATGGGTGTTTGGTTGCAAGTGTGCAAGCCAATAATCCTACAACTGATAGTCAACTTCCCTTTCACCTAGAACTCAACTAGGTCTCCATTGGATCTGACATGCATGCAACTAATAATAGTAAACCCTCGGTTGCATGTGAGATCACTGATTGTGAATTAATTAATATTTAATTCACTAGATCTATCACTAGTGTATCTTCAGTTACAACTAGCACACATGAGTTTAACTCACTTAACTGAGTTAAACTATTTACAACTTGCACTAACTCATGCACCACTGCACTTCGAACTCTATTACAACTAGAATTACTCTGCATGCCTCAACAACTACCTATAACTCAAAATCCACTAGCTAACTGAATTTATCACTTTCAATTAACTGATTCAAGTCCACATTGAGAATAGATTACAATTTAATGTCCATCTTAATTAAGGGATAACCAAAATAGACATGCACCCAAAAATAGCACTGTGGGCCCCACCCAAGTCTGGGTGCTTAATGCAATCAGGTGCTCAATGCACTAGGTTCTTAATGCACTAGGCATGGGTGCTAAATTTTCCAGTTGAATCTCAATAGGTAGTTTTTTTCTTGCTAGAATGACTGCCACAAATGTAGCCCAAGGTTTTGAGAACCCACTTAAGGTTGTCCCTACAAGCTCATCATCTAGCAAGGCTACCCCATTAGCTCCAATTTCATCTCGAACTTGATGAATAATTATGAGATATGATGCCACAATATTTGATTCAATCATCTTGGTGTTACTAAGCTTCTCCCTTAACACCATTTTCTGATTCTGATTGTCACTCTGATATAGGTTCAACAAAGTGGTACACATATCAAGAGCAATATTTTACCCTAATATGTTAGGGATCGTGTGATCCTTCACCCCATCCATGATGATATGGCCTTCACGTCTTTCAATTCATAAGTCGATAGAGTTGTAACATATGAAGGAGTTGTAACCTATTTGTTTACAAAATCCCGTAGGTTGTTCTCCTTGAGAACCAATGTTCTCCTCTCCTTCCATGGACTAAAGTTGTAAGTCCCATTTTACCTTTCCTTAAACCTTAGTTAGTTGATGCCATCCCGAAAACAAAAAAATATACTACCTACCAAGTCCTATTGGTATGATCTCCCTATCTCCCTTTGAGGGTTAACTTATGTCGATAATTGGGTCTTGATCACACTCTTGGGATATGCAACCTCTCACTATTTTGGATGGGGTTTTTCCATGGTTATTGGCATTTATCAGCTAGCCTCGTCCTACTAACCACCAACCCCCTTGGTTATTTTCTCCCGAAACAACTTCTAATTCTTAGCCTTGTAGCCTCTGATTTCCACGAAACCTAGTGGAAACTCCTACATGATGTTGTTCCTTTCAATTGTTCATTTGCTTAGTGGTTTCTACTAAACCTTTGTACAAGTCTAGTTCCATCTGCCTAGTCACCTACACACACTTTTATTTCTATCATTGGTTCATTATGTGCAACTATTTACTACAACATCTTACCACTTTCCATCCTCCTTGATCGGATCTCCTATGCTACCACCACCTTTGATTACCACACCCGTAGACTCTTTCCAATGCCACCCTAGGTCGGTAGCCTTTGCGGCTGGTGACTTAGGGTTGTTTCCTTGTTGTTTTTTTTTGTTTCCTGCATTCGATGACTAGTTTCAGCTCTTACACACTCACCCTGGGTTGTCAACCCCTCAATTGCGACTTACCGAGTGGACATTTGCTACCATTTTGTGCCTCAACGACTATCTATTACCCAATGCCTGCCACCATATTATCTCACTATCTTCTCCACAATATTGTTGTTGTTATCTAGCAACCCTATCTTTTTCATGTGCATCAAACTATTAGATTCCAACCCTATGCCATGAACTTTCTTATCGGTTCATGAGCAATTTTAACTCCTCACTACTTCCGCGACCACCAGTTGCCACCCCAAACAATTTTGTTGGCACTTTTTTGCCTACTGCTAGTGTGCTCCCTTACCAAAATCACATTGTTTCTTGAGTCTCGATAGCCAATCCGCCCGACTGGAGCCTTGACCGCTACCTACACTAGTGGTGGCAGGGTCTGTTAGCCATAAGCACTCAACTAACAGTTGGTAGAGCTATGGGCCACTCACACATTTTTTTTAATTTGTCTTTAGCCTCAAAAGATTATCCCGCTCCCCACCCCCCCCCAAAAAAATAAAAAAATTCTACAGTCATATAATACGATCTCGACCTACTTAAAAAAAACATTACCTCATACGATTGTGGATGAACCTATCCCTCACAATCATGTACAAACCTGACACCTGTTATTTAGATATAAGTGCTCAACAAATTTTATGCTTTGATAACATGTTAGTTTTTGCTGCAAACCTAACACTCGACACTTAATTCCTAACAAAATATTGATCTACTGATTAATTGCATAAATATGTTCGTAACACATTAAATTCATCATAAGAAAAATATATCAATTTCAATCATGAAAATATGACACAACAAATTCTACCCAATCATAATTCTTCATTAGAATTATAAACTAACTTGGGCTCCCTTCCTGGGAAAATGGCCCAACCAAGGAAATACATACAACAACTGGATCTGATCTAGTTGATCAAGCCCTCCTTGGCTGATCTGGATCCCTTGCTCCCCTTCCTTCGACCAAACACACTCATTGAGATTCTCTCTTAATTTTGTGTTGTTGTATGATGTGTCTTCTCCTTCTCTGTAGCCTTGCTTTTATAAATTTACATTGAGCTATTTTTCTAACCCTAATCCCCAAAGTGATTGACACCCAATTTTAGACCTCACCTCACTTGACATCAAGGATTGAGATTAAAACGCAATAAATAAAGTAAATAATTTACTTTTCCTAATTTTAATTTAGCTCAATAATCCAACATAATAATTGATTTAGCTCAATAATCCAACAAAATGATTGTGTTATAAGTTACAAAAACAAATTGCTCACACTAGAGCAACTGTCTAAGGAGATATTGGGTGAATTGTACACACCTAGACACTTAGGAATGTGTAGAACTACTTTCTCAAGCTACAAACATCAACAAAGAAAATGTAAGGTTTAGAGAGTGAGTTATAGAAAAAGAATGATGAAATGGAAAGTTTTTAGGATATGGATCAGAAACTGATGTGTAGAGAAAATGAAGTGAATGATGAACTTCAATTGGCAAGAAAAGCAACTATTGACAAAAATATCAAATAAACAATAAATATGTAAACAAAGGAATAAGATTATTAAAAAGGGAATTCGATATACAAAGTCTCAAAGTCTAAGCTTAGGGGGAGAAGTTTTTGTCTTGTTTCTCTTCTTTTCATCAAGAAATTACCAAATCATAAAAGTATGAAGATCAAAACAATAAAGGACACAATGTGTAGGCTCTCAACCAGGGGAAAACCCCTCTCTTAAGGGAAACCCAACCAAAATTCTCTTCTTCTTCAAGAATCAATTCAAAGCGAGACAACCAAGACCTCTAGACCAACAACAAACCTTCCTCCATCCACCAAGTCAACCCACCAACACAAGCTATTTCAAGTGAGCTTGATCCAACAAAGTCAATCCAAGTCAACCTCCTTCAAACTTCAGATCTCTACCTCCTGCAACATAATTTCGGCCTCTATTATAGATTTGCAATTTTTTTCCCTCCTTCAACTCAGAAATTTCGCACGTGTGGGAGATATTCTTCAAGTCTTAGGTCCTCCTTTCTTCGATAGGGTTTCTTCTTTCTTTTCTTGTCTTTTTCACTCTTTTTCTCCTTCTCTAGATTGCAAATCCAACTTCTTGAACTCGACCTTTATCACAACTGTAATAACTGTAGTAAATACTCACATGTGTAAGGGAGATTGACACAAACTTCAGATTTCAACTTTTCCTTTTGTCTCCTTGTTTATTCTAGACCTTCACTCTTCTTCCTTGTTATCTTACTTTAGATCGAACTTGATTGAATTAGATGCCACAATAGGTCAAATGCTAGTCTATATATAGTCTCTTTTGTGTGGTCGAATCAGCTTCATGAGGCCGACTTGATAGATGTTGAAGCCAACTTGGTGGAGGAGGGACTAGACACATTTTTGATACAAATATATTTTTCTTTCTCGACATAAGAAGCCCAAGAAGGGTTTAGAACATGATGAAACGGACAATTACTCATGACACAACCTTAGAAGCACTCAATGGGTGCTTTGGCCTATAACCAGAATAAATAAAGCATGAAACCCATGCTTAAAATGATTTTTCTTTGATCTTTATAATACTTTTATTTTCTTCTCTTTTGCAAATACAAAAAAATTACATCATGTCATGAGCCAATCAACAATTATGAAGGCCGATACTAGTTACATTTTCAACAAATTGGACTTGGAAACATTATTATAATAAAATAGGCCACAATGCATTATCTAACACAACATCTTTCCTTTTACAACATATCCACCTTATATTCTCTTCATCGTTCCCTTCCCCCACTTTAAGAGTATGCTAATATTCATTAATCATTAATAATACTCAAAAGCAAACAACAACATGAAGTTATTATTACCATTATTTTTCTTTCTAAAATAAAAATAACGAAGTATAAAGTGTAACTTCTTTATTTATTTTTTATATGGTTCTCAAGCCCTGAATATTAGTGAATGCTACGTCCACAGAATATTTGTACTAGGTAGATCCACTCGAAAGGAAGTGACTAGGTAAATCCACTCGAAAAGATCACTTCCCGTTACATCCCGAGACTATCGAGAGAATTGAACTCGTAACATTTCAATAACAAAATTCTTTAAGGAGAAAACTCGACCCATTAAACTAACCTTCAAAATTGGAGTTGTCTATCAAGGTAGTGAAATAGCCCAGACAACAGAAAACTGCCAGAATCCGATCAACTAAAATTCAAAAAAATCATGTAGTTGGAGAATTTGGAATCAATTTTTGATAATGGAAATGGATTGAGCACTATCAAAAACCCTTAGGGTACTCAAAATTCTAAAGTTTAACAACTGTAAACAAGATTCTGGGCAAAAATTTGCCAGATTTTTTGAAAATCATTGCCGGATTCTAGGCGAAAACATTGCCTGTTTAGACTACGCATTCAAAATTTTCCTTTTCCTTTTTAAATTTTTTTATTTAAACATTTTAAATATAAAATGTTACTTTGTTTTTAATTTTTCTTTTCCCTTTTAACTTTTTTATTTAAACATTCTAAATGCTGCCTAGGATATGGAAGTGGATAGTAATATGAAGTTAGCGTGATTTAATAAAAAGACATTCTAGACTATTAATTTATTTTTTTAATCTCCCACGATTCCTTTTTAATTGTTATATCGATCTTGTTGACTAATGAAAAATTAATTTGTCAGAATATTTGGACAAATAAAATTGAGTTTTCAAACTGATAAGTTTTTTTTTCAGAATATTTGGACAAATATAATTGATTTTTCAAATCTTTTGATACAAATCTGACGATGTTGACCATGTAACAAAAGTTATATTCTTCTCAAGTTAAAGTAGAGTGGAGAACTTCAGGACACATATATTACATCATGGTTGCCAGATGTATTAGAAAGCGTACTTTAACTTTGAAAGAAAAACACTTGTAGATCACTCATGTATGTAAATTGTGACTTTGAAATTCGTAGTTTCAGAAAATTGTGACGTAGAATTCGTTAGAGCATGAGACGGATTGCCATTCAAGAAATGAACAAGAAGGTTTTGCCTCTTCCGTCTGCCTCCTCTGTTTTTTCATTTTTGCCCCTTTTTGGATTTAAGAGGTGTCGGGTTCGAATCCCTGTATTTGTTTTGGCAGGATTGTGAAATAGATGGACTGAACGAGCAACTGGAAGAAGATTGCAAGGTGATGGAACGGCTTCAGCTCCAGATTCAGCAGGAAAGGGCCAAAAGATTGGATGCAGAACGCGAGAATGCGTGGCTGCATGACCAGGTTTGCATGCTTATGAACATGCTTTGTATAAATAAAGACGAAAGACATTACATCGTGAACCATTACACCATGGGGCAAGGCTTAGAGGGCAAGATCGACATGCACCTCGTGTAGATCGGTGACCGCTTGCCATCGAAGAGAGAGGGCTTACGGGTGGGATGAACTATTCAGTAGGGGGTGCTTTATGGCCCCACATCAAGGTGGAAGGCAATATAAGCTTCAAATCAAGGCTGCAAAGGATGGGGCGCAGAGGGTTTGAACCCACTGTCATAGTTAGGGTCAGATAGACCCTGGTTTGTGCCTTCCGAAAAGAGCAAGGACATGGAAGACTGAACAAGCCCCAGCCCAAGTCCATTGAGGCTTACTGAAATGAAGCCCATATGACTGAAATCTCATAATAATTACAATAGGAATGATAAGGTCGATGGGCTTGATGATTGGAATCTTATATTGCAGCATGCTTCATTGATGTCTAGTGGGAATTTCAGGTGTGTTTTGTTTGAGGCATTTTTGGAATAAGAATCATGCAATAACCGCTGAAATCTGATGTGGGCATCTTTGAAAATGGTCCCAGTGAGCCTAAAAATGTGTTTACCCTAGTGGGTTGCTGATTTTGGTATGTGGGTATACGATTTTCTTTGTGTCTGAGCTCAAAACAGGCACTATACTTGATCAGTATCTGGGCAATGTATGATTTCAGAGATTATGGACCATGCTCAATACTGTGAAAGGATCAAGAGGAGAAAAGATAAAATGAGGTCATTTTAATTGGGTTCAGATTGGATTGGAATTAGAGGCTTATTGTATATAGTCTGATATAACAGGAACATCAATAGATTATTACGTTATCTCTTGAGCCAGACATGGAGCCAAAGGTGGGGGAAAAATACAGACTGGGGAGAAAAAATGGCAGCGGTTCATTCGGGGAAATATACCTTGGTAAGTTCTTTTTTGTTTGGGCACACCCAATTTGATTTGAAATGTAATCAAGGTCATTGTATACTTGGATGCATTTTAATGGGTGCATACAGATTTTTGATTCATTATCATTTTATGTATGCTTGGATAGGTTTTTTTAATATCGATGGGGATATCTACATCAGTCTGATGAGAATAGATTGTTCTTCTATCATTGTGAATTGTGTATATTGGTGGTTTTCCAAAAACTTTTCTGCGTCGTGACAATCGGCATTCCATGGGATCTGGATTGTTGCCATGTCCATAGAACCGTTTTATGTTTGTCTTTTCTGGATCGTAGCTGCAAAGCTGAAGCTTGCCATACAGTTCTCATCCTGAGTGCCAAAGATGTAGATACTCTTGATGTCGGAAGCAGACTTTCATTTTAAGCTGGCGAAGCCCGGGGTTCAAATATAACCCACCTTCTCACCCCGACTTTGGAGGTCGACATCGACTGCTTGTAAATTTTCGATGGTTGCGATTTATCTGCCCATTATTTCATGATTTTGCTGAGTGACCGGGGATACATGATTATGCTCAGTAAGTAGGGATGAATGGTAGAAGCTCATTAGTTTTCCTTTACATGCCTGGAAGAAAAGTCAGTCATACATACCTGTACAAGTGTCAGCTCATTGGTGAATTGGACTTGCTCACTCTCCTTGTTTATATGGGAAGGGGATCTCATGTGACCTAGGTTCTTTGATAAAACATTCACTTTTTAAACAACATAGCCTTCACTCCTCTGTAAGGAAAAAGACAAATTTTCTTTTATCGCATTGTGCATTTCGGTCGGAATTGATTATGAAGCTTGTTATTTGTTTTCTCTGTTTTGACATTCTATTCTGTTTGTATTTTCAGGGACCAATAGTTTGACAAATGAGGAAGTTGGCATTAAACTGGTATGGTCATTTATTTACTTGAAAAGTCATTGTAAACGTGAATTATGGGCCAGTCAGCCAAATAGATCTCAAACTCCAAAGATCTTGCCTTTAGCCTTTTTTATTCAGTTTATTTGTATAATTTATTTGCTTCATTCATATGTTGGTGGCACCACATCAAAGTTATCGTCTTGTTATTTATTTCCCTTGTCTTGTATTTGTCTAAGATTCATATCCCAGAATTCCTTCAACAGATCTTGCGTTAAAAATTTGCTGGCACAAGTCTTTTAAAGTTATCAAGATGCAGAAGGAATTTATAGTAATTTCCTGAAATGGACCTAAAATTGATTGCCTGATGCCAGACAAAATGAAGTAGCATGTTGTCTGGACTAAGAGCTATGGACTACTACTCTGTTTTTCTATACCCACATGGAACTTGAGAGTACAGAAATATATTAAGAAATGAAGAAAACTCTGGCAATGTGCTTCCTGGCCAGATTAGGTGAAAGTTAAAACCGAAAAGTGAATTTCTTTTTTAGATAGAAAGTTTTTGCAGACTTATATGTGAACCATAAAAGGTAATCAACATTGGACTTCATTTAGGGTATAGCTAAAATAACTGTAACTGTCTAAAGTTTGTCAAAGAAGATTTAGGGGATCTTAATATGCACCTGTTGCTTCTGCAAATCATTCACGTGCTTGCCCATTCTTATATTTCACACCAAGAAATTCATCTATTATTTTTACTATTCTTTCAGGCTTTTGCTGAAGTATTTTTTCTTCTATGATCTTTGTATTTGTAATGTAATGTACAAGCAACTTAATATCTGATGTGATCCTTCTTCCTTTTATAACATGCACATTTTTCATTATTGTATTTATCTAATGATCTTTTTTATCAAACAGGAAAGTGTGAAAACTAAACATCCTTAGCTGTTGTATGAGTCCAAAGTTTACATAATACTCCAAGGAGGAGGAGCAGAAGGTGAACATACCATTCTCAATTTGCCAACTCTTCAATGTTATCACAAGGGGTGGTTGTTATATTAAGTTTTGTTTTTCGTTATATCTAACTTAATTTTGGTTAAATATATTTTAATCACATTGTTGAATCAGCAGGTGGTATCCCAAATGTAAGATGGTTTGGTGTAGAAGGTGATTACAATGCCATGGTCCTTGATCGTCTTGGGCCAAGTCTTGAAGACTTATTTAATTACTGTAATAGAAAGATTTCCTTGAAGACTACATTGATGCTTGCTGATCAGCTAGTGGGTATTTCTTTCCTTGAGCTCTTTTAATACGAGTTAAAACACTACTGGTTACATTCCTTTTTTCATTGTAAAATGTTTTCACTGGTTAGTTGATAATTGCAAAGTCCATTGATTGAAATCTTAAATATTCTGAAATCCTATCAGGTGGTGGGATTAATACCGTGAACTAAATGACTAAGATTTGGCTCTCGTTGTGGATGTCAGATTCGAAGGATTGAGTATGTACACAGCAAGAGCTTCCTTCATCGAGATATAAAACCTGATAATTTTCTCATGGGTCTCGGCCGGAAGGCAAATCAGGTTAGTTTGCTATAAATTTTCAGATTAAATGCTCTTATTCATATTATATCCTAAGTTTCTAACATATATTAACAGACTAGGGGTCTCTATCAGCTAGGATTAAAACTTATAAATGAATCATAGCATAATGGAATATTGTCCCATATATGCCCAAAGCTTGAAAGTGGTCTCTTAAAAAATTCCATTTTCAGTGTCCTTTTATTTCAACACTGACTTCCTTTCCAAATCAGAGACAACATAAAATATGTAAAGTGTTGCTCATAACAAGGTATTGAAAAATGGAAAAACATTTCACCCATTGTAGATTATTAACATAGAGTAACAGACTTGGACAACTAAAAGAAATTCTTACTAAGCTTTAAAATTTAAAAGCCATCGATTCGTTTCCAAAAGGATGGTCACTTGAATGTTATCACTTAGAGTCTGTGGACAGTACAGTAGTGCTAGAAGATTCAAGATACTGAGGCAGCATACAACATAAGTAGCAGGTCCAGGTGGTGGGGCACTAGTTGGTGAAGCCAGTTCAAATTTGTTCCATTTCTGCTAATGAATTTGAAAATATGCAGGACAAAGTGTAAATTTGAAATTTATCCCGTGCCAACACCACCCTTAATAAAGCTTTTGGCTATCAAAAAGATTTGCAAGAAAAAATGGTCTACCAATAAGAGGGAGTTCATATGATGACTTGGGTTCAAACCCTGACAAGCACACTCCATTGTGTTACTATGGGCCCATGATGAGGCCAACAGAAAATACAAAATTCTAGTCCAAATGGATTTTATATGGGCATATAAAACCCTCAAATGCAACAGCTTAGCCAATGGTCCACTGTTTGACAGTGCTCTTCCCCATGTTATAGTGGGGAAGTGTTTCCCCTGATTTTGACCAAAAACAAAATAACAACATAGAGTGTTGTAATATGTGCACCTCAATGCAATTGATTAATATCGAAGGCGAGTCTTTTTTCCATCTTGGTAACTCCCTCATTATCGCAAAAAGAATTATGCTTATCCTAATGAACTTGCATATCTGCAAGTATTTTCCCAATCCAAATTGCTTGACATGCCCATTTTGTTGCTACTCTGTCTTGAGTTTCCTACATTAAACCTTGGAAGTTAGGGGAGAGACAGATCTAGTGATATAACCTTTTCCAAGGAATTTGATACCTTTTGGAGGGAAACAAGGATCAAGAGGATGCTAAGAATGTGCTTGTAGAGTAACAAATCCATCATTTAGATAACTAAAACCATGATCCAAGACATGGATTTACCCATGTGTCTTTAAGCCAAAGCTTGCAACACATTGTCTATATCTTGAACCAATGTCCTCACAGGATATTGAAGGACAAAACACCAAAGAAATATTTTGTTATTGAGAAGCCACAAGTATTACATTTTTGTTTCCTTTTTTTTGTCCAATTTATATTTATATTCATGATGAGAAAAGCACTAATATTGAACCCTTGAACATAAAGACGGTCTTTGTTGGATAGAGTAAGACATCCAGGGCCTACATGATCTAAATTAAAGTGCAACTTAAGACATTGGTGAGAAAGGATACGAAGTTTTATGAAGATGAATGGTCCTCAAAACCATAAAAACATCCTATAGTGATTAATGCATGCGAAAATGTTGTTCCAGATTCTGTTCTAAAACTGAAAAAGAAATCAATGTCAGATCAGCAAGATTCTAGTCAAGGAACAGAGACCTAATTACTTACTAGTGTAGCCAGGAAGTTAAGATGGCTTACTCAAACATTGTAGGGTGTATAGGAACAAGTGGGAGCATCTAAGTCCACGTTTCAGGCGAGTCGTCAACCTAAGAAATTTCCTACTTATGTTGCACTAATGTCTTCTATTCTTCAGACATTGCCCTCCCTTTTTTACTTCAATTTCATCTTTGAGAAAGGATGTTTCCTTGGTAAATTTTTGTCATTGTATGTCAAGGGGATTTGCTGAGCTGAGGAGATAAATGTGGCACTTGATGAGCAGTGGCTCACAATTGAGGGTAAACTAGCTTTCAACTGAAAACACGTAAGTGTGTTCTTCCAAATGATCATTGAGAAATGTCTTTCAAAGTTGCTGGAAAAAACTCTGGGCACAAATTTGGACTAAAATTGACATCGTTGTTGTGCCCTTGGGATTGATTTCTTTTACATGTAGTTTATAAGTTGCAGATATAAGGATACCATTTTGAGATCATGATGTGCAGATATCCTGAGCTCACATATTTTTGGTGAATGAAATAAGAGGTAGTGGTGGTACTAGTGTGAGAAAGAAAGACCATCCTCTATGAATTATTCCTTATAGGTATAACTGTTGTAATGAAGTGAGTTCTAGGTGGGAAGACTATCTTCAGTAAGCTACAATGGTCCATCAAAGTGTTTTTCGGTTAGTTCTACTGCCAGACTTGGCAAGAGATGGCTCAAAATTCTTGCAAGTGATCCACCAAATATATATCATGGAGAATTGTCAACTCAAAATGGCTACGATACAAACTAAGGGATGCATCAGGGATCTGATTTATGATTTCTGGTCGTTTACCTTGTTTTTGTAGCTGATTGGATTGTTGCCTTAAGGAGTTCAATTCTAGTAAACTTCCTAGTGGACCCATAAAATAAATATGTTCATAATCATTTAAATTCCTTTCCTGTAGGTTGTCATATCAAAGGACTTACCCATGGCATGATCAAAGCAACTGTAAAGAAAAAGAAAAGAAAACTTTTCTAAGCTTAATGACTTCTTTCCATTGCTAAGCTAACTAGGACAACCTTGAAATATTTTCAAGAAATTTCTATGATGATGCTAAATTGGTCTTGCAAGGCCTGTCAATGGCAAATTTTACGGCTTGATTTCACAAATGGAAATTTAGGGTGACTAAAATATCTTCTATAAAGTGCAGAGGACCAGTCACCAGAATGCAAAGAATTGTTTTGATACACTGTTTATCTAAATTGATGGATAGACTCTTAACCAGACTCCTCAAACATTGATGATGTCATAAAATGATTGAGGGGCTCTTCCAATTCAGCACCATACCCAGCATATTCATGATCATCTTGGATGATATTTAGGCCATTAATGAGATTGGAAAGAGGGCTCTCATATTGGAATCAAATTCAGCATATAAATAGATCTATCTAGGTTTGTACAATAATTCAACTCATGTCAAGGTGGTACAAAAGTCCCTTCAGGTCATCAAAAGCAATGTCTTTCTAATTTATTTCATCATTTGAGTGAATGCCAGTGCTTTGTGCCTTACTGATCTTAAATTCTTAACTGTCTGAGTAAAATCACTAACTTCTGCAATTTACCACAGTCAAACTGTATAAGTCACCTATTAGGAAAGAACAACTGCCTTCACACAATAACAGGTCTAAGAGGTTCAAGAAGCACACTGAGCTCTTTTCTAGCATTATTTTATAGGATTCAATGGCTTAGAACAAAGTATTCTAATTTAGTACACCACTAAATTGGTAGAGGTGCTCTTGCAGCTGGAATTGCAAAGATAAAAGATTTAATGAAGTTTAGCAACATTTGACACCACTATGAATGTAACAAAACAAGATCAGTAAGTCTTGATGAAGACTTCAGATAGCATGAGCTTCATTCATTGTGTGAAGATAAGTATATTTATGATACCAAATCCCTTGAAATAGAATTGGGTATAGGGTGGTGGTCTCACTCTGAAGACAAAGGGTTCACAGATGCAGCAAAAAAGACACTAGAAATATTTAGTTGTGTAAAGTTTAAACAAGGCCTCTTGTCTTGCAGATTTTTAGGTGAATGCCTTAAAAGCGTTGATGACTGTGTGAGCCTTGTCAATATTTGACAAAAAGGTTGTAAGTTCATTCGTGCTTGAGAACTATCATACTTATCCAAAACAATTTATGTGCTTGTTATGTATCTAGACTCTACCTACTTTCCTTGTTTATGGTATAACATTTTCGGTTCAATCCGTTTTGGTGCTTATCCTTCTGTTTATAGGACCTCATATTGTGTCTTGTTGGATAGGGGATGCAGTTGGGATCAATAAACCTAAATGCAGCCTTGTAAGAAGAATCAATAGGTTTGTGTGTTGAAGATATTTTCAATTATCTGTTATCAATGCAGGTCTTAGCCCCCCTTGGTGACCCAACAAATTACATGCTAAATTTTCTCTTTAAATAGGCCCAAATTTTGATAATTTTTGTGAGATGGATGTCCAGCTATATAGTATCAATAACAAATAAGATGCAAACTTCGACACTTTATGCAAAGGAGATCAAAATAGTGATCACAAGCCTAAGATCATTGATGTATATCAAGCCATTAGATATTATTCATTCTCAACATAAAAAGTACTAGGAAAATGGAGAATCAAAGATAGGAATAATGTGGGAGATGTCCTTTCTGATGTCTCTCTTATGAGTTTGGGATTTTTTCCTGTTCTTTGCAGTTGTGTTGAAAAAAATAATGTTGCAAACATACCTTTAGCTGTAATTGATATGCTCTTAAAAGGTTTCCTTGCATCTAATACATGGGTTCCTATTTTTCAAAAGAATTTTCCCGCAAAGTGTGCAATTAGTCAGCTTCGACATGATAGTTGGAGAGATTAAGCTCTTGCAATCCTGAATTTACGTTTATCTTTAGCATGTGTTAGAGGAGGTGCTGAGATATTGCAGTTTGCTGGGATTTTTTCAAGCTTGTCAACATTTAGTCACTTCCTATGGGATGAACTTTCATCGGGCTTTAGAGATAGAGAGGGTCCATTCTCTGTATGGCATAAAGATAGAAAGTGTGATGGGTTATGGGGTTTAGGGCTAGCAGTTGTAACAACGAGGGTGAATTATATTGGGGAAAATGCTACTGTTGTTTCAGTTCTAGACAATGCATTGCCATTTTATTTTTTATTTTTATTTTTTTCCGAAAAAGATTATATCTTGTGTGCATTGTATGTTGCTGACCTTCCAACCGATGCACTTGGTAGGAAAATAACATAACATAAAGACCCTAGACTTCTCTTGTTGCATTACGAGAAACAGAGCATGCCATTACTCTTATGTGCCATCTTGCAAAGAACCGAGTGACATTACTACATGTTATGCAATGTGTAGATTTAGAACTCAGGGAAACTAGTATACATCTATTAGCCTTTATTGTTGGAGAAGGTCTTATCTATACTCAAGATAATACTAGGGAAAGTATGTTTTTGCAATGCCCTCCCATTCAAAAGGAAAATCTAGGTGCACATGAAAAACCTTAAACAAAAAAAATGGATGGTTTGGTGTTTCAACAAGGGGATCTATGGCTAAAAGAAAATGGTGGATAGCATTGTAATAATTTGCACTTGATCTTGGAACAAACATTTTGTCATTATTCTTGGTAAAGGGTGAAGCTAAATCAGAAAATATCATTGCTTCCTTTACGAAATACTCAGATTTGGTTTCCTTACAAGTGTTCATAATAAATTTTCTAATTTTGAATTTTTTGTGAAGGCAAGCAAAAGCAACAATTGAAAGAAGTAGAGGAAGCTGGCAATATCGATCTTGTTCATTTCGTAGAGCTTCCAGTGTCTGAATATAACACATACCCAGTAGGAATGAGTATTTAAATATGAAAGTCATTGGTTTGATGTATTGTTTCTTGGGTCCAGAGGTGTGGCCAAGTACAAGTGAGGTTTTCCTTTGGCATGGAAAGTACATGCTTGAGACCTTGAAAAGATTCCAAATGATTGTTTGTAAATCCATGGTCACCCCAATGATGCCAGTTCTAGGTTGCATGCTGACTTGAACTCAAATATGGTAGATCCTTTGATGTATAGACAATTTATTAGATACTTGATGTAACATCAAACTTGATGTATGTTTCATAGTGAACACCTTGATCTAGTTCACAGTTGATCTAAGGTATATTCATAGGGTAGTTGCAAAACATGTTCTTTGATATTTTTAGGGTACAAAACGGTATGGTTTGAAATATGTAAGAGATGGTGAGTTGATGCAGCATGGATTTACTGATTTTTATTGTGTAGGAGATGCAAGTGATAGGAAGAGTACTTTCTGGTGCTGCTTCAATTTGGGTTTAGAAACAATTTTTTGGTTGACTAGGAAGCAGCGTTTAGTGCGATTGAGTTTAGAAGAGACAAAGTACATTGCAATCAACACTACTAGTTGTAAAGCCATATATGGCTTCACAAGTTGATTGCAGCACTAACATGTGAGATGTTGGAGCCCACTTGGGTCAATTGTGACAATTAAAATTGTGTCGAACTCTATGATAGTCCAATATTCCATGATTGCTCCAAGCACATTAAAATCAGGTACCATTTGTTGGGAACATGTTTTAGAAGGGAGCAATTGATCTAGAGTACATTCAGATAGGTTGCAAATATCTTGACTAAGTCCTTGGCCAAGGGAATTTCAAGATATTCATGGGGAGACTTGGATGGGTGGAGAAAAATTTTCTCAATAAGAGGTAGTATTAAAATATTGTACCTTGGATAGTCTTTTACAATCTGGTTGCACATGTGGTACTCCTTGGCACATGTATGAATGAGGTATGAGTGCTTTAGTTGCAGAATTTCGACAGGATAGTGAGGGGCACACTTCCTCTTTCCAAATTCAATAGTATGGCACTTTAATTGTGAGGGAGTGATCAATATTATAGATTGGATTGTTGCTCTGTTCTTAACAATCTATTCTCAGCAATTTGCATGTGTTTTCCATGTCTAATAGGGTGCATGCACTTTGCAAGTGTTAGTTTTAAATTCATTTAAGTAGTTTGCTAATTTTGACCTAGTCTGAAGTCTAGTTAAGAAGGGTGCATGCAATCTAGCGATAGGGTGTAGATCTCAAGGAGATTTTATCTCTTCCTTGGAGCACACTAATTAAAATTTGTCCATTATGTAGAGATAGGATGCAGACCCCAATGACCTTAAAACATGTACTTGCATATTTTTAAGTTTTGTATTGTCACCATTATTTGACATGGGTCTGTAGTATATACTAGCAAGTTGTACTAGTCACTATTATCAAAATTCTAGGTTGGGTTTGGAATAATGGACAATGCCAAAATGGAAAATATGCAGTAAGAATGTCTACAGGTTTCAATCTCCACCTATTGGTATGAATGTATGCAGGTTCGAAACTTTACCTTTCTTATTCCATTACACTTCCCTAACATTGTGCTGGGATAAAAACTCGTACAAAGTTTTGTATCACGTTTAATTTGTTGAAAAATACAGAAGAAAACTGCAGTTTTGCTGCTGAATATCCATATCTAGATATGAATCTGACCTATCCATGCTAAAATTAGAATCATATGCCATTGGTGTTCACGTCTTCTCCTTTTCCCCATCTTAGTTTTCTTTAATTCTGCTATATGAAATTGATGGTAATACCAGGTAAGGATGGACTTTGTATTGCTTTTTATTTTTTTGGAAAACATGTCTTATATTTTTAGAAATTATTCAAAAACAGTAGAGAAAAAAGTGGAGATCATAAACTCTTATCAAAATATAAGAGCATATAAAAATAAACAATGGGATCTAAACATTGGGCATCTTTGATCAGTAGTGTCTTTGGCCAAACGCTGATGGTATACCTTATCCCTCCACAGAACATAAGCATAGAATGAGCTATCGTCATGGTGAAAAACATAAATCTTCCATAGATTGAATAATGCCAAACTCTGTAAGGACTGCCATATCCCAAAGAGGGCAATACGAACTAGAGATTGACAATCTCCAAAAGATGTAGAACACCAATGAATATTTCCTGGAAGCAGAACTGAACATTGATCATCTATATGTCTCCAGCAGTGTTTGAAAAACTAACACTCACAAAAGATAGGTAGGACACTGGTCATCAGAAAGGATGGTGGAGAGGGAGGCATTCCATAGGTTCCATGGGATGTGCCTTCCTTGTGGTCGAGTAGTGTGGTGTTTAGGGGTTCAGTGCCTTGGAAGGGCTTGTATCTACATCTTCTATGAAAGAACAGTTGCAATTGAGTTATCAAGAGAAAGAACAATTGCAATTGAATTAATAATAGTGAAATATGAACTTTTGTAGTTCTACTTATGTAGCTGCGCCAATATTGACAATCAACTGCTCTAGAGATTGAATTCTTTATGGAAGAAATCCAAGATATTTGTGGCAATTTTCAAGCTTATTATGTGAGTCGATGAAATCTTCCTTACCCATTAATATTATGTGCCATATTGCAAAGAACCAAGTGACATGACTAAATGTTATGCAAGGTTCCTTACCCATTACTCTTATGTGCCATCTTGCAAAGAACCAAGTGACATGACTAAATGTTATGCAAGGTGTAGATTTAGAACTCAGGGAAACTAGTATACGTCTATTAGCCTTTATTGTTGGAGAAGGTCTTATCTATACTCAAGATAATACTAGGGAAAGTATGTTTTTGTGATGCCCTCCCATTCAAAAGGAAAATATAGCTACACATGAAAAACCTTAAACAACAAAAATGGATGGTTTGGTGTTTCAACTTTCAACAAGGTGATCTATGTTTTGAGAATTTGTAGGGCTGGAGACTAATTCAAATTCTCTTCTTGATAATTACTTGTGAGTTTACTTGAGTTACTTATGTCTTCTCTTTCTTAGCTTATTTAGTCTTTCATGGGAGAGGTTTTTCCCTCGCTCTAGGAGCCTAACTTTGTGTCTTTTGTATTTTGGTAATGGATGGTTTGGTGTTTCAACTTTCAACAAGGTGATCTATGTGTTGAGAATTTGTAGGGCCGGAGATTAATTCAAATTCTCTTCTTGATAATTACTTGTGAGTTTACTTGAGTTACTTATGTCTTCTATTTCTTAGCTTATTTAGTCTTTCATCAAGTCAATTACCAAAATACAAAAGACACAAAGTTAGGCTCCTAGAGTGAGGGCAAAACCTCTCCTTCTTGGAGAGGAAAACCCACGAGAAATTCTTCTTATAGATCTTCAAATGACAAGTACCATGACTAAGACTTAGACCCTTGACCTATGAATGCTTCCAAGACCTCACTACTGCTTCTTTCGCTACTTCCAATGCTAATCCTTTATATTTTCATCGTCTTACACTGATCTGCTTCAACATTTAGAGAACTTGGTTTCTGCTTCTATTTTCCTTGGTTTAGTCAAGACACTGCTTCTTACTTCATATTCACTTGAAATATATATATATATATTTATTACTTTCTTTTGAATACTAAGAATAGGAAGGTAAATATCCGATTTAGCTTCCTTTCTTTTACTTTCTTTCTATGTAGATATACACCACTTCAGACTTTAGATGATTAACTTGGCAATTCATATCATAGTATCCGCACACTTTTTCAATCCCGATCTGTATATTTGTGCACTGGATTCTAATTATTTAAAGGGTGCTAGCTCAATGGAAGAGCACCTGCTTTACAAGCAGGAGGTTGGTGGTTCGATTCCATCGTGCCCTGATATTCATATATAGGGAATGACGAAGATCAGTTTTTGGTGACGGATGCTCTTTTGACCATCACTAATGAGTTTATGGTGAGACTTTTCGACCCTCACCAAAATATAAAATGGTGACGGTCAACGAACGCCACCATATATATGCATCAATAGTGACGACCATTAAAGGTCTGTCACCATAAATCGTTGTTGTTTATATGAAATGGTGAGGGTCACTGTTTGTCATTATAGTCATTATTCGTGACGGACTTTGATGTCACCAATGCGTTTATGGTGACGGTCAATGAACGTCACCATATATATGCACCAATAGTGACGGCCATGAAAGGTCCATCACAAAAAATCGTTGTTGTTCATATGAAATGGTGACGGTCACTATCCGTCATTGTAATTAATATTCGTGACGGACCTTGAATGTCACCACAACACATACTTTCGGCGACGCCACCTTTGGTGACGTTAAGTTTTTTGGTGAGGGAGGCTATTGTCCGTCACCATTGCTCATATGAAATGGTGACGGTCACTATCCGTCACTATAAATCATTATTGGTGACGGACCTTGAATGTCACCACAACACCTATACTTTCGACGACGCCACCTTTGGTGACATTCAATTTTTTGGTGACGGAGGCTATTGTCCGTCACCATTGCTCATATGAAATGGTGACGGTCACTATCCGTCACTATAAATTATTATTGGTGACGGACCTTGAATGTCACCACAACACCTATACTTTCGGCCACACCACTTTTGGTGACGTTCAGTTTTTGGTGACGAAGGCTCTTTTGACCCTCACCAATGAGCTTATGGTGACCATTTTCGCCCCTCACCAATGTGCTTTTTTCTTGTAGTGAACAAGAAGTTAAGAAGCAAAAAGTGGAACTTCAGGGGGGGGTTTCGGAAAATAAAACCACCAAAATTTGATGGTGAAGTTGAGGAAGTGGTAGAGGCATGGTTGATAAACATGAAAAAATGTTTTCAAGTGTACGAGTACAACAACAACCTGAAGGCCAGATTGACCATATATTAGTTAGGGAGAAAGCCACTCTGTGGTGGGAAGAAGTAAATAATGTTCGCAACATTGAGGACCAAGATGTTACTTGGGAATTGTTCTAGCAATACTTTAAAGACAAGTATTTAACAGAACATTTCTATGATGAGAAAGCTAAAGAGTTTCATGACTTGAAGTTGGGACATATGACTATGGACGAGTATATCACCAAGTTCACCTCCCTGTTATGATATGTTCCATACCTTCGAGAGGAAAAGACTAAGGTGAAAATATTTCTGAGCAGTTTTCCAACACATATGAAAGAAATAATTGAATTTGTAAATCCCAGAACGGTCATGGACGAAGCCATTCGTAAGGCACGAATGTGTTATCAATAGTCCAAGGCTAAAGGGGAGGTTGGAAAAAGTTGGCAGCCAAGAAAAAGATAAAAAGGAAGCTCAAACTTCAAAGGAGCCAAAAGCAATAACTTTAAGAATTCTGCGCGAACTTCTGTTACTAAAAAATTTGGCAGAAATCATCAAAGAACTCACTGGCTAGCAGAAGAGAAGCCTACAGAGGAATCTAGCAAACCTGAGCAAGTGCAGGTGACCAAGCCACCTCTACAGTGTTGGGGGTGTGGTGAGGCACACTATTGTAAAAAATGCCCATAGCGAGCAAGAAATGACAGTTGCAAACTTGCAAGAGGCTTCTACATTAGGCTATGTGGCGTGAAACGTTCCTCATATCAACGCAGCATTGGAGGATTGACAGGCAGATTATTAGCCAACAATGATTGAGTTGGCAGTTAAATTACTATCTCAATATATTTCAATTTTGGTAGACCCAGGTGAAAGTCTAAGTTATGTTTGTACCAAAATAGTGGAAATTTGTAAATTAAAAGGGTAAAAATTCAAAAACCTGTGGCTGGTACAACTAGCCACAGGAGAAAAAAGAAAGGAAACTGCCAAGATTCTAAACTATACATTAGAAATTGTAGAACAACAGTTGAATGTGGACCTGAACATACTGCCATTAGGGTCCTATGATGTTTTGCTGGGCATAGATTGGCTAGAAAAACATTGGACCTTAGTGGACTGCAAGGAAAATATCATTTATTACAGAATGCAAGATGGAACACGCAAGGAGATTCAGGGAATCAAGAAGCCACTATAGCTATGTCCAATTACAACATCCCAAATGAATAAATCTATGAGGAAGGGATGCCAGATATATGCTATTCAGGTGGGATATGCTAATTCCAAGAAAAGTTGCATATGATGGAAAACATACCAGTGGTACAAGATTTCATGGATGTTTTTCCAGAAAATATTCCTGGATTACCACCAAGGCGAGATATTGATTACACCATAGAGTTATGCTAGGAGCATCTCCTATGTCAAGGGCTCCTTATAGAATGAGTGTTCTAGAACTAACTGAGTTAAAAATGCAGTTACAAGAACTACTAGACAAAGGTTATATTCATCCAAGTGCGTCCCCGTGGGGAGCACCAGTGTTGTTCGTTAAGAAGAAAGAAGGAACCATGCGAATGTGCATGGACTATAGATAGCTCAATAAATTAACAGTTAAAAATAAATATTCTCTACCAAGAATTGATGATCTGTTCGATCAAGTGAACGGGACCACTGTATTTTCAAAGATAGATTTAAGATCTGGATATCACCAAATCCGAATCAAGGATGAAGACATTTGCAAGATTGCATTCCATACTAGGTACGTGCATTATGAATTTGTGGTGTTACCCTTCGGGTTAAAAAATGCACCAACAACCTTTATAAGGTTAATGCATGTTTTATATCATCCTTTCCTAGATAATTTTGTACTTATATTTATAGATGACATTTTAAGCTATTCTAAAAACCAGGAAGAACATAAGGAGCATTTAAGGATTGTGCTAGAAATGCTAAGAAAACACCAGTTGTATGTTAAGTTCAGCAAATGTGATTTCTTTAAAACATAAATCTAGTACCTAGGCCATGTCATTTTAGCAGAAGGGATTGTTTTTTATCTAGATAAAATCAAGACAATCATGGAATGGCGAGTACCCTAGAATGTGGCAGATATTCGATCTTTTATGGGTTTAGTTGGGTACTATCGGAGATTTATTGAGAGATTTTCCAGGATTTCTTTTCCCATTACCTCTTTGCAGAGAAAAGGAAATGTATTTAAGTGGAATGTTGAGTGTCAGAACGTCTTTGAAAAGTTGAAGCCGCTTTTGACCACTGCACCAGTGTTGAGGGTAGATGACCCCAACAGAGAATTTGAAGTTTGTACAGATGCAAGTAAAGAGGGTGTTGGGGCAGTTTTATCTAAAGCAAGCAAAGTAGTGGCATGTGAGTGAAGAAAGTTGAAGGAACATGAGTAAAGGTACTCATCCTATGATCTAGAATTAACAGCAGTAGTACATGCACTCCAGGTATGGAGACAATACTTGCTGGGTAAAAATTTTGTGCTAAAGATAGATCATAGAAGCTTGACTAGTTATTTCAAGCAATCTGATTTATACTCCAGACAGGCAAGATTGAATTCCTTTCTAAGTGAGTTTGATATGGACATCCATCACGTGAAAGGTAAGGAAAACCGAGTGGCTGATGCTTTAAGTAGAAAGCTGCATTGTGTCTATGAGCTTTACTACAATCAACTTGAAAATAAATTCTTAGATCAAGTAAAAGAAGAAGCACAAAAAGATCTAGAATATCAATTCCTATGGCAGCAAATGGAAGAGACCAGAAAACAAGGAAGTACTTCTAAATATGGATTCAACCAAGAACAAATGCTAACCTTTAGAGAAAAGTTGTATGTACCAAATCGTGTGGAACTTAAGGAGTTAATCACGGATGAATACCATCGAAGTAACTATGCAGGACACCCAGGATACCAGAAAATGTTAAAAACTATTAGAAAAGTATATTTTTGGCCTGGTATGCGTAAAACTATTGCTGAGTATCTAAATAAATGTTTGGAGTGTCAACAGGTTAAGGTGGAACATCGACATCCTGCAGGATTGTTGCAGCCTACATTGGTACCTGAATGGAAGTGGGAGGTCATATCCCTGGACTTCATTACAATTTTACCTCGGTCAAATATACACAATGACTCCATCATGGTGGTAGTTCACAGATTGAGTAAATCTGTACATTTTATACCTGTAAAGTCTACTTACAAGACTGTACAGATAGCAGATATTTTCATGAGAGAAATATTTAGACTACACGGAATTTCGAACACTGTTATTTCGGACAAAGATGTTAAGTTCACGTCTACATTTTGGAAAACTCTGTTTATAGGTCTAGGGACCCAAATAAACTTTATCACAACTTATAATCCCCAGAGAGATGGTCAAACAGAGCGAGTAAATCAAGTGTTGAAAGACATGATGCGCATGTACGTGATGCAGCAACCAACCAAATGGGAAGAGTACTTGCATCTGGTTAAATTTGCTTACAACAATGGCTATCAGGGGTCCTTTAAAAGTCGTCCTTTCGAAGCTCTATATGGGAGGTAGTGTCGCACGCCCATATATTGGAGCAGCCTCGAAACAAGACTAATGTTGGGACTAGAAATGTTGGTGAAGATGGAATCAGAAGTAAAGAAGATAAGACAAAATTTGAAGGTTCCACAAGATCGACAAAAGATATATGCAGATAAGAAGAGGACTTATCGAGAATTCGAAGTGGGACACTATGTGTATGTGAGGATCAAACCCAAAAGGAGTACCTTGTGGTGGATTTCTTGTGCCAAGTTAGCTTCCAAGTTCTGTGGACCCTTCCAAATTTTGGAAAGGGTAAGACCTATGGCCTATCAATTGGCTTTGCCCAGTCACATTCGAGTACACAATGTGTTTCGTGTGTCCCTGTTGAAGCATTATGTGCATGATTCGAAGCACGTAATTCATTGGAAGAATATACAGGTAGGATAGAATTAAAAATCCTAACTTGAAATATGATTTCTTTATGAGAATTTGACAAGGAACTTTTCTATTTGCAGGGAGAGCCAGACAGTGAGTTTTTGGTCAAGCCACAACGCATACTTGACTGGAGGGAAATTATGCTCTGGAAGCGAGTCATCACCCAGGTTAAAGTGCAGTGGAAGCACTTCGGCCCGGATGATGCTACTTGGGAGGATGAAATATTTGTGCATGAGGCTTACCCAAAGCTCCTTTCTGAGCTAGAATGCAACACCAAGGACGGTGTTACTTCCTGGGGGGGAAGTTGTAACAGTTGCATTTAATGATAACTATTTGTTAAATAGTTAAAAGACATTTTAATTATTTGTTTTAAGAAAATACTAGAACTATTAATTTTTTGTTGAAAAAAGTTATTTTCATTAGTGATTAATTATGAATAATAAAATCAGTTATGGATAGTGACTCCATAAAAAGTAAAAACTGATGGTAAATTTTTTCTAAGAACTGAAAGGTGGTTGGGACAGTTGGAAATATTTACCTGCTTCTCTGGGGATAAGAGACTGATCCTAGTGAGGAGTAGGGGTTCTGTTCATGGACTAAGGAGTGAGTCGAGAATTTTTCTGAGCTGGTAGAGACTAGTGGAACATCACTCATCAAATCCTGATTTAATTTCTGGTACTGACTGGACTAGGAGTCCTGAGGTCACAACAGAAATTTCCACTGTAAACCTGTACCTTTCAGGAGTGGAGCACGGGGGCAAGAGGAGGACGTGATCGTATCTCTTTATGGTTGTGAGGACCACAACTATAAACTGCATAATCAAATAAGTAACTGTGTGTTTCAATGAGTTAAGCACCACATTACTTTTACACTATGTATGTACAAGTATTTATTTACTAGTGACAGTAATAGTGGGTATATGTTAGGAAAGTGCTAAGAGAGTATGATACTAATATTTATTATTATTATTTCAATATATATCTCACCAGAAAAGTTTGGGTATTATGATTATGCGCAGAAATTTCATTACATTTAAAGCTTAATGTTTGTGATTATGTCCAGAAAGGAATGAAATATCTAAGTTTCAGTTTAAACAGTAGTGGTTGTCTGGTGTAGGAAATGGGAAAAACAAGATTTCAGCTATAGAGGTATAAATATAAATTTTACAGTGAACTTCATACTCAGTAAACTATAGATAAGTTAAGGGAATGAACTGTAAATTGTGTAAAAAGAAGGAAATTATATTTATATCCTGTAAAGATAAAAACACACATATACATGCTTAAAGAAGTTTCTTTTTGAAAAAAAACAATAGAGTGGATTGTCGGTCGAGGGTACAAGGTGAAACCCTAACCCAGGACACATTGTCCCTCAAGCGCAGCTATACACGGACACTGTATATGGTCCGGTCACCGAGGTATTTACCTAAGATACAAGGAAATGTATTGTAAACAAAGAAATTAAAATTGGAGTTTCTTTTTAATTACTGTAAAGACAAAGAAACAATTATTCTTCAAGAAAAAGAGTTAAGACTGACTGCCGAGATTAACTACACATTATCAATACGAATGAACCAAGGAGAATAAGCATAAAGAAAACTGGAACTGAAATATGTTCATACTTTTGCGAGGATAAGATTTTCATATCATTAAATAGCGAAAGGCCATTGTGTGTAAAATATTACATACAGTCCAAACAAATAACATCTTTTCCAAAACAAAAAGTAAACCTTATGGCATTCGCCGTTTCAATACTTCAAACTGTGTAAGAGTCGAGATTTAGAATTAAAACCCTCGGAAAATACCTCATCATAAAAGCACGGAGAAATTGTAGAGTAAACAGGACTACGAGGATAAGACTATATGAAGTCTCAAGGAGCCTGGTCGGTTACTATCAAATTAAAACTTTACAATGTCGACAGATAGCTCTTTAGACAAAGTTGAGAACTAGATTCCTAAACCCCAATAAAAGGGTCGAGTTCACTTGAGACAGTTTGGACTTCTGAGTCTCAGAGCAACATTAAAGTGTACCTAGAGGTGAGCTAAACGAATTAGCACTTGTGCTGAAGTAATTGGCATTGAAAATTGATTATACGATGTAGGAGAATGGCTAACCAGTGAGAAATCTGACCTGTTGTAAAAGCCATGAAAGATAGATCCGTCAAAAATATTTAAGAACGCTAAAAATTTTCATAAGCAAATAAGAACTATGTTAAAATATAAGGGTTCGATAGAGAGTTTACCTGTGGAGAAGATTTCGCTACGGCATTCTCTTCCTCGCACTGTAATCCTTCAAACACTGAGAATAAGGTCAATAAGGAATTCAATCCAGAAGATTAAACCCCCAGAAAATAAAAAGAACTCGATATGCTCGAGAGGAGAAAAAAACTGTTTATGACAAGAGAGCAGAGCTACTCTACCTGGAATGCGGTGAAAAGCATAGGAACCAGAACAGAAAGAGTAGCCATAGCTACAAATGACACATTCCACCGGGTGTTCATTGTACTCTGCAATAGGGATCTCCATTTCTTTTTGCCGCAAAGCCAAGGGGCGTTTCCATTCTAAGGGTCTCATAAGTCGGAACGAACGATTAAACTGACAGAGCTGAAGCTTAGACAGAAGAAACACAGTGGTGACAAAACCACAGGGCGGAAGAATTACACAGCGCAGATGCAAAGACAAAGGCCGGTAACGTTTAAGGTTGGCGGAGTTAACAATGCAAACTCCCACCCAAATGTCAATCATTGATCTTTTAAAATTTGACGATAAAGATCTCAAACCAAGTTTATTGAAAAACACATGAGATCTCGGTGGATTTTACAACTGTCCATAGAATTTATTAACCAATACTATTTGCATTAAGTCGCCATGATGTGCCAGCTTTCTCTTGAAAAACACAGAGATAAAGATCTACCATATGCGATTGCAAAAAACTATATGCTAAACTGAAGTTTCGAACCGGTGGAATAATACATTAATCCATAACCCAAATAACACATATGTGACGAGTATTCGAAGATGGCGGTAAGATTTGAATTATATGTGTTTAGAAAGGTTATAGAAAAAAAAAACGATGAATTGATTGTGGGTTTGTAAAAATAAAACAAAATTGTAGATATTGTAAAAATATATCATGTACAAATCAGTAAAAAATGGTAAGTTTAGCTTCGGTTAATAAGTTAAATTATTATTTTTTTTTACTTTGGTTTTTGGTTTGTGTGTGTCAAGGAACAATATTATAATTCATATATTAATGTGCTCATCGTTAGGAACAACATTGTAATTCATATTATCTATGAAATACATAATAGTTAATAACTTGTGGATGATATTTATATTACTTAGGTTTATATTTAGATATGTATATATATCATTGTTTGAGAATCATTATCGCTATGGAGAAAAAAAATTGCTTTGTTTTCATTAGGTTCTCGTACTGTACTTATCGAGTTTGGTATTGGCTTTTATTGTTAGAATATTATAAATAGATGATTAAGATTTTTGTGGTCGCAAGTTTAGATATTTTTATGTGTGGTTGTTTTATAAATAAAGTGTGTTAATTTTTAGTTATATGGAGTTTGGTATTGACTTTTATTGTTAAGAGTATTATAAATAGATGATTAAGATGTTTATGGTTACAAGTTAGATATTTTCATGTTTGGTTGTTTTCTAAATAAACAGTTTTAATTTTTAATTATAGGTTATTGGAATGAGTTTCACAAAATGGAAAATATATTTTATTTATACTTCACTTTAATATCACGAGTTTCTATTATTATAATTTCATAAAATGTAAAATATATTGTATTTATACTTCACTTTAATATCATGAGTTTTTATTATTATTATTATTATTATTATTATTATTATTATTATTATTTTAAATAATATTATTAAATTTTAATATTTTGAATAATATAAATATTTATTAATAGATGAGTGTTTCAAGAGTGTTTTATAAAATTATTTTGATAGATACAATTAGAGAGACTTAATATATTAGTTAAATAAAAATAAACACTATTTATTTTGTAGTTGAGGAAAATAAGGAAGACAATATATATTATATTCATAAACAACATTGATAGTTTGGAGAGACTTAATTTATAATAAGATGAACTAAAAACACTTAGAATGATATTGAAGAAATTGAATTGTGGGTCTTAATTAATACTGAATTTTCACAAAGTTGTTGTTTTAGCTACAATGAGAATAGAGGCTTTGTAGTCATTCTAAAAAATGTTATCTCTATCTAAAAATAAGAATATAAAATAGAAATTTGATGATGGTAAGTATCCATATTATTGAAGTGAGAATAATATGATTCTCTTATTTATTTTAACATACACCGATAACTTCATATGGAAATGCGAGGAGTTAAATTTTTTTTTTAATACAAGTTAACCACGGGATGAACTAAAAACACTTAGAATGATATTGAAGAAATTGAATTGTGGGTCTTAATTAATACTGAATTTTCACAAAGTTGTTGTTTTAGCTACAATGAGAATAGAGGCTTTGTAGTCATTCTAAAAAATGTTATCTCTATCTAAAAATAAGAATATAAAATAGAAATTTGATGATGGTAAGTATCCATATTATTGAAGTGAGAATAATATGATTCTCTTATTTATTTTAACATACACCGATAACTTCATATGGAAATGCGAGGAGTTAAATTTTTTTTTTTAATACAAGTTAACCACGGGTAACTATTCAAATCACTATTTAATATTCCTTACACATCATTAGTTGGAATGTTCACTAGTTCATAGTGTAACCTTAGTTTGAGAATGGTAAATTGCTTAACCATTAACAACCTCTATTATAGTACATTAACATAAAACTGTATGAGATACCTTGCATTCATTTCATTATTCATGTAGTCATCACATACTTTCCATCATGAACATCTCAAAAAGAAAGGAATCAACATCATCAATTTGACACAATAATCAATCACATCATTGAACACCAATATACCCTAGAAACCTAGTAGGGTGAAAACTAGAAAACGTTTAATTTTATTATTAAACGTTCATGAGGGTGTTCAGCCCTCACTCAATGGCTTATAAGGGAGACCATCCCTTAACTATCGTTTATAAATATTACAAAGAAATTTATAAATATCTAGCTTAAAGACATTATAATAAATATGATAGCATTTACCCACTAATCCTCATATCTTCATGTCTTGGTGGCATGGATGTACCTACAATGGACCATCGCAAATTGGATCATCCTGAAGCTCCCACTCATATGCATGAACCATAATCATTTACCTGCCACCAAGTTAAGCATAATATTTCCTTTGTACATGTCACCATCATTCCCTGCTAATTATGCCTTCAACATACATTGATGTCAAGATTCATAAAGTATTAATCAAAAATTTCATAAAGTACTTTGTGATGCTTCTCCATCTACTCATGTAGAGTCATGAAATGCAAGCATAATAGTACAACATGCTTCCTTTAACAACATTGCGCATGTGCTAGCTATAAGCATGGAACCATCAAAGGATTTCTATAAAGTATTAACTAATATTTCCTTCGCATAACACACATTCTTGCAAGGAAAATTTCTACAACTGTAATATATCAATTACAATCTTTGTACATGCTAATTACATAGAG
This sequence comes from Pinus albicaulis, assembly GCA_034641835.2. Taxonomy (NCBI): domain Eukaryota; kingdom Viridiplantae; phylum Streptophyta; class Pinopsida; order Pinales; family Pinaceae; genus Pinus; species Pinus albicaulis. Next base: position 502,642,940 of record CM076571.1, on the reverse strand, counting down.
TTAATCAAAATAAATAACCCTTAATCTATTATTTTTGGTGCATGGAAGGAAAGCTAACATAAAAAATGTTGCACCCATGCATGCAAATGCATATAGATTATAAAAGAGTCTTCCCAAAGGAATGCTTACACAATGGAGTACATAGCTTCCATCACGAGTCTTCCCAAAAGAATGCTTAACACAAGAGAACATGCAAACACATATTTCCTTTTTCCAAGAAATATAACATAATAGGCATGCAAATACATGGTTTATTTTCCATAAAACTAATGGAATAAAGCATAAGAATACATGTCTTATTCTCCAAATATTATACCAATATTACCCACACACACACACACACACATATATATTTCAAGGTAACCAAAACATTACTTTAGTTTTTTTATATGTAATTCATCTTCTTTCAAAAAGAATCTTTTCCAATGTAGGATAACAAAAACATGTTATAATTTCCCACATATAAATGTATATTCTTTCCAATGAAATCTAATACAAACATTGCATGCATATACATGATCTTGTTCAGAAAGAAACTAACATAATAATTATGATAGCATAACTAATCACATACTCAATATATCTTCTATCCATGCAAAGAACCTTGTTTCTCTATGATTCTACATGCAAGAAGCTCATGCTTGGCTTCCAAGAATTTACCATAGATAGCTTCTTTTATGCATAAAAACTAGGCAACACTAACAAGGTTAACTTAACCTTTAATACACCTAAATCAAGAGGTTGACTTAATTCATCTAGCCATTTAATCTTTTCAAGTAAGAACAACATAATATTTTCCAAAGAAAATATTATGAGGAACTAACATGGGTTCTTCATGACTTCTTTTCCAAGAAAAACTCATTAACTTATCTCCCAACCCATGAAATATCTTCAAGAACTACTCTCTTTAATCTATATTCATTTTCAAGAAATAACTTGGATTTCCTTATCATTTCATACACATGTATGAAATCCCCTTCTTTTACAAAAAGAACAAGCTCATTTTTCTTACATAAGATGCATATATATAAAGACAAGTAAAATTATATATATTATCTTTTACTACTGCAGCCATCTTTCAAGATACATATAGTAATATTTGCAAGAACTCACATGGATTCTTTTTCGTAAGTTTGTCTTTTACTATGGTATATCTCTAAGAATAATATATTTCTAAAAGTTTAAAATAATAGCAATCTTTTCAAGAACTTACGTAGTAAGTTTCTCTTTTACTATGGTATATCTCCAAGAATAATATATTTCTAACAAATTAAAATAATAGCAATATTTTCAAGAACTTACGTCGTAAGTTTGTATTTTACCATGGTATATATCTAAGAACAAAAGTGACTATTTTCATACAATATTTTGTTTTCTTTCAAAAAACTAGGTAAAAGATTAGTATGCAAAATATTGAATACTTTTTATTTTCTTTCAAGAATATGGTAAAAAAAACTAATATGAAAAATATTCTTCTTTCAAGAGTACTTATATTTTAAATCTTGGAATCTCTTAGCCCAACTAGACTCATGGCCCTTCTCCCATTCGTTCTCCAATAACTCTCGTGATGCCTCAGTCGTCCTAGTTCTGATCCTTATCACTCCATGCTGCTTCCGCTCAGTAATCAAACATCTTGAGAGATCATGGATTCTGGTAGCAAAAAAGCTTTACAAGCGTCTATCAGATCTAAGGCTTTCTTCCGTTGTAACGATCTAAGGTAAATTGATAAAATCTGATCCGATCCAATTCAGATTCTCATAGGGAAATGGTGCGAATGCGTGGTGGAACCAAATAAAACAAAAAAAACCCTCGCATAATGTGGCCATATAACTTCTGCAAACCCTCCTGCTATAAACAAATATAAAATCACTGTGCATATTTCAAATATCCCCCACCTCTGATGCGCATCTGCTCTTGATCCACAATATTTTATTAATAAATATCTCTTCCCCAAATCCTAAATTACCTCCTTCCCTCTATCGAGAGTGAGTGGAAAATAACAAGTTACCAATAATTGGTTCTTGATTCCAACCAATTCTTGATTAAACAGTTAGAGTAAGATTGATTTACCATGTGTAAATATGTAAGGTTGAGTAGGTATGTTACATACTCCGCCCCTTGAAGAGAACACCGTCCTTAGTGTGCTTCTCTCACTGAAACTTAAAGTTATAATTATGATATAATAATAAAAACAACCCAAAGGGGGTCCTTTCCCTTCACAATGAAACACTTTATTTTCCGTAAATTTCCTTAATTGAAACAATAATGTTTTTATCCATAGTCATAAGCATGTATAGCTCAAAAAAAATATTCATTTCCATTTTTAACCACTTATCCATTATTCAAATTCATAAAAAATATAGAAAAATACTATACCAACTTACCATTACTTACCAATTACTATTGGAAGTAATGATGGATTTTACACAAGCTCTCTGAGAATGGTTGAACAAACCATCAACACTCCATGGAAAGAGCCTGTAATGTATGACTAACAAATTCAATCACATTAGTCACATAGTTTCAATCAAGTGAAATACTTGCAACTATCAAACATTCATGCAATATCGAGAGATGTTTTAATCAGAGTACTTCCACAACTACTTAGAGAACACAAACCCTCTAATCAATGCATCACGTGCACACTGTCTTAGCTCCTACTAAAGACATCCACACAATACCTCAAAAAGTACTCAGAGAGCACCTAGCTCTCTAATCGTACCAATGGTCAATCAATGCACCATGGGTATATCCTAGCCTCTGCTAAGACATTCAAACAAGTTAGTAATAAACTAAATAAACTTATATATTTAGTAATTTATTTTCCGAATGCTAAGCTCCTTTCCTCTTAATATCTACATAAGATATTTACACAATAATATAAAAATCCATTTTAATACAACACATAACTTATTAATTATTATGTTCCGCTATGAGAACCACAATGGTAAACAAAATGCTCCTCCCAACCCATGGGATTTGGTTTCCACAACCAAATCGAGTAATTTTCACATCCAGACAGTTATTTGACAAAAAAAACCATTCTAGGTCCAGTATGGATTCCTCTTGGAAACATCATGTCTATTCCTCTGACAACGTCCCGTCTATGAGGAATTTTGGACCTCCTCCAACAGGCTCAAAAATCAATAGAGTTGCCTCAGGTTTTCCCCTCTTCACCATCTTGGCCAACTCTTTTCCCTTACTAAGATCATATATCTCTAGGGAGAGGAAATCTGGGCAGGTAACTGCCATCAACCCCTCCGGGCAGGCAACCACCATCAACCCAAGGCCTTCTAGCCTTTCACAATTGTTCACAACTATCTGGTATGTTAAATTTCTCTTTTAGCATTGTTTCCCATAGTAAATTATAGAATGAACTATGTACACATTATACATAAAGAAAAAGAAACTTTATGTACATCATACATCATACTTGGCCTTAACATGGGTCCAATGATATCTAGATTAACAGGAAACATAAATAACATACATGTGTTACACATTATTATTTCCCAAATAACACAATCATGCACATTATAACATGATACTTTATCAATAACCATTGCATTTTTTTTTTTTACGACACTATTTTACTTCCACGGGTTTTTCTGTTGCCAATAAGCTACCCATGCTTACTATAAGAAACAATGCTAATCATAAATATGCATTTCTCAAGCACGTATTATCTTACACAATCATTTTAATTTCCTGCATACAATGTTGTCATGCATAAAATTATATCAAATATACATTAATGCGTATGTGTCAATAACGATTAGGGTGTGAGTGCAATCATTTCCAATTCCCACAATGTTCTGTTATCAACAGACTGACACATGAAGTAATTACCATAATCCCTTGTTCACAACTTTCAAATAGCTTTATTCAAAATCGATTCGTGCATATAAATTTCATTAGTTAGTCATTCATAACTAATCAATGCTATTAATAATCTTAATGCATCCATGACACGACTCAATCAATTTAATTTTAAAACACACTATCATCTTATATAAGGAATTTTTTCACCTTTTGCATTCATGCATTAGTTTCACACACCATCACTATACACATTCATCTTTTTCAAGTAGTGCATGGTAACTTTAGTTATGTTCACTAAATGTATGAGTAATATGTCATATAACCGTTGTTAATAAATGACTCTCACTTTCACTAGTGAGTACTCAGGTTGTTCATAAATACAAAAAATGTTTTACTGTATTTCATCCTCAACAGGATTCCAATGTTATGAAAACTGTTTTGCAACAACATTTATTACTCATTACTCTTTAATGTAGTTATAAACATGAATCACACATCTCATGTCAAGAGTAGACTACTACATATATCATTCAATATGTAGATTGCTAGAATCATATATTAATCAATATGTAGATTTCTAGAATCATACCTTAACTGATGTCCATTAGTAGCATACCTCAATTTATTTTCTCTTAACAGATCCCAAAGGCACCAGTGCTGCAAACTTTAGCTCTGATACCACTTGTAACATACACCGATAACTTCACATGGAAATGCATGGAGTTTAAAAAAAAATTATACAAGTTATCCACGGGTAACTATTCAAATAACTATTAAGTATTCCTTACACATCATTAGTTAGAATGTTCACCAGTTCATAGTGTAGCCTTAGTTTGAGAATGGTAAATTTCTTAACCATTAACAACCTCTATTATAGTACATTAACATAAAAATGTATGAGATACCTTGCATTCATTTCATTATTCATGTAGTCATCACATACTTTCCATCATGAACATATCAACAAGAAAGGAATCAACATCATCAATTTGACACAATAATCAATCACATAATTGAACACCAATATACCCTAGAAACCTCGTAGGGTGAAAACCAGCAAACGTTTAATTTTATTATTAAACGCTTGTGAGGGTGTTCAGCCCTCACTCAATGACTTATAAGGGAGACCATCCCTTAACCATAGTTTATAAATCTTACAAAGAAATTCACAAAAATCTAGCTTAAAGCCATTACAATAAATATGATAGCATTTACCCACTAATCCTCATATCTTCATGTCTTGGTGGCATGGATGTACCTACAATGGACCATCGTACATTGGATCATCCTGCAGCTCACACTCATCTTCATGAACCATAATCATTTACCTGCCACCAAGTTAAGCATAATATTTCCTTTGTACATGTCACCATCATTCCCTACTAATGGTGCCTTCAACATACATTGATGTCAAGATTCATAAAGTATTAATCAACCATTTCATAAAGTACTTTGTGATGCTTCTCCATCTACTCATGTAGATTCATGACATGCAAGCATAATATTACGACATGCTTCCTTTAACAACACTGCAGATGTGTTAGCTATAAGCATGGAACCATCCAAGGACGTATATAAAGTATTAACTAATATTTCCTTATCATAAACACACATTCTTGCAAGGAAAATTGCTACAACTGTAATATATCAATTACAATATTCGTACATGCGAATTGCATAAAGTTAATCAAAATAACTAACCCTTAATCTATTACTTTTGGTGCATGGAAGGAAAGTTAACATAAAAAATGTTGCTCCCATGTATGCAAATGCATATAGATTCCAAAAGAGTCTTCCCAAAGGAATGCTTACACAATGGAGTACATAGCTTCCATCACGAGTCTTCCCAAAGGAATGCTTAACACAAGAGAACATGCAAACATATATTTCCCTTTTCCAGGAAATATAACATAATAGGCATGCAAAGACATGGTTTATTTTCCATAAAACTAATGGAATAAAGCATAAGAATACATGTCTTATTCTCCAAATATTATACCAACATTACCCATATATATATATATTTCAAGATAACCAAAACATTATTTTAGTTTTTGTATTTGTAATTCATCTTCTTTGACAAAGAATCTTTTCCAATGTAGTATAAAAAAAACATGTTATCATTTCCCACATACAAATGTATATTGTTTCCAATGAAATCTAATACAAACATTGCATGCATATACATGATCTTGTTCTGAAAGAAACTAACATAATAATTATGATAGCATAAGTAATAACATACTCAATAGATCTTCTACCCATTCAAAGAACCTTGTTTCTCTATGATTATACATGCAAGAATATTATGCTTGGCTTCCAAGAATTTACCATAGATAGTCTCTTTTATGCATAAAAACTAGGCAACACTAACAAGGTTAACTTAACCTTTAATACACCTAAATCAAGAGGTTGACTTAATTCATCTAGCCATTTAATATTTTCAAGAGGTTATTCTTTTCATGTAAGAACAACATATATAAAACAATAGAATCTTTTCCAAAGAAAAGATTATGAGGAACTAACATGGGTTCTTCATGAATTCTTTTCCAAGAAAAACTCATTAACCTATCTCCCAACCCATGGAATATCTTCAAGGATTACCCTCTTTAATCTATATTCATTTTCAAGAAATAACTTGGATTTCCTTATCATTTCATACACATGTATGAAATCCCCTTCTTTTACAAAAAGAACAAGATGCATATATATAAAGACAAGTAAAATGATTTATATTATCTTTTACTACTGCAGCCATCTTTTAAGATACATATAGCAATATTTGCAAGAACTCACATGGATTCTTTTCCGAAAAACCAGCACAATAAGAAATATTTGCAAGAACTCACATGGATTCTTTTCCCAAAATCCAGCACAGTAAGTTTCTCTTTTACTATGGTATATCTCTAAGAATAATATATTTCTAGAAGATTAAAATGTTTGTCTTTTACTATGGTATATCTCTAAGAATAATATATTTCTAAAAGATTAATATAATAGCAATCTTTTCAAGAACTTACGTGGTAAGTTTGTCTTTTACCATGGTATATATCTAAGAGCAAAAGTGACTATTTTCATACAATATTTTGTTTTCTCTCAAAAAAACTAGGTGAAAAATTAGTATGCAAAATATTGAGTACTTTTTATTTTATTTCAAGAATATGGTAAAAAAGACTAATATGAAAAATATTTTTCTTTCAAGAGTACTTATCTTTTAAATTTTGGAATCTCTTAGCCCAACTAGACTCATGGCCCTTCTCCCATTCGTTCTCCAATAACTCTCGTGATGCCTTAGTAGTCCTAGTTCTACTCCTTATCACATCTTGAGAGATCATGGATTCTGGTAGCGAACAAGCTTTACAAGCATCTATCGTATCTAAGGCTTGCTTCCGGTGTAACGATCTAAGGTAAATCGATAAAATCTGATCTGATCCTATTCGGATTCTCATAGGGAAATGGTGCGAATGCATGGTGCAACCAAATAAAATAAAACAAAACCCTCCCATAATGTGGCCATATAACTTCTGCAAACCCTCCTACTATAAACAAATATAAAATCGCTTTGCATATTGCAAATATCCCCCACCTCTGATGCGCATCAGCTCTTGATCCACAATATTTTCTTAATAAATATCTCTTCCCCAAATCCTAAATTACCTTATTCCCTCTGTCGAGAGTGAGTGGAAAATAGCAAGTTACCAATAACTGGTTCTTGATTTCAACCGAATTAAAAAGTTAGAGTAAGATTGATTTACCATGTGTAAATATGTAAGGTTGAGTAGGTATGTTACATTTATGAACCATATATAAGAGTTAAAGTGCATCCAAATTTCAAATAAATCATAACACTCAAAACTAATAAGCTATAATTCATGTTTTCCATTCTTTAATTAGGAATCATGATAAGATTGGAAATTCATATCAAAATAAAGAAGACAAGGTACCTGAAGTAGACAAATATAATAGTTAGAATTTAAAGTATATACATTTTTTCAATAAAAAAAATGGTACATTAGTAATTCTTATCAACTTTTTAAAATAACTGAGAAATAATAAAATAATAATAATAAATCAATGCATGTATAAAATACAAAATTTGAATAAAAAATATAAATAAGAAACTCGGAGAAAATAGAGTAAGAAACTAATTACTAATATGAAGCAAGTAGTTAGCAAAAATTTATATTTGTTTAAAAATATGAAAAAAATTAATTTTTTAATTAGTAATTGACTAATTAAGTATAATAAGTCCAAATACATCAAAAATATTTTTATTGAATTTAACATTTATCCTTTACTAAATTAAAAAAAAGTTTTCTTTAATTTCACTTTATGTAAACCAATAAAAAATTATGAAAAACGTATACTTTAATAACTTTAACCTACATCGTGGCAACTTAAAATATCAATTTGAGTTGCCTTTAGTAGCAGCTAGAATTAGAAAAGTCGTGAGGCTCTAATGTCTTGGAATTAAGTGAAGAAATTGATAATTTAAAAAGGCCCTTATCTTTTGGAATGAACACTAACAACTTAAAATATCAATTTGAGTTGCCTTTAGTAGTAGCTAGAATTAGAAAAGTCGTGAGGCTCTAATGTCTTGGAATTAAGTGAAGAAATTGATAATTTGAAAAGGCCCTTATCTTTTGGAATGAACACAAATAGTTTTAGTGAGAAAAATAAAATATAATTCAGAAAAAAGTATTTTTTATGAAAATGAATTTAAAATTAAATTTTTTAAACATTAATTCACAATAAAAATTCATGTCAAATTCGTAAAACTCTGAGTATTATAGGAAAATATGAAACCAATTTTTGAAAACCCTTTGGAAGAAACATGAAAATTCATTATTAAGAGGGATCTATCCAATGATTGAGGTTGAGGTGGGATGATGGATAATTTTAATAAAGTTTTTGAGAATACCTATGAAGGAAAGAAATGTTCATTTTCAAAGATGTATAATAATATAAAAATATTAAAAGAATTTTAAAATTAATTTGTTAAAATTTATTTTAAAAATTAAATTAGAATTACTTAAAAAAATAATAAAGTGCTTCCGTAAATTCATTCACCAAAAACATTAAATAATTGCTAATATTAAAGTACAAATAAATAAATAAAATAAATTATTAAAATATCGTTGAGATCTTAACAATTGCCCATATATTCAAAAATGTTTTTGAATTTGATGTTATCATAATCTAATTATTAAATAAATTAAAAGTTAAATTTTGAAATAAAAATGCTTTACAAACATAGATCTCGATGATTTTCATTAATTATTTTCAAATTATCTTATTTTAGTAATTTATTAGAAAACTAAAAGATAAATTATCAAGTGATTTATTCCTTTATGACATGCTCAATGTTGTTTTTTTCTCTTATGACATGCTCAATGTTGTTTTTTTCTCTTAGACTCAATGCCTTAGGTTATATAATGTATAGATTACTAAGGTAGGAGGATTTTCATAGATAAGTTATTTATCATTCTTTGAATTTGTATTATTACAATTATATATAGTTTTTTGGATGATGATTTGATGATTATAATTATAATGATATGTGGCTGAATGTTCTAGTTTGAATAGTGGAGATAATTTTTTATTTTTTTATTTTCATTTTTCACTTAGGTATATATTAACAATGTGGATCCAAATGTGAAGTGACTACTTAAAAAAAATAAATATAACATGTTAAGGGTGGATCACATTGGAGATATCTTGAGTGCACCATAAATTCTCGATACATTTTTTGTATATTTGTAACAATTTCAAGTCATGTCCAAATTCTCTCATTTGGAAGCCAGATATAACATATCTGTTTTGAACTAAATTTATTTATTCATATAAATTTATCTTTAATTTTTGTTTATATATAATTAATTTTATTCATTTTCTTTTATAACAACAATCATAACAATTTATTTTTAAGGTCATTATGAAATAAAATTGGTGTTGTTGATGCTCGATGTGATCTTCCACTACTTGAACCTTAGAATTTTCTCTTAAAGTTGATGTGATGGACTGTGGATGATATCCATAAAGTGGCATAAATGGGGTCATTTTTGCTGCAGTATGGAAGGAAATGTTATACCACCATTCAACGAGAGGTAACCACTTGACCCATTGTGTTTGTTTATCAGATATAAAACAATGCATATATCCTTCAAACATTTATTCACTATCTTAGTTTGCTCATCGGATTGAGGATGATAAGATGAGCTATGAGCTAGTTAAGTACCCAAACAAGAAAATAATTTCATCCAAAAATTTCCAGTAAAAATGGGATCTCTGTCACTTACAATAATATTTGGGTTTCCATGTAGCTTTTAAATTGTTTCCATAAATGTAGTAGCAACTATAATTGTTTTAAATGGATGAGATAATGCACAAAAATGTGCATACTTAGTATGTCTATCAACTACCACCATGATGACACTCTTTCCTTCGGGCTTAGGTAAACCTGTGATAAAATCCATTGAAACCTCCTCCCAACGTTGACTTGAAATGGATAAAGGATGTAGAAGACATGGGGTCTTAATAATATCCACTTTATTTTGTTGGCAAACCAAACATTCCACCACAAAATTTTGAATATAAGATTTAAGTCCATCCCAAAAAAATTCTTTATTCACCCTGTGGTAAGTTTTAAAAAATCCTAAGTGTCCTCCTAAAAGAGAAGTGTGCAATTCCAAAAGAATATTTAGTTTTAGTTGGGAATTATACAAACATATAAGTGATATTTGTAGCATAAGGAATCATTTTTCCAAATAAATGTATCAGATGTAATACGAATCATTTTTCCAAATAAATGTATCAGATGTACTAGGATCTTGCTGCAACTTTTGAATGAGTGTCCACACTTCTTCATCCTTATTCCATTCATCTCTTGCTTCAGTTATCCAATATGGTTGGATAATAGAAATGGCACAAAGAAATGCTTCCAACTCTTCATTCTTTATTGATAGTGTATCTGCAACAACATTTTGCTTCCTTTTTTGTACATGATTTCAAAGTCATAACCAAACATCTTTGTGACCCATTTTTCCTGCTCTTCTGAAGATAGTATTTATTCCAAAAAGTGTTTAAGACTATCATGATCAAGTTTTAACTTGAAGTGTCTTCCCATTAGGTAAGGTCAACATTTCTTTAGTGCATGTAGTATTGCCAACATTTCCTTCTCATAAATAGCTTTCTGTAAATACGTTCCTTTGATTGGACGACTTTCAAAAGAAATGGGTCTTCCTTCTTGCATTAAAAAAACACAAATTCCATTTCCTGAGGCATCACAGTCCACAATAAAGGTTTTTGTGAAGTTTGGCATAGCTAAGACCAGTGCTAGGCACATTGCCTCTTCAAGATGTTCAAAGGCCTTAGTTGTTTTATGAGTCCATGAAAATGCATATTTCTTCGTTAATGTTGTTATAGGTGTTACTCTTCTCCCATAATTATTAAAAAACTTGCGATAATACCCTGTTAACCCAAAAAATCCTCACAACTGCTTTATGGTTGTGGGGACTTTCCATTCCTTAATGACGTTAATTTTGTTAGGGTCTACCTTAACACCCTCATGAGATACTGTATGACCTAGATATTCCATCTTTAGAACTCCAAAGAAACATTTGGATGCTTTTGCATATAATTGTTTCTCCTCCAATAGTTTGAGCATCCTGTCAACATGTTGAACATAATCCTTCCAAGACCTACTTTAGATAAGTATATCATTAAAAAATACTAACACAAATTTTCTAAGGAAGTGTTTGAAAATGGAATTCATCAACCCTTGAAATGTATAAGGTGCATTGGTAAGGCCAAAAGGCATGACCAAAAAATCATAATGACCCTCATGAGTTATAAATGATGTTTTCGGAATATCTTCAATCTTCATTCTAATTTGATGATATCTTGAACGAAGATCCAACTTGGTAAAATAAATTGCTCCATGTAATTCATCCAATAATTCATCAATCTGAGGAATGAGAAATTTATATTTAATAGTGAGCTTATTTAGCTCCCTATAATTTTGACACATGTGCCATGATCCATCCTTCTTATGCACAAATACTACTGGATCAACGAAAGAACTTTGACTAGGTTGAATTATACTAGCCTTTAACATTTCTGCAATCATATGTTCAATTTTGATCATTTGGACATAAGGATATATATAAGGCCTAATGTTTGGAGGAACACTTCTTGGAATCAAATGAATAACATGATCATTATCACGAATAGGTGGGAGTCCTTTGGGAATTTCAAACACCTTAGAATGATTTTCCAATACTTTTTGGAGATATGGAGAAACAAATGATTTTGATGTTGGAACTTCTAGTGAGCATAATTGTGAAATTACGCCTCGTTGTTATTTCTTTAGAAGATTTTTCATGACATTAGAGCTTATTATCTTTCTCGGCTTCCCTGCGATATACCGTAATTCGACTTCCTTTCCTTTCGAAAAAAAAATCAATAAAAGTTCTTGAAAGCTAAAAGCTACCGTCCCCAAAGATTGTAACCATTGTACTCCTAGTACACCATCATCACCTCCCATTGGAATTGAAAGCATTTGACTATTCAATACATATTCCCCCATGGCTAGCTTTATATTATGGCATTTTCCAGAGAAATTTATAGTTCCTCCATTTGAAACCATCACTTGACATTCTGGTGCTAGGTATAGGAAGAAATTCAATTCCTTGGCTACCTTACAATGAATAAAATTATGGGTACTACCCGAATCAATCAATACTATTACCTTTTTCTTCTTGGTATGTCCTTCTATCTTGAGAGTTTGAGGAGTGGTAATGTCTACCAATGCATTACAAGATATTGTCAGACTCATTTCTTCTTTCTCTAGGGTTGGTTATTGGTGTATATCCTCTTCTTTTGAAGTTTCTTGTTAATTTTCTTCCTCCTCTTCACAATCTATGTAAAATAATTGCTTCTCAGCACACTTATGAACTTAAGTGTATTTTCTATCACAAATGTAGCAAAGCCATTTTTCTCTTTTTTCTTCCAATTGTTATGGTGCCAACCTTGTGGGTTGTGGAAGTCTAGGAGTAGAAACACTTCCATATTTATAGATGTCAGTGGTACACTTCCATCTTTATAGATGTCAGTGGTACACTTCCTTGTCACCATAATTTTACATTCACTTTTTCTTTCCAACCTGAATGCCTTGTCCAATGAATTAGGTTCCTAAACATGAAACTCATGTTGGATGTTATCCTTTAAATTCCCTATGAAGAGATCAATCCTGTGTTCCTCTGGAATATCAGTTACCCTTATATTCAATTTTTTGAATTCCTTAATGTGCTCCACCACTGAACCCTTTTGTTTGAGATTTATCAATTGGCTAAAAAAGGTGTTGCTATTTGTATCCTCATAATGTGCTATCATTTCCTCCATAAAAATTAACCAAGAGACAATTTTTTTATGAGAGAAAAGCCATCGATACCATACAAATGTATTTTTTTCTAAATATAAAGTTTCAATGCATACCTTTTGTGTGTTTTGCACATTATTGAGATCAAAATATTACTCCATCTGTAGTATCCATGTTACGGGATCCTTGCCATCAAACTTCCTCATATCAATCTTTGGAATATGGTGGGTCTTCCATCCAACATTCGAGTTTATGAAATCACAATTAAAATTTATTTTTCTCTCATCCTAATTTTCCTCTACTATATTTTCGCCATCAGGAATCATTTCTTGTATCAAATTTGTCAAACCTTCCTTCAACCCTTCCATGTCTTCCTTCAATCCTTCCATTTTTTCTTCCATACCATCCATATTAGCTTCCACGTCTTTCAAACCATCCATATTAGCTTCCAAACCTTTCTTCAAACCATCCATCTTAGCTTCCATGCCTTTCTTCAAAACTTCCATTTCATTTTTCGTTTCTCTTTGCGAGAGAGAAATTTGGTGCACTTTCTCTTGTAATTTTGATATATCATGTTGCACTTCTTCATATTCATGAGTCATAGTAGAGTATTCTGAGAGCTTGATGGGTGTTGAATTCTTTTTAGGGGGAATTTAGAACCCAATACTGATATATATGCTTCAATATGCCCTTGGAATCACTTAAAACTGATTCTTCAAGCAAGACATATGCAATTTGAAAAAAAACACACACCTTTTTCTTGCTTTGAGGAGCTTCATATTGAAACTGAATTATCTTTGTGATTTCAGATTTTCAATATCTAAAATTTGGTCCTATAGTAGCTATCTAAATTTTATTTCGCATGCCATGGCTTTGACCTGATTTGGATGCTTCAACAGAAATTTATGCCCAATCTCCCAAAATTACCTAATTATGGATTGGTTCAGTAGAGCTAACTTGTACTACATACCATGTGCCACTATTTCCTCCTTCGTATCTGAAATGGATACACAAGAAACTACAGTCTGTGCAATTTTGGACACTTTTTACACAATTCTAATCCAATGCTCAGAGAGAGAGTTATGACGATTTTCCCAAGGTCACCTATTTTAGATGAAATTGAGGAGCCTGAAACAACCCTAACTTCCATAGATCATATCTTCGAAAATATTTCGAACCAGGATTTGGAATTTTTACACGAAGTTCCTCAGGATTTCGGCTTCGTGTGATAAAAATTTCATATTTTGAACCTTCGTAGAAAAAATGTTATAGTGCAAATTCCACGATGAACTATTGCAAAACCCTAGAATCCAAATCTCGAATACCAAATGTTATGAAACCAACTCCAAAAATAACAGAAAAGAGAGATCAATACCTTAGAAATAAGCCACTTTGAGGGGGGAAACCTCCTTTACATTATATAAATGTACAATTCTTGGATAATACAAATGATAAAAAATCCTTCTATATATAGGAGTACATGGGGTCACAATATAATTCTAGTCGACCTAGCAATAATAATGTAAGGGCAAAATAATAACAATATTGGGGTTACATGGGTACAACGATAACAATAAGGGGGCTACACTAACAACAATAAGGGACTACACTAGTAATATAGGGACCTAACAAGTACTCTGCATCTAAAACTCTGGTCCATACTCCATATGAATCCATGATCCAAACGTCTGTCTCCTCCTCCACTAACTCGTGAACAGGGAGTGGCTCGGTTTTCTGGGGAGTGGGCATCTCAGAGTGCGCTATGGTAGATTTTATGGGAACTCTTCTGCCCCTAGGTTTCTCTGGAGTTAAGACAATATCTTCCTGGTTGCAGTTAGGCATTTGAGTAGCCTTCCTTTTGTGGCTACGTGAGGAGGAACCTTCAATGGATTCTAGACGATGGTATTGGTTGTGGTGATACCTCCTCGAGAATGCACCTATGTGGATTCCCCTGATGGGCTTTTGACATTGTCACGGGGCCATGGAGAAGATATTGAGCAGAGAGAGGGAAGCTGAGCCAATAGAAGGGAGATACGCAGCTGGAGTATGTGCAATAGAGGTGCACAGTGGGGGGGGGGGGGGGGGCACGCAACAGGGGGCACATAGCAGGGGAGCTTGCCGTGAATAGCCCGCAACTTGGAGATTCATAGGAGGAGGGGATTTCAACAGGGAGGTGCACAGCCGAGGGGATCGCAGCAGGGGGTGTGCAACAAGGAGGATCACAGAGGGAGGAGCATGCAACAGGAGGGCGCACGACAAGGGGCTCGTAGGAGGGGGAGCACACAGGGGGAAGGGCAATGGTAGTGGAGATGCGCGAGGGAAGTTGGATTAGTGGCGTGATGGTGAGGGGAATAACAACGATGGATCTAGAGAATGGCTGGAGCAACAATGAGATAGATGAATGAGGAGCTTCAGTTCCTTTTGAAGACTTGTGGCACGAGCGCAGATGCGGTGAGGGACAGTCCAAGTGTGACTGAATGTGATACGAAGTATGGAAAGAGGTCAGGTATGGCAGAGCACCGCTATGAATCATTGACGAATTGAGTTTCCACATAATGTAAGATATGGAGTTGCAAGGCAAAGTCAGCCTGAGCATGGGAGGATTTGTCCTTACATGATCTGGGCGTGTCACCTGCATTCGGGGAACAATATAATTTTTTATATTTATTACATACATTGAGTATGTGTGAGTGGTTCTATGCATGTGAGGGGCATAAACAATATTCTGCAAGTAAGTGGAGTATTAGAACTGAGATGGATTTGCGAGGGGTTCTTTGGCATGTGTAGGTTTCTAGTTATTACAGACCTAAATCTCCCTCTATAGCTTTAGTGGCCTAATGCCTCTTTTATTTGGGTTGTTTAGGTATGTGTTTCATCTCATATCTCTCTCTTAGTTCCTAGTCAATCATAGGAGTGGTGGTAGGGTTTCTAGTGTTTCATCATTTTCTAGGTTTTCTAGTAACCCATGCCCCTTCTTTTCTGAGCCTCTTTGTTCGATTTTATGATTTTTCTCTCTTCAGGTTTACATTTGGGGTTCTTTACTCATCCTTCTTGTGTTTTTTTCATCCACCTATGATGCTAACTAGGATGGATTCATCTTCGGGTGTGGTGAAGGCAAGTCGTGGAGTGACATCTAGTTTGGAGATCGGTTCTAGATTAATGAAACCACCTTCTTCTCCTCGTATTCATAGGTTCACACTCCCTACACATGTCCGTCCTCCTAAAGCATTGCGCCCATTTGTTGAAAAGTTGCCACCTTCTCTAGCATGCAACATTGAACTAAGTAGGGTTTCAATCTTGTTTTCTAGATTTATTATGGGTAAGTTCCTTTATATTTCACTAAACAAATATTATGTATAGACCTAGTCCTCTTCAAAATGGAAATGCCTATTTGGATATCACCCCACCATCAGTCTAATCATGAATAAATGGATACAATTACACTTTCTCGATGAGGGAGACCTTCTTAAATTTCTTCAACATGCATGGGTTATTGAAAATGGCTATTAATGGTTGCAACAATGGAGTATAGGTTTCAATCCATTATATGTAAATCCAAAGTCCCAATATCTATGTGTTAAACTGGTTGTTTTTCCTATGGAACTATAGACATGAATATTTGTGAAGAAGGTTTCTAACTACATTGGAATATTTGTCTACTTTGACAAAATTTTATCGATGGATTATGACAAGAAAATTTTATGGGTTCTAGTTGATATGAGCTTGGAAAAGGGGATTTCCAAAAAACTAGAAATAACTTTGGGGGATGTGACTTTCTTCCAAAGATTGGATTTCTAGAAAATCCCTTTCAGGTTCTCATTATGCCATCAAGCGGGGCACCTCACAGTGCCATGCAATTTTTCAAGGTTTAATGGGGAAAAAAATCCTAGCTATGGTGTTTCAACTCCTTTTCCACCTAATATTGGTATTTTTTCACCTGTTGAGGGTTATTTGTGTGTGGTTGTTGGTTTTAAGTGGATATCTAGAGAAAATTAGAATCCTTTCGGTTTGAGGGTTCATGTCGTGAAATCTATTCAAGAGCATGAAATAAGCCCATAAAATACAATTTTTTATCGAAACATGACATTGGAATCTTGCTCTAAGGGGACACTAATGGTGAAAAATCATGAATTGCATCTCTTAGATATTTTTGCTAAGGAATGTCCTTCTCCAAATGGAGAGGTTGACGAGCGGGGTCATACATATGCTCCATGAGGTCCTGGTTGGGTGGATTTCAATTGCCCAACTATTTCATCTTTTTCTCTAAGGGTTCCTCGGTCACTTTTAAATGCACTGTCTAGTAAGCTTCATCATTCATTCCTTGGAGAAGATATCTTATTACTGGGTAATTTAGTTATTAATCCTTCGAAACCCTCATAAGATTTTCATATTTCTTCTAAATCCTCTTTGAAAAACCCTTACCCCTTTACCATCTCACCCTCGCCTCCATCGTTACCCCACTCTATGAATTTTCCTACTTACATAAATCCCACCCTTTTCTCCTCTAAAATTTCCCAGTCTATGATTTTTTTTCAGGTTGTCTAAAAGCATCTTATGGTAGAAACCCTAACCTGAGATATGATATTTTTCTTATGAATATCTCACACTATGACCCTAAAGTGGGCATTTTCCAGAAGCCAAGTCTTCTATCATTGGATCCCTCCCACCTCTCCTCACTTAATATTGCTACCATTGCCTATTTCCCATCTCCTTGGTCTTTCTCGACCCTCTTGGATGAACCCCTAACCTATTTCCAAAATTTAATAATTCGAAAGAAAAATCCCATCAAGAAAGAGTGTACCCATGTCAGTGTCACCCATGGTAGATTATTTAAATATATTTTGAATACACTAGACTTCTCAAGGATCCTTATAGCTTCAATTCCCTCAAACGAGGGTACCTCATGATTATTAAGTCTTTGAATATCAAGGGAGTCAAGGGCTATCCTAAAGTTTGAGTCGTTTATAGACTAGTGAATATTCATTGTCCCTCTATTATATTCTTTCAAGAAACCATTGTTTTAGGAGAAAAACATAGGGAAACCCTTCTGAAAATCTATTTAGAATGGTGTATTTGTGTTGTTAATGTAGTGGGATGTTCAAGGGGTCTCTTTGTTCTTTGGAACCCTAGGGATTATTCTCTCACACCTTATTCTTCCTTGGATGGAATTATTATGGAAGGATATGATAGGGGTTTTAATAGATATTTTATTCTTGTCAATCATTATGGGCCATATCAGGATAAAACAGTTATTGGAGCCTACTCCCTTGAAATGGTATTCTTAGAGAACATTGTCTCATTCTAGCTGGAGACTTAAGCTTTACGTCTTACATCAATGAATCTTGGGGTGAATCTTCCAATATTGACCCCTTTCTCTAGTGATCACTTAGTTTATTCATGTCTCTAATCATATTAACATTTATCCTATTCTTCTTAAAGCAATCTGGAGGAATGGTAGATGATGGGACAATGGTGTAGCCTAACATCTAGATTGATTCCTTATTTTTGATTCATTGGTTTCTAAAGTGGGTAAGTATTATTATTATATTTGTCAAGATTTCACCACTGATCATTTTCCCCTATGTCTTCAGTTTGATTTTAACACATTATTTCATAAGACTCCTTTCAAATTCAAACATACTTGGCTCAATGAGGGGTCCTTCCTTTCCCTAGTCCATGAGTGTTGTGAATGATGTTAGGCTAACCCTTATCTCTCTACTATGGATTCCTAGATTTATAAGATGAAATTCATAAAATACAATGTTAAAAGGTGGGATAAAAATCATATTTGAGAACAACAGATAGAACTCTAAAATGATGAGGCTTTAATTATTGCTTCTTAATATTCTCTCCTATCTCCAGGTGTTTTAGAAGCTATAGAAAGTCAACTATTCTCCTATAATAATGGAAGGATTACCTTCTTATAGCAGAGGGGGAACATTGGTATTTGAAGAGTAGGGAAATATGGATCAAGGAAGGAGATGGGAATACAAATTTTTTCCTTAAGTTTTCCTCCCATTGGAGAAACAAAAACACCATTCGGGACATTCAATATTGATAAGAACACTCATAGAAATCCCAATATGACTTGGATAATATTGAAATGGCCCATTTATTTGGGATTTTTAGTGATCTAGGAGACAACTTGATCCAAGCTCAACTTAAGCTCATCCATCACATCCCTCAAATTTTCTCTAATGAAAATTTTGATAAGATTGGGGCTCATGTCTCTCTGGATGAGATTAAAGATGCACTTGAATCCTTCTTTAAAAACAATATCACAGGCCTAGATCGTTGGACTATTGAGTTTTATATTTATTTTTTTGACCTCATTGGGAATGCTATCTCGTGCGTTGTGGAGGATGCTAGAAATATAGGGAAGGTGTTCAGGGAAATCACGCTAAATTATTAGTGTTCATTGCAAAATTTCCAAAGCACATTTCTTTAGTGATTATCGACCTACTTCACTATGTAACCTTATCTACAAGGTCATTACCAAGATATTTTCTAATCGATTGAAAAGTGTTATCCCTTCTATTATATCTTTTGAGCAGTTTTGTTTTTTCCACAGTAGGATGATCCATGATGCCATTGGGGCAGCTTAGAGGGCCTTGCATTCTATCAATATAAAAAACTGCAGAGCACTTTTCCTCAATATGGGTTTAATCAAACCTTATGATTAGGTGAACTAGAGATTTCTAAGACCCCTTCTCCTTCACATTGGTATAGATTTTAAGGTGATGAATTGCACTATGGGTTTCATTACTTCTGCAAATTTATCTATGTTAATTTATGGTTAATCTTCAACTTTTTTCTCTACATCTACGGGCTTCAGATAGGGCTATCCCCTATCTCCACTCCTATTTCTTATAATCATTGAGGGCTGAAGTAGGATGACCAATCAAGACGAGAGATATGGAAGTATTAAAGGAGTTAAGGTATCTAGATTTATTTTTCTATCTCACTTGCTCTTTGTGGATGATTTGCTAATCTTTGGTGATTCCTCGGAGTTTGAGAGGAAATATTTCAGTGGTACATTCTTGAAATTTTGTTGTAAAATTGGTAGGTTGGTAAGTTAACTCAAATCTTCCCTTTTCCATAATAACATGTTGGTTCAAACTATTTATTCTATTTCCAATTTACTTAGGTGTCATAGTTTGATTTCTTGTACTTAAGATTTCACCTCAAGAAAAATTGTTACTATGTCAAGGATTGGTCTTGAATCTTTAAGCATATTGAACATTGAACTATTAATTGGTGCTACAGGTGTCTCTATCTCTCGAAGGTATGATGAATTGGGTCAAGTCGGTTTTGGAGAGTATTCTAATTTATTGGCTCTCTCTTTAAAATATCTCTAAATCCACCATTAACAATATTAGGAAGTCTAAGTTTAACTTCATATGGACTTGAAAGATAAATAATGTAGGATTTCACATGGTTAAAATGGGATGTGATCTCCTTACCTAAATGTTGGGGAGTTTGGGGCTTTAAAAA
The DNA here is from genome assembly GCA_034641835.2 of Pinus albicaulis. Classification (NCBI taxonomy): domain Eukaryota; kingdom Viridiplantae; phylum Streptophyta; class Pinopsida; order Pinales; family Pinaceae; genus Pinus; species Pinus albicaulis. The sequence goes on along the minus strand of CM076571.1, from coordinate 502,622,245 downwards.
CCTACATTGGTTTGGATTAGCATTGGAAATAAAGAGTCTATGAAGGGCCATTACCACATTGCGTATATGGAACAAAATTACTACGAATAAATATTTACAAAATTGATCTTTTTTCAGAGTAGATGTGGTTGTATCAGCCATTGAATTATAAATATGGTTCAAATATATGGATACGTTTGGTGGAAGCCTTTCCTTGGATTACCAATTGGATTACATGGAATGTTGGTAATGGAGAACATGTCATCCTTAGTAAACATCATTTTATTGCTCGGTAATCCTTCTATATCTTGTCAAATGAGCTCACTTTCCACCTTAATCCTCAAGGTTTTTACCATATTTTTTAAGATTTTCTGCCCTGTTCTTAGTCTAAGTTTAATGTGAGGTGGATACACTCTACTGAAATGGGATTACAAGGATTACTGGCATTTGAATGGGATTCCTTTATCACCAATATGACACATAGTGGTCTTATTTTAAATGATAAGGAGGACATTATTACTAGTGATATAATTCCTATTTTGATGCTTTTTATGTGATTACTGCCATTTCTATTCACCCAATGGATAAATGGAAGATTAAAAAATATGGCAATGGCCCATTCCTCCTAGGCTCAGGTGTTTCATTTTGTTGGCTCTAGAAAAAAATCCTAACATGGGATAATTTTATTTATAATGGCTTTATTAATCCCAATGTCTGTGTTCTCTACTTGAGAGGTCATGAATTGATCAATCATCTCTTTTTTCAATTGGATTTTTGTAAACCATTGTGGAATGAAGTTATGTTTTCTCTTAATTTTCTGGATATTACAATTACTTTTCTTAAATCTTGTATCCAATGGTGGGATCTTAAGATGGGGAAGTTAAAATTTGTGCATCTATTCATTCATAACTTGGGGAATATGGAAAGTAGGTAATAAATGAATCTTCAAGGATATTTATATTAATATTATTTTTATACTGTCACAAATTCTTGGTTTTTTCTTTGATTACATTAGACCTATAAAGCCTAAGAAATGTAGTCACATTTTTTTATCCCCCAAGTCCTTAATCTGAAATGTTGGTTTCTTTGATTGAGCCCAACAAGATGAAATTTATGGAGGTGGGGATTTATGATTCCTCCAAAGAAACCATACTTATAATATTTGGTTGAACCTTCGGGTTAGGACCAATTCAAAAGCATAAATCATAGTCTGTTCTTCTCTTCTAAATTTTGTTGCTTCCATTAATATTGCTTCTTTGTAGGTATATGAGGATTTGTATTGTGTCATTGCTTGGTTAAATGGGAGAAACCACCTACATGCCTTTATCCTTCAAAGTTGGATGGAAAGAATTAGAATATTAAAGGATTGCATTCACACCCTCTCGTTTTAGCACATTTACAAGGAATGAAATATTTAGGTAGACATTATTTCAAAGAAATCCCCTTATGTGGAGGAAGGTTATATATTTTATGAAGAGAGACAGGGTATTTAACTTCTGAGAAGTGGGAGACTTCATATCTCTACTGGCCATGAGTTGCATTAGGATCAATTTCTTGAGTGAAATTAAATGCTTCCTCTACTAGCTATTTTCAATTCTTTGTTGAGTTTTGTGATATTTGCTGGTTGATAGATATTATGACAAATTTTGGTCAATCTCTCTTTTTTTTCTCTTTTAGTTTTTGAAAAAAATTGCTATATTTTTTTTGTTTCTTTGCTTACAAGTCTCTCTATCTCTCTGTAGAGATTGAAAGCCTTGGCTATATTTTTCTAACTGCTTGAGATGCGCATCAAATACTATACTCTCTTTTATAAATGAAAAAATGTGCTTTTACTTTTGATATATATATTACATTTAGTCATTGTACTCCCTTCAATCTTTAAAATCCAACATTAAACCTATGTGAAAATAAAACATCATTAAAATTTACATTTAGTCATTGTACTCCCTTCAATCTTTAAAATCCAACATTAAACCTATGTGAAAATAAAACATCATTAAAATGGTGAAAAAAACCAACAAAAGTCCATAGACAATTGAGGAAAGCCATGGACCTTCGCTAAGTGCACCAAAAATTACATTCTCTATCTCCATCAGAAATGCAAGCCACTGCGTCGAGGTTTGCTACCGAAGGATTCTGGCTACATCCGGATGATGACGTGATCCCCTCTTCCTCTCATTTGGAAGCTGAATTCACATTTTTCCTCTATGATATCACATAACCTGTTCTCTCTCTCTCGCTTAGAATAATAATACATAGGCACAATAAAATTCCCTCATAAAAACTGAGGGTTTATTTATAGGGAAAAAACCATAAATTAACATAACTTTTACCGTCAGATCATATTCCTAATGAACGTTTAAGATTGACTACAAAATTACAATATTTTACAATCCATCACCACCGTGGACTCCCCAAATGACGATTAACCATGTGAATTTTTCACCCTGTTAGGAAGAAGGATCCAACGTGACTAGAACAAAAACATTTGAACAATCAAAAAGGTAATGAGGCTCCAAACTCAACAAGTCAACCCTAGAAGAGACCCATTCGATCTCTTGGATGTGTATAAATAGAGGACAATTTGTCCTCATTTTGAGACAAGCTATAAAGTTTGATTTTGTGCCAAGAAGAGAGAGAAAAATAACAAATACAGCTTAGAAGAAGATCTAAAGTCAAAGGAGATAAAGTGAGGGTAAAAGGAAGAGGAAGTTTGTCATGCATGCAAAAATGTGACTTAATTTTTGTCACAGGTGCAAATTTGTAAGACTTTCAAGGGCCAAAAGTTGTAGACCTAGTTGCAGGGGCTAAAAATAACAGATTTGACTATATTTGGAAGGCTTTTCTTGAGTTGAATTTGACTTATTGGAAGAGCTTGGAAGGGGGGTGAATTGGGTCTTGTGGGAGGTCTTGGTGTTGGATTTTGGGTCTTGGATTTATCACTTTCACCAAATTCTACAAGAAGATAATATTTGATTGGGATTTCCCCTTGGAGGGATTTTTCCCTCGCTTTTATCCTACTTCTTGTGTTCATTGCCTTTTGTGATCTTCATAGTTTATGATTTTGGTAATTTTTGATGAAAATAACATAATGAAAGTAATAATAGGTCAACATATCTTCACAATCAACTATCAAGTTAAATAAAAATCACCTTAATTGTTTCCCTATTTATTTCTCAACATAGGGATGGTAAGACCCAAAATATCCAAAAGGATCTCAGAATTATTCAACCCATAGTAAGTCAAAATGTAGCCAAAAAAAACTTTGACAACCAAATCAAGTCCATTTTCCTAGTTTAGCAACTCACAATACCATATCATCCCTTAGACACTAGGGTCCAACCCTTGAATGGTGATGAAAAGGACATAACTATGATCTTGTCTTCGTCAATGAGTGGTCAAAAATATTTTGACCAATCAAATCACTCAGATAGTGAGAATGAAGCAATTAATACTTCATACCCTTTGTAAATGGTCTGAAGGAAATGAAGCCTTTTTCTCCCCTTAATTTGTTTTGGATAACTCTTTATAATGGATTGATGTTCATAAGAAGAAATGAGGAAATTACTTTTAGAAAACAACATGATCACTCATAGCCTTATGAACTAGGACTGTAGTAAATGTATTGTGTATGTCAACCTTAAGTTAGCTTCTCTCTTTATTTTTGATTTTTTCGGATCCCCTTGGGATTTTTGAAATTGTTTGTTTCCACAAATATTAGGGGATTTGAGCTCTTTTGCAACATTGCCAAGATCAATTGCACGCATTGTTTACTATTGAATCTTGAAACAAATTATTTTTTATACGTCCATTATTTTTGGCCATAGATAGAAATTCTTAATGTGAAAATATATTGTGAAAAAATTTATTATTATTTGATAGCCATAAAGTATAAAATCATATACTTATATTTTTTCTCACAATTCCTCAATGTTTGTGATCAGTAATCTCATCCATAAATTTTGTTTAACATCATGTTTTTTAGGCTTTGGGATGGGAATTTTATAACAATAACCTCAATGATTATTTTTCTTAATTTTTTTTTATGCATTTTAAAACTATTTTGTCTATTCGTGACTCTGGTAGCTTATATATCTTATTTTATATTTTTTCCAGGATTTAATCTTGTTAATTTATATTACTAAAGTATAATTTATTTATTCCACAATTATCTTAAAAATGGTGTGTTTTATTTAGATTTTATGGAGAAAATTTTGACATTCAAAATTTCATTGTAAGTCGTTATCTCACTCAAGTCCTGATAGCTACATCACTTCTTAACTTGTTGTTAGGTAAAGTCCACTAGTGGCTCCAAATCATTGGATTTATTGGAACTAAATGCAACACCATTTCCCAAGTTTAAAAGCATTGAAGTTGAATTCTTTTTCTATTAGTAGAAATGATAAGGATTCTTACTAATTAATATATGGTAGGTACTCTTAATATATGACATTTGTATTTCTCTAACATATTATTTGTACTAAGTGCACATTATTATGGATTTTGGAAAATGCCACTTGTATTCCTCTTTCAAATAGTGACTAGTTGAGATTGTGTCTCCAACAAAATATATTATTACTTCAAATTGTTACTTTTAAAAGTTTGGTGTGCTTTTATTTCCAAATTGTTGAAGTAGTTATGTTGATGTAAAAGTATATAATCATGGATTTGATTAATGTAAAAGTAGCTTGAAAATTTTTATATCCACGTGGGTGTGATGAAATTTACTCATAAGTGATATTTCCAACTCAGCTTTAATAAAATAATTAGTTTTCTATTATATAAGTTATAGACATAGTCTCATTTATAGACGAAATGATTTTTCTTAACATTTTTTCTAGTTAATTTTAACTAAAATCTGATAGATATTTTTAGAAATCAAAATTTAAATTGTTTAATTTGTATAATTTGAGTGGCACGGGGCTTTTCCACTGTGTTGAATCCATTTATACATTCAAAAATATATTTTAAACAACAAAAAGATCACAACCTTACTTGAAAATGTATTGTGAGATTCTTTTAAAGATTTAGACTATGCCCAAGTTATATATTACCATTTGGATATAAATATATTTTGTTATATTGAATTAGAGTAGCATAAGGAGGCCACAAAAGTTCTCAGAAAATACTAGAAATTTTGGTACAATATTTGCCAAAATCTGGTAGATATTTTGGGAAATCTTGGTTACAACTGTCAACCATCAAGATTCTGGGTGCCCATGGGATTTTGTATGATGTTGATATATTTCCACCATAAAAAAACTGATTCCAATAGTCCTATGATCATATTTTTTGAAAACAAAAATCATTGGATTATGCTGAAAAATAACTTTCCGGGCGAATTTGTGGCCTCGGTAGACAACACCTATTGAATTTTTGAAATTTGGTAATTGAGTTTGGGTGCACATTTTTCATAAATTATGTTTTCATAATACATTATTGGGACGTATTATTTCACGCCCCTTTACATTTAACATCCCATTTCTACTATAAGGCTTTGACTTACTGTTGACTTTGAGTTAATGCACAAAATTTATTGAACCAATATCCGATAAGGTCCTTTGGGGTATGCCGTATTGGGATTTAGATTCACATTGGGTGCAATATTTTTAGTAATAGTACTATATGGATTTATGTATTGATATATTTATTCGTTAAACATCATTTTGTTATGAATGTTTGACTTTTATGATTCGTATATTAACAAGAGCCACGTGGTGGCATGTCACTGCGTATTTGTATACATGATTTTTGTGCATTTAGTTTTTAGTTTATTTAGTTAAAATATTATGTGAAGAAGAATATAAAATGATGAGTCAATATCATATATACAAGGAAATTCTAGGCCTAACTAATTGCTAAAATAAAAGAGAAAATAACGCCAAGTATTTTGAAAATAGTTCCAAACTATTCGATTTTATTTTCTAATTTCAAAATCATGAATCTTAATTTCTAAGTGTAATTTTATACATTATTCTTAATTGAAGAAAAACATGACGTTTTGATAATATCATTTTCTTTTCAAGTTCAACCAATAATTTTATTGGTATTTATTTACATGGAATGGGAAAAAAAGTTTCTTTTTGCAAAAAATACATTTAGCTAGATTTTTGAAAAATGATATTTGTGTCTTTATTTTACTTATTTAAATAGGAAAAAAATTGGAGTACTTTGTTTTCTTTTGTACTGATATTTACAATTATTATTTAGATAAAAAAATATTTCCTAAAACAAATAAGTAAATAGTTGGAGCAGTTTTACATTTGCTTCACTTTGCATCATATCAACGAACATGAATAGATAGTAGGAAAGGGTTTTTATTGATTATTAGTTTTCAGGAGTTTTATTTTCTATGTGATAGTCCCATCCAAGGTTCTGGTTTGAGATGTATCATAAAAGGAATGTACATATGTTGTAATATTTGGAATGACAAAAAAAAGGTGGCTGAGTCTGAGAACATTGATTCTCATTAGGGGAATTTTGAGGTCTAAAATGGGCCTCCTAAGGAAATTATAAAATAATAGTGGAAATAATAAAATAATATTTGATAACATTATCAAATTTAGTAAAAAAAATAAATAATTACTTTTTCAACTCGTATTTTCAATTTATCTCCTTATCGGTTTACTCAAATTTCGAGCGGGTACACTTGTTGGATGCAGAATTTGATTCCTCATCCAAGGAGTATCCATGTTGCATAATTTCGATGGACCTTCCTACACAAAAAATAGAAATATATGGAAAACGTGATTTTAATCACATTTTTCTCATGTATTTATATTTTTTCGTGTAGCAAGGTCCATCGAAAGTATGCAACATGTGTACTCCTTAGATGATGAATTAAATTTTGGATCAAACGAGTTTCCCACTTGAAATTTGAGTAAAAACTTAGGGAGATAAGTTGAAAATACAAATTGAAAAAATAGTTTAATTATTTTATTATTTTATAATCTTTTTACTTTTTTACAACAAAAATGGTGAATCATCCCCCATAGTTGACATTATCATCTTGAATCCTATTGGTTATTATAAATTTTATTTTGGTTGTAAATTTTTCTTAGGAGGCCCATTTTAAACCTCAAAATTCATCTAATGAGAGCTTGGAGTGGAGAATTCCTGGTAGGGATGATACATTTTATTGTGAAAATAGGAGACTTGAACTTGCCGATAGGCATTAAAGGCTGAATCGCCCATGAAGTGAAAGGGATGGTTCCTGAAATTAAATGTTTTGAGGAAAATATTTAGGCCCTTTCTCCTTTTAGATAATCCAAGAAGGAGAAGGAAACATAATTTATGGAGTGATTGCAAGAGAAAGAATGCAGTAGTAATGGAGGGATAGGAAGATTGCTCCAAAAGAAAGAGAGGAATTTTGAAGAGAGGATGTGGATAGAGTTCCATATTCAGATTTACTACAAACAATAAGGATAAATCTTGTATGATTACTATTTCTAATTAATGGGTTATGCTACATTGTGATTGTAGTGATATAGATAAATAGAAATTGCAATATGTGTTTTTTTGAATATATCTGTGATGCAACTGTGAACTAATATTTTACTAATTTGTATATTGATTCTAGTTATGATTATGCATGGGCACATGTGTCCTATTCTTGTATGAAAATGTAAATAAGGTAATATAGTAAACAATAGTAATTATAGAGCATATGAAGTTCAGACCGAAGAAGAGTCCCATAACATTTTTTCCTAAATGCTTAATGATATCATAAATATTTCAATAATGAAATTAAGGACCTCAATGATCTATTACAGTTACAAAATTCAAGATCATTTAGGATAATTGGGTTCTGAGACCCTTTGTATTAGTGTACAAAGTTATAATAGAGATGCTTTGTTTGACAAAGTTGGTCAATGTGTCCATCAAGATATATATTTACAAAAGATTTTGTTGAGAGGTGAACAATATGCAAAAGATCAAACAAATGTTCTCGGGTTGATTATGTTTTGTTGTGGTACTTCCATAGAATTTATCCTTTGTTGTGCACAAGATTCCATTCCCACCACATGGAGCTTGGAAATTAGGGTCACAAGCCCATGTCAATATCCAAATTCCCTAACTACCCATGGGAAGTCTCGAGGAATTGGTGAGAGAGGTCATGAACATCCTAGAATAGTTGGTTTGTGGTAGGTGAGGTGGAAGATCGTTGTAAGGTGGCATCGAGATTTTGTTAGGTAAGAGTTGCAGGGGTTTCTATGCCACCATGCGAGGAATTACCTACACGAAGGCAAAAGAGTTCCATGGGGTATTAATTACTCCATGTAGACATAACCCAAGCTCGAAAGGGGTAATGCCATGGAACATCTTAATATGAATTTGGCAGAGTGGCGAGGTGCTCATTTAGATCTAAAATTGGAATGAATCCTTGAGAGTAGGTAGGAATCAAGAGGATTAACTTGAGGTAGTTCATACAACAACAAACTTGGTCTTTAGGGAGAGTGTAGGAATGTCGATTAAAGCCTTTGCGTGGTGCTAAGCCAAAGGGCCATAATGCAATAATTATTGAATAATAAGTGTTGATAAATGGTTTTCATTAATGTCAACCCAAGCAACACCAAGGGCTACCTCGATATTGCATGGGAATTTTGACCTACCAAATTACTATATTCTGAGTCAATTATATTTTTTATGGTTTCTAGTTGTAAATATGTTTCCGTTGATATATGGCACACCACGTAATTCTTCACGGTTTGAAAGATATTCATGTTTGAAGGTAGTAACCCCAGTGAGTGGGAGACAACCCCATGGGGTTGTGGCATGACACTAATAATTGGTTGTGGTCATTGAAAATTCAATAATTAATAATTTTTAAGCTCCTTGTCAAACTAGGAAGTAACTCCTCAAATCATAATGTGTATTAGCTGAATAATGTACATGTATTTATACATGGAGGTGAGGCTATTGGGATTCATCTCCCAATGACTCTTGGCCTTCCTTATTTCCTAATATTATTTATTATACAATATTACATATCCACACCCAACCCATAGGATTAGGTGTCAACATTCCCCCCTTTAATCCGAAGGGATGTTGGTGAGTCCAAGCATCGATCTGAACTTTTCAAACTTTTCTCTTCCAAGTGCTTTGGTGAAGATGTCAGCAGTTTGCTCATTTGTGGAACAATGATGTAGATGGATGGTTTTGGCCTGAACATGATGTCGAATTAGATGGTACTTTTTATTGATGTGCTTTGTTCGATCATGGAACTTTGGGTTCTTGGCCAACTTTATTGCAGAAGTGTTGTCGATCATGAGTGGTGTGGAGTACATTTGTTTCATCTGCAAATCTTCCAGGATTTTCCGGAGCCACACAATTTCCTTTGTTGCTTCAGCTGCTGCCACATATTCTGCCTCAGTCGTGGAATCTGCTGGAACTGACTGTTTGCGTGATCTCCATGAGACAGCTCCTGATCCAAGACTCATGGTTTAACCTGTAGTAGACACCCCTGTTTCTTTGTCGCCATCAAAGTCTGAATCAGAGTATCTGATCAAGCTAAAGTCGCCTACTTGTGTGTATTTGATTCCAAAGTCTTGAGTCCCCTTCAAGTACCTTAACACTCTTTTTGCAGCAGACCAATGTCCTTCACAAGGTTTTTGCATGAACCTTGAGAGGATTCCAACATCAAATGAAATTTCAGGTCTGGTGGTGGTCAGGTAGATAAGACTTCCTATAAGCTGTCTATACTTAGTTGCATCCTCAAATTCCTTCCCTTCAATAGATGTGAGCTTCAAGTTTTGTTCCATTGGAGTGGTTAAGGGATTACATTCATCCATGCCAAACTTGTTCAAGAGATCTCCAATGTACTTCTTTTGAGAAAGAAATATAAATTTAGGATGTTGAATTACTTCAATACCCAGATAGTAATGAACGTGACCCAAATCAGTAATTTCAATTCCTTTCTTCAATTATTTCTTCATGGATGCAATATAGCTCTCATTATTCCCTGTTATCAAAAGATCATCTACATATACCACAAGATATACAACTTTTTTTTCAACTTTCTTAACAAACAAAGTTGCATCATCAAGATCAAAATGTTTGAAGTCAAGTTTCAGAAGATGCTCGGTTAATTTCTCATACCAGGCTCGTGGTGCTTGCTTGAGGCCATACAAGGATTTTATAAGCTTTCAAACTTTGTGTTCTTGACCCTTTACCACAAATCCTTCTGGCTGGGACATATAAACTTTCTCCTTTAGATCTCCATTCAAAAAGGCAGTTTTTACATCCATCTGATGGACTTTCCATCCATTCTGAGCTTCTAGGGCAAAGAGAGTCCAGATGGTGGTCCATTTTGTTGTGGGAGCAAAAGTTTCTTCATAATCAATTCCTTCTTTTTGTGCAAAACCTTTTGCCACAAGCCTGGCCTTGTGCTTGTCAAGTGAGCCATCTGCTTTGTACTTGTTCTTGTAGACCCACTTACAGCCAATTGGTTTTTTTCCCAAAGGCAGATCAACCAACTTCCAAGTGCCATTCTTTATCAAGGCATCATACTCCTTTTGCATCGCTTCTTTCCATTCATCATGAGAAGCGGCTTCTTTGAAGGAATTTGGTTCATGATCTGTAGACAAACTCAATTCACAGTTATAAGCAATATCCATATCAACAGGGGAATCAGAATTATCTACATCACCTTCGATTTCTTGAGTGGAACTTCTTGTTCCTGCTTTTCCAACCTCATCAGGATGAACATCCTCCAGTGTCTTTGTCAGCCATTTGGGAGGACCTTTCTGAGATGGCCCAGGCTGGTCACTTGACTGAGTTGGGATTGATTCAAGATTCAATCTCCCAATTCTATCAATCACATCATTCAATGTGTCATCCGTGGTTGTTTCTTCATGTGGGGGAGAGAGTGCTTCAGGACATGATTCCACAGTTTGATTCAATATCGGAATCCCCCCTTCAAGATGTGGAATCTCATTATCAAATTCTTGAAAAGACTTTGCATGTGTGAATCTATCCAGGCGATCAAGTTGCCGCTCAACAACCTTGTCACTCTTGGAAGATTCAAGGAATATGACATATCTTGCTATCACAAACTTCTTATTTGCTTCATCATAGAGACGATATCCTTTGGAGGTATTGGAGTACCCCAAGAAGATACATTTTCTACTTCTAGCACCAAGTTTGTTCCTTTGACCCTTGGGTATCAATGCATAACAGGTGGACCCAAAGACCTTGAAATGCTTTACCAAAGGAATGTGGCCATGCCACATTTCAAAAGGATTTTTGTTTCTAATTGAACTTGAAGGACACCTATTCTTTATGTAAACAGCACATAGAACTGCATCAGCCCAAAACATCAATTTTACATTCTTGAAAACTAACATGGAGCGGACCATATTTAAAATAGTTTTGTTCATTCTTTCAGCTACACTGTTCTATTGGGGATTATATGGCATAGTTGTTTGATGTTTGATTCCATGTTGATGAAGATAATTTTCAAATTCGTTTGAAGTGTATTCTTTTCCATTATCAGTACGTAGAGAGCCAATATGTGTTTGTGCATCATTTTCAATCCATGCAAGAAAATTATTGAATGTTTGAAAAGCATCAGACTTATTCTTCAATAAGTAAATCCAACACATTCTGGTGTAGTCATCAATAAATGTCATCATGTATTTATTTCCATTTGTAGAAGCAATAGGCATAGGGCCACATAAATCTGAATGAACAAGCTCAAGTTTTCTATGTGCTTTGGAGTGTGAATCGTGAAATGGTTGTTTGCTATGCTTTACTAGATACAAGCATCACATTCCTTAGGTTTTCTAGGAATTGTAGGCAGTCCATTAACACCATTTTCTTCAACAAACGAAGGCTTTCATAGTTTAAGTGTCCAAATCTAGCATGCCATAAAAGACTTGATGGGAATGTACCTTCATCATGATGTGAACTGAATGCAAAGTTTTGAGCATGAGCAGATGAACCTTTTAGCTTCAAGAGTCTCCCTTCTTCTATTCCCTCCATGACAAGTGAGTGATCTGATGCTTTTCTGACCTTCGCCTTGCCATCAAACAAGTGAATGGAGTGTCCTTGCTGGCGGATTTGGACCAGGGACAACAAGTTTCTCCTCAACTCAGGGAGGTATAGAACCTCATGTAGGATATGATATGGAAGACCAGACAACTTAAGCCTGATTGTGCCAAGCCCTGATGGCTTGAGTTTGGATTTATCTGCGAAATATACTGCTCCACCAACTTTTTTAGTGAATTCTTCAAAAAAATCTTTTCTAAATGTCATGTGACATGTTTCTCCTGAATCTAGCAACCAATCATCTCTCCATGAAGTAAATGAAACATCAAATAAGTCTTCAGTTATTCCATTGTTACAATGTGCTAGAACATAATGAGCGGATTCAGGTGATTTACCTTTGTCTTTGTCATTAGTTTTACCTTTGTCTTGATTTCTTTGCTGTTCAATTTTCTCCCAAGGTGTTCTGCATTTGGATGCATCATGTCCATCTTTATTGCAACGTGTGCAATGAAGATTGGATTTGTCAGATTGTCTGCCCCCCCTTTCTGTGAAGTTTCTTCTTCCTCTTCCTCTTCTGCCACCTCTTCCTCTGGATGAATCTAGAGCATGACTCTTTTCTCTATGTGCCAAGTATGCAACCTCTTTGGAAGACGAAGGGACTGTCATCTTCCCGAAAGCTTTCTCTCTTCCTGCAAACTTTTTCTCAAGTGTATCAAAGGTGATATGATCAAGGTTCCCACTTGCTTGCAAAGACTCAAGATAATGTGAGTAAGTCGGATATAATGCCTTAACATATACTATGAGAGGTATGTCCATTTTTACACCAGTGCTATCAATATCATGCATGATAGATCTAACTTCTGAAGCTAAGGCAAGGGGATCATCATTCTTCATTTCAAGACTGAACAGCTTAATCATCAATTGAACATTTTCTAATTCTGAATGTGAGTCATAGAGTCAATTGAACATTTTCTAATTCTGAATGTGAGTCATAGAGTTATTTTAGCTTGCTCAAGGCATAATAGGAATTTGAGAATGATGAAATATGGCGACTCACCTCTTCATTTATAGAAGCTGCAATCAAGGCATAGGCCTTGCAGTTCTTTTTTCCCCAAATGGCAAGCTCTTTGTCTGAAGTGAGCTTTTTTGGTGGATTTCCTTCTTGTCCTTCACAGATTCCTTTCCACAACTCATTAAAAATGAGTGTGTGTTTAATCTTCCAAGACCATTCAAGATAGTTCTCTTTGCCGGAGAGAACCACCACAACAATAGAGATGAGAGAATGCATTAGTTTGCTGGAAAAAATTCTTTTGAAAAGGAAAAAATTCTGCTAGAAAACCTTCAATTCTAGAAATTTTCTCAATTAAAGGGGACAAAAACACTGCTAAAAACACTGAATTCTGCACCAATATATATATATATATATAGATATACTTTTTTGTGTTTGAAAAAAAGCTTTATATGTATAATCGTATTGAAAATGTGGTTGGGGGGGTATTATCACTATGGGGAAGCGGTATTGAATTGTGGAGGGTTCTGTGGTAAAAAAATGGAATGATATTAAAAAATGGAAGGGGTGGTATATGGTGAAAGGGAGCGATAATGAATAATGGATAACTTATGGAAGGGCGGTATCAATAATCGATGTATAGAACTTATGAAAGGGCGGTAATAAAAGGTGGAGTGTAAATATTATATGACATCGTAAATGTTAATACATATGGTGGGCGGTATGAATATAAATGGAGGCGGTATATGGTATTGGCGCTGTATGACAGAGCGCTGAATGAAGAAGCATGGGTGGAGAGGGCCCGTGGGACAGTTAGCAAGGTCGGGGAGTGGTTCTATTTTGGAGGCGGGGTATGCAGGCGGTGACAACGCTGTAAGGGGAGGGCCGAGGGAGGTGTTATATAACTGTGTTGAAATATATGAGTTTTTTAAAAGAGCACGGGGAGGGTCGGTATGTGTATAGATAGGGAGGAATGTATTATATGACAGGCGGGGAGGGCCGAAATGCTACGGGATGGATTGAAATGTGCATTGGGGAGTGCGCAGCTCGTGGAGTCAAGGGTCTGCTGTTGGATAAGTCGAGCGTTGAAGCCCGCGAGAGTTGTAGGGAGGTGGGGTATGTATGTAGGCGGTGATATATAAATGGTATGACAGTGTGCAGTCGACAGAGCGTATGGAAGGGCGGACAGAGCGTAAGAGGGAGGCGCTGCTGTGTGTTATGGGAGGCGTATAGTCGACAGTTGTATATCTGCCTATTGTATTCAACAGAGGTATTATAATATTCAATGGAGTTAGACTGCGCAGCATAGAGCCATACTAGTTATACCACGTGTGTGCAGGCGTGGGAAATGGAATGGGGGCAGGGAGAGATAGGGGCGAGGGGGTTGGTAAGTATGGTGAGCGCTGTGCAAAGAGGGAGGCAGGTAGCAGGAGCGAAGGGGTGGGGGAAGGATGCAGGGTTATGAGAGGAAGGGAGCGTTGGAGAAAGGGAGGCTGAGAGGCCGTTACAAATTTTGAATTGCAGATATTTCAAGGGCCGCAGAACTGCAGATATTTGCAGGATTGCAGAAATGCAGGAATTGCAGCTTGTAGAATCTTCAGAATCTGCAGAAAAAATCAGAGCTGTGTAGAAGTGGCAGAGATAAATTTAAAAAAATGTAGAATTTCACTATAGCAATTTAATGGAGCAGCAAAAATATACATAAAAACTGACTGAGCAAAGGAATGAGGGAGTTACACCACAGAAAAAAATGCCAAAGGTGGGACTGGCTTTGATACCATGTCAAACCAGGAGGTAACTCCTCAAATCAGAATGTGTATTAGCTGAAGAATGTACATGTATTTATACATGGAGGTGAGGCTATTGGGATTCATCTCTCAATGACTCTTGGCCTTCCTTATTTCCTAATATTATTTATTATACAATATTACATATCCACACCCAACCCATAGGATTAGGTGTCAACACTCCTAAAACCCCTCCCACTTTCACTTGTTCAAGTCCCTCTCAACCTAAGCATTTATATAGATTGTGATCTTCATATCCTCCTCATGTAGGGATTTCGCTATTTGAAACAGTTCATCGTGGAATTTTCACTATAAAATTTTTTGCACGAAGTTTCAGAAGTTGAAATGCTAATGAGGTGAAGCTGAAATCCTGAGGAAGCTCATGTAAAAATTTCATATCATGATGCACAATATTTTTGGATATATGATCTGTGGAAGTTAGAGTTTTTGTAGGCTTCTAAACTTCATATCAAAGAGAAGACCTTGGGAAAATTGTCATAACTCTCTCTTTGAGTATCGGATTGGAATTATTTAAAAATTAGCGGATAGTGCGCAGACTATAGTTTTATGTGTATCAATTTCAGATCCAAATGAGGAAACAGTGACACATGGCATGCCGTACAAGTTTTCTCTACTGAACTAGTCCATAATTAGGTCACTGTGAGAGATTGGGTATCACCTTTTCTTGAAGAATCCAAATTGGGTCAGACATGTGGCATTGGAAACAAGACTCAAAGGGCTACTACATGACCGAAAATCACATATTGGGTATCTGAAATAACATAGATGCACCAGATTCAATAGAGACCTCCTAGAAGGAAAGAAAAAGCTAGATCATGTATTGTTAAGGGCTGCAAAGGACCAAAATTTCTAGGGCAGAAAAGGAAAGCAAGGTGCAACAGAGGTAATCTCTAGGTAAGTATATTCTATATATGAATGTTCATCTCCTAATTGCATTAGGTTCTTTGTATTTTTTTTTTTTTTAGCACTGACATATGCTCTGTAGGATGAGGTAAGTTTTTCTATCATCATGACATGGGAATTTCCTTGAAGACCTTTTGCAGGTATTATATATTCATCAAGATAAGACTCAATGCATGATCTAATGTTCTGAAGAGTGAGAAAGGGTAGCATGACAAGAGCAATAATCAAGGTGCAGAAAAATAACAAGAAATTCACTACATGAAGTCTTCACATGGGTAGCACTGCATACAGTCATTTTAAAGGCATCATTGTACTGAGTCATTGTAAAAGCATCATTGTAAAATTTTTACAAGTGTATATCTGCCAAGAATTGAAGAGGCAGTGTCGGGAGGTCTAGGATCATCATTAGGTATTAGGTAGGGGTTATGGTCTCATTGTAAAGTGGACCATTTTCCCTGGTATGAGAGTCCATTCTTCTTTTATTCTTCTATAGGGTGGCAGGGTGGTGCTATGGTGAGTTGTAGCTCATTGGGTGCTGGGGCATTCGTTCAGTTGACTATTGAAGAATCTCGAGCGTTGGAGCGTCCATCCAGTGGGATATGGAGAAGAATGTTTTTCTAGATTGTAGGAAGTTGGAGCTTCATTTTCAATTAGATTTTAATATTAAAAAATTATTAGAAAATAATTCAGGTGGTTTTTGTCCCGGAGTGGGTTTCCACCTTAAAAACTGTGTGCATTTGTGTTCCTTTTGTTTACTGTTATTATTGTACAAAAATTTATAGTAATTGAAGATTAACTAATTCTATGAAAGATTAATAATAATACTAATTGAAACAAATATTGATTCAACCCCCCCTGACCCACCCTTCTTAGTATTTCCAACAATTGGAATCAGAGCTTGGTTCCTTCAATAGTATTTTAATAGTTGGAAGGAGGTCATGGAGCATACCAAGAATGGTGCACCTCTATTCAATGAAAATAATTATGCACTCTAGAAAGGAAGAATGGAGGTCTATCTCTTGGGTCAAGGTTATGAAGTATGGGAAACTGTTCAAAATGTCTTTACACCAACCGTAGATGAACAATTTAAGAAGAATTTGGTAAATTATGAAAAAGAAAAGAATATTATTATCAATGGACTTATTGAATATGCTTATCATAAGGTGTTGGAATGTAAAAATGCCAAAAATGTATGGGACAAGCTTGAGAATATATATGCCGGTGACTCAAATGTCAAAGAAGAAAAGCTTCAAATCTACAGAGTAAAATTTGAGCAACTCAGAATGAAAGAAGATGGAAACATTGTTGCATACTTACAACACGTTTATGAAATAACCAACACTATGGAAGGATTGGGAGAGCCTGTTGATGAGAAGACTATTATAAGAAAGATTCTTAGAATGTTACCAGGGAGATTCAACCCAAAGGTATCGGTCTTAGAATATAGTGCACATCTGAACAAACTCAACAAAGAGGAATTACATGGAGTTATCATAGCATATGAAATGAGACTTGATGAAGAAGAGGGTACTTTTCATCTATAAATTACTTTCATTACATCTAAGAAAACCAATAAGGACAAACAAACTTCAAAGGAAAATACCTGCACCTGCAAGTGTGAAGAAAAGGAAGATGATGAAGAAGGTCTTTCAAATGGAGAATATGCTTACTTTACGAGAAAACTAAAAATTTCTATGGGAAAATTCAAAGGTAAACTTCCATTGATATGTTTTGGCTATGGTGAGGTTGGGAATTTCACAGCAAAATGTCAGAACAGAAGTAATGGAAACTCAAAAGGAAAGAAAGGCTTTAAGAAATTCAACAAGCAAGGAAAAAAGAAAGGATTCAAAAGGAAATTTCTCTCTAAATAAGATAGCTCATCATCTGATGAAGACAGTGATAGTGAAGAAGAAGCCAATGAGATAGTATTGTTTATGGCCAAGCAAAATAAACAAGAGGTATCAAACATTGAAGAAGAAGGGTTGACCATACAAGAATTTTCTAAGGAGGAAATCAGACTTATAAAAGAGCACAAGATTGAGAAGATCCGTTACAATACACTTAAAGAACAAGTTCAAGGTCTCAAATTTGAAGTTGAAGAACAAAAATGTATTGAAGAGTCAATTCAAAAGAAGTTGGAATAAAGAAAATAAGAAAGGGAAGCATTAGAAGCCGAAGTAGTCTCGCTACGTAAGGAAGTGAAGAAGGAAAAAACTGTCCAAAACTATGCCAACATCTCAAGGGCATTGGAAGAAATCATCAACAATAAACGATCTTACAATGAAAAAACTACCCTTGGTTACAAAGAAGAAGAAGCATGACCTTCTACAATAAAATACGATGAACCTATGAGATCTCACATGCATGTAGAATTCATTGGACAAGATTCACAAGAACAACCTTGGAAGACAATTCCTCAACGAATATTTCCATCCAGGTACCAACATATTTTTCATGGCTATTTTTATTCATGTGGAAAATTTGGTCAGAAAGTTGTATAATGTTGCACGTACCCCAAGAACCAATACAATTCCAAGAGATCTGTCAAATATGAACCTCCCAGGGCTCAACGAAACATCAATAGATTTGAACATTTAAGAAATAATATGGAATGTTATAAATATTGAAAATTTGGGCACATAGCCAGAGACTACAGACTTGAAAATCCTCTAGAATAATCTTCGAAGCCAAAGAACGAACAAACATGTAAGAAGAAGAAGACTGATAATTGTGCTCTTGCTCTCAAGGCTCAAAACAACAAAGATGTGAGGTATGTTGATAGCGGTTGCTCAATGCATATGACTGGAGATAGAAATAAATTTGTATCTTTGTAAGAGAAGAAGGATGGAACCATATCCTTTGGAAATGATGGATCTTCAAATGTTATAGGATCAAGTACCATCACTCTCAGAAGAAAATATGCTCTATCCAAGAACGTTCTATTGGTTGAAAACATGAATCACAATATGCTTAGTGTTGGACAAATGTGTGATCAAGGACACAGAATTCTATTCAACTCCACAAAATGTTGAATTCTTAGTTAAAATGAGAGGGGGGGGGGGGAGTGAATCAGTTTAACACATACATGGTCTTTTTAAAATTTTCATCAGCTTATTTACAACTTACTTTTATAACCAAACTTAATATATGAACAGTCTTAATAAGTTGCAGCAAGTATTAAATTAATCTGACATCAACCTTGTTATGAGAGCAACAAACATTAAGTAGATTTGGTAAGTCCTCTTAGCACACAGGCAACACAGATAGAGACAACAGATATAAGTGGAAACCCATAAAGGGAGAAAACCACATCTTATTATTGTTGTTATGCAAAGGCAAGCTCCAACTCCCTCTCACCACCGTTTTTCTGCAGGCACCAACCTACAGGAGGCTCAAACCTAAATTTTGCAAGCTACAACTTGCAAGGAAGCTCCAACTCCCTTCAATTTTATGCAAGCACCAACCTACAGGAGGCTCCAACCTCAATCAGCTACAACTGACAGCTATCAAGCTTCAAATTGATAGGGAAGCTCCAACTTCCTCAATTTATCAAAAGAAATGTTTGCTGATTTGCCTCAGATATCAGCTCTGTTTTGTAGCATCTCTTTCTATTTCTCTCTTCCTTATCTTCCCTGCCTCAATTTTCCAAACTCTGCATTCTCTCTTATTACTCTCTCTCACCTCTCTATTCATATCAAGATGATATTAATTATAGATATTTTCTTATGACTGTCTGTATTCCTCAGGGAATTTTGAAATAGATGGTCATACCCCTTAGTCTTCTGCCTTCTCATTTATTTTCCAGCTCACTAAAAAATATAACTGTAGGTACCAATTTAACATTACAGTGGGATATTTGTTCTCTTCCGGAGACTTGCCAATGCATCACAACAATATGAATTAAAATCATTTACATTCAATTACAATGCAAACTCCAGCTCACTCATTCAGCCTCTTGGTTTGCTGCACATTTGTCTTTTCTTTGACTGTGTCTTTGTCCCTTTCGGCTCTGTTTGTTTCCTTGTTCACTATCACAGGGTAACAACCATATTCCATACATATGTAACTGTGCTTTTTATATCATGCTAATTGATTCTCGACACAATAATAATAAGGCATTTTAATATGTGCACTGTCGTGGTGTAACTGCTATGTATCTGTAACAGTGCCTTTTATATATAACGCAATTTCAACTCTCGGCATAATTATAATAAGGTGTTTTTAAATATATGCACTACCGTCTTATCTAACTTATGTAACTTCCGGCGATATAATGCTAAGAGGTCATGTTAATACATAAAATGCCCTTACGGACTCACTTCGCCGAACTTATGATGCGATGTATCACTCCTTCTCTGATGCGATTAGTCACTGTTCACCTTGAAATGCCGATGCGATGACCTATTTTGATGTTGGAACTTAAGCATGTATGAATCAAAATTTAGAAGCCCATCGGGTCCAGAACTTCATCGCAATCGCAATCTTTTAATATAGTGCTCTGACGTTCTGCTTCTTTCCGATGCGATGGCCTGTTTTAATGCTGGAACTTAAGCATGTATGAATTACAGTTTATATGCCCATCGGGTCTGGAACTCAATCGCAATCGCAATTTTTGTTTACATGTTCCACGGCCAAGTTTCTCTGATGCAATTAATCTGATCCGATGCGATGCGATTAATCGCAATCGCAACTTTTAGTTGCATGCTCCGATATTCCTATGCTCCGATGCTCCGATGCGATTAGGCTGGAATTCAAGCACATATTAATCACATTTTATACTCCCATCGGGTCCGGAACTCAATCGCAATCGCAATTTTTGTTTACATGTTGCACGGACAAGTTTCTCCGATGCAATTACTCTGATCCGATGTGATGCGATTACTCCGATTGCGATTAATCGCAATCACAACTTTTAGTTGCATGCTTCGATGCGATTAGGCTGGAATTTAGGCACATATTAATCACAGTTTATATGCCCATCGGGTCCGAGCTTCAATTGCAATCGCAACTTTCTGTTCATATGATCCGCTGCCAACCTTTTTCTGATGCGATTGATGAGGGTCCCACCATATGGTACTTTTCCTTTGATAGAACCTTTGGTTATTTAGATCTCGTGCTATATATATATATATATATATATATATATATATATATATATATATATACTTTGTATTGTAGTCCAGGTCCTTTGTTTATAAACCACTCCATATATATATATATGTGTGTGTGTGTGTGTGTGTGTGTGTGTGCCTTGGACCTTTGTGTATAAGGCGCAACATAAATAAGGCGTTGCATATATATAGGCGTCTGCTTCCGCTTTAATGTATCCTCCAGCTGGGTAATGATTCTCGGAATTTTCTGTAGAGGGGTCCCACCTTATGGTACTTCGTATATAGTGCATTGCGCATATATATATATACTTTTCTCTTTGTTTAAAAGGCGCTATACTTATATAAAGTGCTGCATATATATGTGTGTGTGTGTGTGTGTGTACTTTGCTGCTTCAGTCTTTAGTGTATCTTCCAGCTGGGGTAGTGATTCTCGGAATTTATGTAGGGGGGTCTCGCATTGTATGTACAATATCTTCAGTCAAAATTATATGAAGTCTTGGACTTCATAAGTCCAACACCAATATATATATATATATATATATATATATATATATAACCTCTCGGGTTCCTTTTCAATAAAGTCTGGTCTTGTAACGGCTTTGTCTCTGCCTCTGCTACTCGACCTTCTCTACATTTGATGCTCTCTTTGCTGCCTTTGCTACTTCTTTGACTGATGCTTCAGGTGCTCCTCCTTTTTCATTTCCTTTGCCATCAATGACAACATTTCCAACACAAAATGTGAAATCAGGAAAGGCAGGTATGGTAAAATTATGGCTAAATCAAGTCGATCTCCAAACGACATATATGTTCTAGATGAAGCAGCTAAAGCATGTCTACTAGATAAAGAAGATGAAAGCCATTTATGGCATAAACGAATGGGTCACATAAACTTTGACAATCTTGTTAAGATAAGAAAAAAGGAATAAGTACGAGAAATGCCGAAAATCTCAAAACCTTCCAACACACTATGTGAGGCCTGTCAGCACGGAAAGAAGACAAAAGTTGAATTTAAAAAAAAAGAACACTTTTCATCACATCCATTGGAATTGATACATACTAATCTCTTTTTTCCTATGGGAACAAAAGGCTTAGATGGAGAATTATATTTCATGTTAATGATAGATGACTATACCAGGATGACAACTGTCAGTTTCATAAAGAAAAAATCTGAAGCATTTCAGTGCTTTAAAATCTACATGGAGTTGGTTGAAAATGAAAATGAAATGAAAATAAAGTGTCTAAGATCAGTTAATGGCGAAGAATTCACTTCCAAATTATTTCAGCAATACTGTGACGAAAATGGAATAAAAAGACAATTTTCAACAACAAGAACACCTCAGCAAAATGGAGTCGCTGAAAGAAAGAAGAGAACCATATAGGAAATGGGTAGAACAATGTTGAAGGACTCAAAATTGGATTAAAATATTTGAGTTTAAGCAATTGATACGACAATCTTCATTATCAATTGAAGTGTTGGAAATATTTTCATTGATGGCAAAGGAGCACAAAGGAGTAGCACCTGAACTATCAATAAGGAAAAGAAGTAGATCAGTAAATAATGCAGTAAGAAAACATAAAAGAGAGGCAGAGGAGAAATAGAGAGGCAAGGAGTAGCATTAGACCATTAGTAAAGGCACCAAAGGAGCAAAGGCAACAAAGGGAAAGGCACCAAAGGCAGCAAAAAGGCGAAGGCAACAAAGGCAGCTAAGAAGAAAAGGCAACAAAGGTAGCTAAGAAGGAAAGGTAGCAAAGTAAGTTAAGGCAGAAAAGGAGAAAAGGCAGCAAAATAGCAAAGGTAGAATCGTGAACGTGTTGGGTAAAGTCGTCAACGTGCAACAAGTGTGATAATCCCAAGTCGGAGTAAATAAAAAATAGAAGAACAAGCACTTTTAAAAAAGGACAAAGTGAACTGCTTCAACGCATATCAGAAGGAAATTAGATTTGCAAGACACAGCGAGGACTATAGATCTTACACAATCCTCTATTTGATTGAATATCATATTAGTCACATAGCAGAAAGTAATAGGATTTGCAAGCAGAAACAAGGACCGTAGATGTTACATGGATCAACAGTGGAAGATCATATCGCAACCGTGAAAACATCGCATATCACAGGGTATAATGTTTATGGTTAATACTTCGCAAGTTAAGTTATTTAACTTGCAATGCAAAGTGGATCGACGAGGAGACAAGTGTGGACCATTGGATCCGACAAAGACCAACAACGGAGATCGAAAACGCAAATCACAAAGGTTAGCATTTAAGTGTTAAGGTTGTCGCAGGGTAAGTTATTTTGTGTGTGATGCGAGGTGGAGAAGGGACACATGTTGGCACAGTAGAGCAAGCAGTGAGGATCGTTAGATCGTGTAGCAGATCAACGACGGATGTCGAATCGCGAGTTCACACATCACAAATGTTAGTGGACAATTCTAAGGCTTTGCAAGGTATGGTAATTTGTTTGCGATGTGATACGGTTAGAAAGTTGCGATGCAGTGAAAGGGAGGAGCCACATGTCGGCACTGCGTATTAGCGCACATCGCAGATTTATGTTTTGTGCTTATGGTTCGCATGGTAATTTATGTTGGATGCGATGCGATGCGATCACATATAGCACAAGACATGAGATATGTTTATTGCTAAACGTTAAAATTTTCGGGCAAGCGAAGTGCGATGTATTATGATGGGTCAAGTGGGACTCGATAACCCCTATTTCATGCATATGTAAGAGATGTCAGTTATGTGTGCTCTGTTATTAAATATGCATTGTTTGATTTATAAATGTATTTATGTTAATAAAACTTGAAAATTATAATCCGCTGCGTTAAAAGGGAGTTTATGTGGGCCGTGACCCACAGGTCTATGGGGTTTGTTTAAAGAAGCCAGCCAAGATGAAAAGTGTCATGTAGATGTGGTTGTGTGTTAAAAGAAAAGGCCAAATGTGGAAGAAAAGACTCGGGTAACAAAAGAAAACACTGAACACAACAAGAAAATGCTCAAGTAAGAAAAATGACTCGGAGCTCGTGCACAACAGTGCAATAACATGGTCCGAGTCGGGTAAAAGGCGGTCATGCATCACAGTTGGAATATAACTGCAGAAACATAAAAGACAAAGGGACAAAAAGCAGAAGAGTACAAACGCATGTCAATTCTAAGAAGCTAAAAGGGTTGAGTGAAATATTTGATTGTAATTGTAAATGTATTAATTATTTTATATTGTTTTTGATGCAAAGACAAGTCTCCAAGGCAAAGCAAATCTCCAATTTAATACTGAAATGAGTTTATATGTTGTTGTAACATTTTGAATGTGCTGAGTGAGGAAATGAGTGGGTGGAAGGCAAGGGTCATGCCTGTTCAATTCATCTTCCCATATAGAATGAAAACAGATATGAAGTGATCTCTATAAATGATGTTATTTTAATATGCATTAAAGAGGTTAGAGAGTGGAAGAATGAGAGAGAGTAGATAGAGATGTTGTGCAGATCCAGAGCTAATATGAAGCATATTTGAAGGATGGAAGGGAAGCATTGAAGACGAATAAAAACAGAGCTGATATCCAGGTAAATAAGCATATGATTTTATTGTAGTGTGAGGGAGTTGGTGCTTCCATATCAAGTTGTCTCTTGATATATGTCCAGTTTTAGCTTGTTGAGGTAGGAGCCTCCTGTGGGTTGTAGCCTGCAGAAAATAGATGGGAGTTGGAGATTCCTTGCAAGTTGTAGCTTGCAGAATTTGGGGTAGTAGCCTCCTGTAGGTTGGAGCCTACATAAAATCAGTTGTGAGAGGGAGTTGGAGCTTGCCTTTGCACCACAACAATAATAAGATTCATTTTTCTCCCTTTAAGGGTTTCCACTTATATCTGTTGTCTATGTGATTGATGATTAAGTGTTGATGTGATGTTTTAACCTGTTTAATTACTTGATGTCCACACATTATGTTTGATGATCCATTATGTATTAAGTTGCTTATGAAATGAAGGTGTAAATGAGTTGAATAAAATTTTTTAAATTTTGATGAATGAATTTAATTGATTCACCCACCCCCCCTCTCAGTTTAACTAAGGGTTCATCATGAAGTCTTCTCAGAAATAATTGCAACAAGACCCCATATGAATTATGGAAAGGAAAATTAGCTAATGTAAAATATTTCAGAATCTTCGGAACTTAAATGTTATATCAAAAGATAATATCAAAATTTGGGTAAGTTTGAATCACGTGTTGATGAAGGTATCTTTGTTGGTTAGTCACGCAAAATAAAGGCCTATAAATGCTATAATCTAAGATGAAAACAAATAGTGGAGAGCATAAATTTTACATTTGACGAAGATGGTGTTCTAACGAATAATGATGAGGATATAGAATCTTTGAAACTTGAGAGAGAGGCTAAAAAATACACAGAGATAATTCTAGAAAAAGAAGCAACTATCAACCAGGAAGAAGTAAATAACGATCATCAAGATATACCGGAACAACAACAAGAAACTCCTCCAAAGAGAAAAAAAATGAATGGATTCAAAAGAACCATCCATCAAATCAAATCATTGGTGACATAAATGAAGGTCGACAACTTCATTCATCACAACAATCTCACATTGCTTTTCTAGCATCCTTTGAGCCTAGTAGTTTTGAGGAAGTTAGCCAGAATGAACATTGGGTAGCAACTATGAATGAATAATTGGATCAAATCGAGAAGAATAACACCTAGGAATTAGTTCCATGGCCAAAAGCTAAAAATGTCATTGGGACTAAATGGGTGTTTAGGAACAAATTGAATGAAGATGGACAGGTTACCAGAAACAAAGCAAGATTGATTTGCAAAGGCTATGCACAAGTGGAAGGGACTGATTTCAATGAAAGATTTGCACCAGTTGATAGAATGGAAGCCATCTGAATGTTTCTTACCTATGCATGTTCAAGAAAAATCAAAGTCTACCAAATGGATGTTAAGTCAGCATTTCTGAATGGCGAATTAAAAGAAGAAGTTTACATCGAACAACCTGAAGGTTTTCTACTATTAGAAAAAGAAGACTATGTTTGTAGGTTAAAGAAGGCTCTATATGGTCTCAAGCAGGCTCCCAGAGCATGGTATGCTCTTCTTGATGAATATCTACATCAACAAGGGTTCAAGAAAGGTACTGTTGATAGCAATATTTATGTACAAATAGATAAATATAATTTAACAATTGTTGAGGTATATGTGGATTATATAATATTTGGTAGCAATGGTGATCGACTAAGTAAGAAATTTACTACAAAGATGCAAAGTGAGTTCGAGATGTCTTTCTTTGGTGAGTTGACATACTTCTTAGGGCTTCAAATATCTCAGCAAGAGAAAGGAATATTTATATGTCAAGCCAAGTAAATCAAGGAAATGCTCAAGAAATTCAAAATGGAAGATTGAAAACCTGTCTTTACTCTGATGGTAATAGGTTGCAAATTGAGCATAGACGACTCATCAAAGGATGTGGATCAAAGGTTGTATAGATCTATGATTGGTAGTCTTCTATATGTAATAACCTCCTGACCAGATCTTATGCAAGAAGTTGGACAAGTAGCAAGATTCCAAGTAGCACCAAAAGAATCACATATTATTGCCAAAAAAAAAATTCTTTGAGATCTAAAGGGCACAAAAGAATATGGCTTGTGGTATCCCTAGGGTAACAATCTCATTATTCAAGCCTTTAGAGATGCAGATTGGGCAGGAAGTGTTGATGATCGTAAGAGTAATAGTGGAGTAGCATTCTATGTAGGTGGCTGTCTCGTATCATGGTTGAGAAAAAAGAAAACCTCAATATCATTATCTACAATGGAAGCATAATACATTGCAACGACAACTTGTTGTACTCAAGTCCTTTGGATGAAATAAAATTTGCAAGATCTTCAAGTACAATTCAGTGAACCTATTCCCATCTTCTGTGATAACACTAGTTCCATCAGCATCTCCAAGAATCCTGTCATGCATTAAAAAAACAAACAAATTCCGATCAAATATTATTTTGTTAGAGAATGAGTCGCTAAAAAGAATATAAAACTTGAATATGTTGGTAAAAAAGAACAAATCGCGGATATCTTCACTAAACCTTTACCTTGTTAATAATTTGAATATCTTCGCCAAAAGATTTTAATTCTCCCAAGTTCTCATTATATTTTCCTTATTCATAAAATAAAGGGGGAGTGGAAGTGTGTAGAGGTCCACAAGATGGGGAGTTACCTTTTCCATTGATGTCAAAGAGGGAGAGAATGTTGTAGGAAGGGGTGTCATGATCGTAGGTGGAGTACTTGAGTTGCCATCAATGCCAAAGGGGGATATTTTTGATCAGTGGTTTCCATTGATGTCAACCTAAGCAGGATCAGGGGCTACCCCAATCTTGCATGGGAATTTTGACGTACCAAATTACTATATTTCGAGTCAAGGATATTTTTTATGGTTTCTACTTGTCAAGATGATTCCTTTGATATATGGCACACCTCCTAATTCTTCATGGTTTGAGAGATATTCATGTTTGAAGTTGGTAAACCCAGTTAGTGGGCTAAAACCCCATGGGGTTTTGGCATGAAAATAATAATTGGTTGTGGTCATTTAAAAATAAATAATTAATAATTTTTAAGCTCCTAAAATCCCTCCCACATTCAGTTTTTGAAGTCCCTCTCAACCTAAGCATTGATATAAATTGTGATCCTAATATCCTCCTCATGTAGAGATTTCGCTACTTGAAATAGGCCATCGTGGAATTTTCTCTATAAAGTGTTTTATACAAAGGTTCAGAAGCTAAAATTTTTATGAGGCGAAGCTGAAATCCCGAGGAAGATCATGGAAACATTTCAGATCATGATGTGCAATATTTGTAGAGATATGATCTGTGGAAGTTAGGGTTTTTGCATGCTCTCGAACTTCATCTCAAAGAGGTGACCTTGGGAAAATAGACATGACTCTCTCTGAGAATATCAGATTGGAATTCTGTAAAAGGTGGCTGATAGTGCATGGAATTTAATTTTCTGTGTATCAATTTCAGAGCCGAATAAGGAAACGGGGACACACAACAAGCCGTACAAGTTCGCTACACTGAACCAATCCATAATTAGGTCATTGTGAGAGATTGGGCATAATTTTGCCTTTAAGAATCCAAATTGGGTTAGACCTGTGGCATTGGAAAGAAGACTTAGAGGGATACTATATTGGGGATCTGAAATAATAGAGATACACAAGATTCAATATCGAGCTCCTAGAAGGCAAGAAAAAGTTAGATCATGTGTTGTCAAGGGCTGCAAAGGACCAAAATTTCTGGGGAAGCAAAGAAAATCAAGAAGCAGCAGAGGTAAGCTCCAGGCAAGTATATTATGTATACTCATTTTCATCTCTTAATTGCATTAGGTTCTTTGTATTCTAATTTTTTATTTTAGCACTGACATATGCTCTACAGGATGAGGTAATTTTTGCTATTATCATGTCATGAGAATTTCCTTGAAGAATTTTTGTAAGTATTATATTTTCATAAAGATAAGACTCAATGCATGATCTAATGTTTTGAAGAGTGAGAAAGGGTAGCATGACAAGAGCATCAATCAAGGTGCAGAACAACAACAAGAAGTTCACCACATGAAGTCTTCACGTGGGCAACACTGCATACAGTCATTTTAAAGGTATCATTGTACTGAGTCATTGTAAATTTTTTACAAGTGTATATCTACCAAGAATTGAAGAGGCAATGTTGGGAGGTCTAGGATCATCATTAGGTATTTGTGTCATAGTTGGGGTTATGGTCTAGTGTGTCTTCTTCTTCTACATCATTCTATATAATTGTAAAGTGGACCATTTTCCCTGGTACGAGAGTCCATTATTTTTTTTTTCTTCTATAGGGTGGTAGGGTGGTGCTAGGGTGAGTTGTAGCTCATTAGGTGTTGGGGCATCCATTTAGTTGACTATTGAAGAATCTAGGGCATTGCAGCATCCATCTAGTGGGAGCTGGAGAAGAATTCTTTTCTAGATTCTAGGAAGTTGGAGCTTTATTTTCAATTGTGGTTGAATATTAAAGAATTATTAGAAAATCATTCAGGTGGTTTTTGTCCCAGAGGGAGTTTCCACCTTAAAAACTGTGTGCATTTGTGTTCCTTATGTTCATTGCTATTATTGTACAAACAATGATAATATTTGAAGATTAACTAATGCTGTGAAATATTAATAATAATACTAATTGAAAAGGAATATTGATTTACCCCCCCCCCCCCTCCTCTCGGTATTTCCAAGAATAAGAAAGGGTGTTTAGTGTGGAGAAAAGAGGCGAAATGTTGAATTTATAGAAAGAATTGGATAAGGCTTATCTTGTTTCAGTTAGGAACATGCGAGGGAAAAATTATTATTGGGGAAGCGAGATTATCCTTTTTCACGATTGGATATAGGACATGGATTATCTACAGGGTTCAAGCAACGAGGTGGGTAACTGAGAGTTGGGAGGATGGAGTAATAGTTGCATAATATTATAAGAAAAGTGGTGTCGAAAGCCACTTAGTACAAGGTTGGGATGTCAGGACATATGCATTCATAGTCACCTCGAGTTGGTAGCCGCATGGTCGGAAGGTCGGGTAGTATGGAGGTTACAAATTTTTATTTCAAAGTCTTTCAAGATCGAATCTTTGAATTAAGTCACGAAGAGAGAAAAATATTGTTTAATGGTTTTGTTTTTATACATTTTGTGATTCAAAAAATAAAGAAAGCCTTCTTGTAAACTTGATAGCAGAAATGAAAATTATTTTGTGAATTTTTAAATTATATGTTTCATATCAAAAAATTATAGAAAAAATAAATAAAGAAGACTATATTTTGAGTAACTAATTCTCAAAGCCCTAAAATTATAGTTAAGAGGATAGACATTCAAGTTTTTTTGTTTTGTTTCATGATTCATTTATTTTATCGTGACCCTCACTATACCATAGTCGAGTGATTTCTCCAGGTTAGGTAGTTTGGTAGTTTATCAACGCCGGAGTCAGGAGATTGAGTAGTTTGACAGTTAGGAAATGCTAAGGTTGGGAGGTCAGGTTGATTATTTATAAAAAAAATTTAGTCACTCCATGTTGCTAGTGGGTTGTTTGGAAGTTTAGGTAGTCAAAAGGTTGTATTTCCTTTTTATAAAAAAATTTAGATCCGACCTTCGAATTAATTTTCAAAATAGAAAAAAATTGTTTAAGGATTTTGTTTTTATTCATTTTGTTATGCACAAAAGAAAAGATGCTTCTTGTAAACCTAATAGTAGGAATTCAATTTTTTTTGTGAATTTTTAAATTATATTTTTCATATTAAAAAATTACTGAACAGACAAATAAAGGAGAGTAGACTTTCAGTAACTAATTATCAAAGCTAAAAAATTACAAGAGGGGATTATTTATTTATTTATTTGGATGATCGTACAGTTGAGTGTTTTTATGTTTTATGGTTAATTTATTCTATCACAACCCCAACTATAACATAGTCGGGGGGTTTCATTAGGTTGGGCAGTTTGACAGTAACATAATGTTGAGGTCAAGTGGTTGGTAGTTTGACAGCTGGGCAATGATGAGGTCAGGAGGTAAAGTAGTTTGACAATCGGGAAATGTTGAGGTCAGGAGGTCGAGTAAATTATTTATAAAAAATACGCAGTCACTCCGTGTTACTGGTCAGGTAGTCAAAAGGTCGTATTTATTTTTTACAAAATGTTTATGGATCAGACCTTTGACTTAATTTTCAAAAAAGAAAAAAATTGTTCAATGATTTTGTTTTTATTGATTTTGTGATGCACAAAATAAAAAAGGCTTCTTGTAAACTTGATAGCAGAAATGCAAATTATTATGTGAACTTTTAAATTATATGTTTCATATCAAAAAATTACAGAACAAACAAATAAAGGAGGCTAGAGTTTCAGTAACTGATTCTCAAAGAACGAAAAATACAAGATTACTGTCAAGACTGTAAGGGTTATTTTTTATTTTTTATATTTACTGATTCAATCATACACTTGGGAGGTCGAGATGGTAGGCGTTTTTTTGTTTTATGATTCATTTATTCCATCGTGACTTAGACTAGACCATATTCGGGTGGATCCATTAGGTCAGGTAGTTTCATAGTTCGACAATGTTGAGGTAGGGAGGTTGGGTCGATTATTTATAAAAAACAATCATAGTCATATTCATTTTCTAGTCGTGTGGTCAGAAGGTTGGGTAGTCAAGAGGTTGTATTTTTTTTACAATTTTTTTTTGGATCTGCCCTGTGACTTAAGTGTTCAAAAAATAAAAAAATTAATTAAGGATTTTGTTTTTATTCATTTTTTGATGCACAAAAGAAAAAAATATTGTTGTAAACCTGATAACAAGAATGAAAATTTTTCGATGAATATTTATATTATATGTTTCATACCAAAAAAATAAAGAACAAATAAATATATAATACTAGATTTTCCTCCATTCAACAAGCTATGAAAATACTTTACTATGTCCACACTCACAATTATTTTCTTGAATCTTGTTCAATTATTGATATCATAAGTCTATATGTTATGTGTCACTATAAATTATTTGTAGAATTTCAGTGATTGATTCTCAAAGGCTACATTTCCTATCTGTTTGTGTCTATATTTATATTTGGAGATACATTTCACATTTTTTTCCTTTGGTATCAACATGATTAAATAAAAATATTTATCTACTTACAGTTGTATTTAGAGCCAAACACTTGAGAGAGATGAATATAAGAACATAGTTTCGCAAGGAAACACAAATGCTTATTCCATTTTAGATTCCTATGCTGCAATAACATATTGCAACTCTTATGTGACAAAAATGGATTTCTCCATGAAAATTGCATTTAAAAAAATTTGAGAAAAACTTTGTATCTCGTCGAGACAAGAAAACTGAAGCTATTCACAAACTTGAAAACACATTGGTAAATATAAAATAAATTTTAAGTGGACAAGAAATGCACATTGTTTTGTGTTTGTATTTGTATTCAACTTTTAGAAAACCAATTTTCACGAACACTACTTGAGGTGGAAAAGAAATATATGTTCTAAAAAGACCTATTTTGTTAGAACAACAACTTAATAGCTCTGAGTTCTCTAGTTTCAGTTGTATTCATAGTTAGATACTTGAAAAAAATGAATACAAAAACATAGTAATTGAAAGAGAAGTTTTTGATGAAATGTGCAAGTATTTGGCCAACTCCTTCTGCTATCTTTGTGTATAATAACTCTTCTGCTGGAACTCTGGGCACACTCAGTGTGGAGCCAAGGTTCAACATGGAATCTATTGTCATGTTGTGCTTCATCTTATAGGAATAACTGCTTTCATGGACATATTGAGACACATACATTACAAGAAATAATACCACAACAACAACTAGTGAATATATCTTATTGAGGAAACTTGTACAACAATGCTCAAAAGCATAGTAACTTTCCTGTGCCATATACAATGATAAAATTTTTAACAATAAATAGATGAGTGTGTTATATTATAAGAATTACCAATGTGAACATGGATCAATGCAAAATTATTATTGCAAGAATTGATATGCTTGCATCCAATTTACATAAGGAATTATTAATAGGTGGAAAAATCCTCTTGCAACAAGTCAGTATGTGGTTAAATAAAGTTCCAATTATATTTTTCATTTTCATTTTGTATGGTTTTATACTTCCTATAAAAAGGGTCTTGCTGCCAATATAAAACTAAAATTAAAATAAGATTTATAGTTCAATCCAGACACTGATAGTCATGAATATAATATTTTGCAGCATAATCAAAATTTTGTATGTGGAATTTTTGGGCCAATCCTGTTACATAGAATAATAGATATTCTAGCTTCAATAGTCCAAACAGTTGGCTAATGTATTTGTTCAAGGAAATTCTCACTTGGACACTTTGACATATGGTCAATTAAGAAAATATTGCTTGAGGAAGGTTTTTAGATCTATGGAAAAAATATCAATGATTTTCATGACTATTTATTTATCTATTTTTACACTTGCACCATGTTTTGATATGTATAATATGAGAACAAAAATTGTACAAGTCTTTTATAATTGTTTCATTTGCAATGACAATATAGCTACCAATTGCTTAAAACAACACCTAAATGCTAGAAACATTGAGCACGAGAAATGTATCAATGATTCAAAAGATTATATTGTGAACTTATTACTGCCATATGCATATGGACATATAGAGGAAAAAGGTTTTGTAATGCAATGGATTTGTGAACTACTTGATGTTAACATATATATATGGAATAAAGAAACAAAAGATATTTTCTTGAGATTATATTCATCAAACACCTACTCCAAAGTCATGTACATTATGCATGTACAAATATCCACATCAGATGCACATTTTACCAATGATTTGATAACTCTAAATACCAAAAATTAAAGGATTTAAATGAGCATAACACCACATATAATACCATGAAATTTAAATTCCTAGCTAGAATTGAATTCACAAGATTGAATAAATAAGTTTTGGCTGAATATTTAAATAGAAACTTCAATTTTTTTTCGGGTTTTCATATTATTCAAATAAATTTTTTATTATTTTCTGGAATATATATACATGCATGATTTAAAGTAAATAAATAACAATTTATATTTCATAGAGGAGAGAAAGTATGCCTACATTTGAGTACGGTATTGCAATGATCAACTAACAATAAGTAAATCTACAAATTTTTAATTTCGGATTATAAGAATATGTAAATTGCAATATTGTCAGAAGGAATATTAAAAAAATTATCAAATATTCATTCAGAATCAAACATCATTAGTCATAGAGGAAAATCAAAGGCATTTACTAAGTAATTAAAATCATGTATTGACATAAATGCCACAAGTAATCACACATGAGCACTAAAAATGGTATTGAAAAGGGTTATCACTTCAAAATTGATTATAAACATCCAAGTACGTAGTTTAGGACATTTTCGAACATTTTCTCCATAAATTCTTGAAATTTTCGTCTTGTTTCACTATGAATTTTTTTGCCTCTTTGGAATTTTTTTTGAAAATAATCAGTGTTTATAAAAATATCATCGAGAGGTGGTTCCTCATATTTTTTAATATAACTGACTGTTATAATGATTTCCAATGAGACCTTAAGGATCATAGTCATAATTTGGAAAATTAAATAACCAAATATCCTCAATCTCTTCGACATCTTTGAAGTCATGCCCTTTGTATCAGATATTAATGTTACCAAACCTTATTGGAAAATTAGGCCATATTTTATTTTGCAACTTAATCAAATTTTTGGCTTTCCCATTCAAAACAACATGATTAACCACTTCTCTCAAAGAAGTTCTTTCTGGGATATATCTAGGCAGAAGATGGGGACCAACTTCGCTTCCAAAAACTATGAAATAGGAAAATAATTATTTAACTAACCATTGACCTATTGATTCTAGGAATTCTTTCATATTATCACTTATTCTGGAAGGTATTTTTCCAAACAATATTTCATGCAAAGGAATCAAAACATAATGGAAAATATTATAAAAATGGTATCTAAAATTAGAATCCCGAGCACAATTTTAAATTGGTAGCTACTAGTGAGATGGATAATTTCATTTCATGAGGGGAAATGGGACTGAGGAAATAACGACATATATCTAATAGGAGAACATACAAAAAAATATATTTGAACTCAAGGGGAGATGACACTGACATTTTTTATGAATCTGTGATACTCTATGACAAGTTGTCGACCTAGTTTAGGCATTTCCCCTCATTCAAAATGCCATGGATTATTGGGATCCATTTAATTTTGCAATTCTCTGGATCTTATTCCCCATATAATTTTCTTATCATTTTAATAAGAAATCTAATAGGCTTATTAAAATTAGGTATGGGATACTCCTTTATTTCTTTGATCTTGAAACCTTCATCTTCTTCTCTCAACCAGTCTTCAATTACTATATCATAATTCTCTTGACATTTCTTTAATATAATACTTAGAAATTCATAAAGGAATTCAACATTAAGTTGGATTTCCGGGGAACTAAGATTATATATGGGTTATAAGGCTTCAGATTTCCAGGAGGCCATGACAACGTCTTGATGGTCAGATATTGTTCGAGTTTTAATATTATCACGAGAGAGAATCCATGAAATCATGTCATAATAGGGAAAAAATATGGCCTTAGTTGCTACTTTATGTAACTTTGTTTCTCTAAATGCTTCAAATCGATTTTTCTTTGTTTCATTAGCTCTTGTGTTTTTTAACCATTCTCTTTGATCAAAGAATTTAAATATATCCTCCCAGCTCATCGTACCTATTTTTTGTGTTTCGTAGGCTTAATATAACATGAATAATCCATTGAAGTTGATTTTTTGTCTTGGTGCGTCATCCATCCCCTTAATATTTTCTCTAATATGCTCATTTATTTCTTTATTGCTGCAAATTTTCACCTTTTTTTCACCTTTTTCCCATTTTATAACCTGTAAATAGTAACAAAGGATATATAACTTTTTTCTTATTTAAAATTTGAAATTGAATTTAAGAATTTCTAAAAGAAATAACATTATGCTTACACAAAATTTTTGAAACGGGTATTTTGTTTCCTTAATTAAATAATTCTTCCAAAATGACTTAAGAATAGAGCATACAACAAGAACACCCTAAAATCTTAAATTTTCCATTAGAGATTTTTCCTTTTTTGCAATATGAGTTTCAAACACTAAAAAAGCATATATAGTTTTGATTATTCAAAATTTGGAATTGAATTCAATACTTTGTAAAAAAATAACATTATTCTTACACATAATTTTTTGAAACTGGTACTATGCTTCCTCAATTCAGTTTTTCTTCGAACAAGAGTTAAGAGAAGAGAATTCACGAAAAGAACATAAAATATTAAATTTTCCACTAGAGAGTTTCTTTTTTTTTGGTATTTTATGACTTGTAAATGCAAATAGATAATATATAAGTTTTGGTAATTTAAATTTTGAAAATGAACTCAGTAATTTCTAAAAAAAATGATGTTATGCTTACACATATTTTTTTGAAAATGGTAATGTGTTTCCTGAATTCAATTTTTGTTTGAACAACACATAAGAAAAGAGCATGCAGGAAAAATAGCCTAAAATCTTAAAATCTTGTTTAGAAAAACGTCAAAATAAAAAATGAACGTGTGCATTAATTTCCTGTAAATAGGCCATTTTTTTTTTCCGGAATCAAGAAAGCATTAGATAATTGATTATTTATTTAAAAAATAATCAATTGAACATCAAACAAGAAATTTTGAAAATATTTATTAAAAAAATTAGTCCACCTAAATCAGCAAAAATAGTATTTTATTCAGATGATCATACGGTTGGGAGGTCAAGTGGCCAGGCATTCGAGCATTTTCTTATTTTATGATTAATTTGTTCAATCTCGATTATCACTATACCATAGTCAGGTTTTGTATTTAGGTCATGTAGTTGGACAGTCGACTGGTTGGGAAATTGGGTGATCGAGTGGTTTTCCGCATTTGATCATTTGTGAACAGTAACACAGTGTGAAAGAATTCATAAAATGGTATTCTGGTTACACATTTTTTTTTGAAACTTGTACTATATTTTATTATATCTACGTTTCTTCAATCTATTATCACCCTAGTAAATTCTTAAGTTATGGGATTTAAGTTTTTAGTCAAATAAGACTAGTGGTAACCACAAAGCTACTTTGGAAATCTAGGATCTAGCCTTCCTAGATTTCAGAGAGGGCTCTCTCTTTATGATTTAACTTTGTTCTGGATTGATATTTTAGGCCAGCTATGATTGAACACTTGGTTTTGGTTTTGAAATGTTTGGTGGAAAATAAGATTACTTATAGACCAATTAAAGAGGGATCTACTAGTCCATTGGGCTATGGAGTC
Organism: Pinus albicaulis; assembly: GCA_034641835.2. NCBI lineage: Eukaryota > Viridiplantae > Streptophyta > Pinopsida > Pinales > Pinaceae > Pinus > Pinus albicaulis. Next base: position 502,585,577 of record CM076571.1, on the reverse strand, counting down.
AAAGTCTAGTAAGCAGAACTAGAAGGCAAGGCCAAAAGGATGCTAATGTATTCAGGGCAAGGTAGATAACCCTCAGAGATTTGGATAGATTGTTTTGAAGAAATGGCTTGCTTCGGGATAAGGGGCAATGAAGGATCCTTTGATCCAAAAAAAGAAGAAGGAGGCAGGGGTCAAACGGGACTAGGAGAAATAAAGAATTCCTAAATCTGAAAATCAACAGAAAACATTTAAATGATTAAGTAGTTAAGACAGGGAGTTTTTACACTAGTCCTGAAGTAATATTCCTAATTAATCATTAAGATTGAACAACATATATGAATGAATGGAACTTCTGAAAATAAACAATGACAAGATAGATGCACTTTACTCTTCAAATTATCACATGAATCCTGAATTATGAAGTCCAATTGGCTATTGTCCAGACTGCTGCTTTGAAATCAACACATGTGAGCCTCCAACGTACCAGAAAAATGTCGATAATGTTCTTAGCAATTTTATTCCACACTAAACACTTCACAAACTGAATAACTTATACAAATGTTTATTACAAATATCCTAGAGAGATATAGGAATAACTCTAGGAAATATAAAATATCTTTACACATTAAGAGGGACAACTGCTTAACAACTTTAGCAAGTTGTCCTCTTATCTATAAAATATAGAACTAACTTATCTAAAAAAAACTATTTGTTGAATAGTTGTTCATGCTTACTGGAACATTTCAAAATATCTTTTTGGAAGATGACTTAACTGATACTCTTTCGACTTATACTCTTTAACACTATGCTTTATCCCTGATGTACTTTTACGTTGTTCATTTATCATTTCACTACTGTAAAAAGGGAAATTACAGCAGTCAAAATCAGTTGGTTGTTGCTTTTCTCTCTGATACACTTTGACTCTATTCTTTCACCCTAATTCTTTTAATTGATATTTTAACCTCTAACTGTTGTAATAAGAGACTTCTTGGCAGTAAAAAATCAAAATCAGATAAGTTGTTTTATTGTTTCCTTCTCAGATTGACTGTTTCTCCTGTACTTTATTTCATTGTTTTGCTTCTTTGTTGCTACAACAAATCTGTAAAGTCTGCCATTGTTCAGCATCTGGTATTTTTACACTTTTGAGTTTTCTAAATTTCTCATCAGCATCATTATACTTGGCTAAATTTGGTTTAATTACAAACAAATGTTTTCTTTCATTTTGAAGGAAAAATAATTCTTCAATATACTGGAGAACTACTTTCTCTGTTGGAGAGCCCTCTAGCAGTGGCTTGTTAACATGTTCTTTGGCATGATTCCTTATCTTTTTGTCATATTACTTCTGGCCCATCAACTTCTCATTGAAGACATGAATATTTGGTATACCAGCTTGTCTTAGCATGGTGTATTTTGCTAGAAACTTGGTAATAGAAAAATTCATGGCATCACTGTAATGTTCCCAATTTAGCTTCAGCTAATGGGAATATTAATTTTGCTCTTAAAACTTTGATTGATAAATAAATGGGCAAGGAGGCTCATAATTTGCTCAAATATGAACAAAAATCCTTCCTAATGTGAAAGGGGATCATGTAATAACCAATTCAAGCATCCACATGTGTGAAAAAGGCCTAAACTATGTGGGCAAGATCAAGTTTGACCAAGTCAACATGATTTACTCTCAAAGAATTGGATTCTAAATAAAGCCAGCTCAATGTGAACAGGGATCAAATCCAGCTAGATAAAATGAAGGCACCTTGAGTGTGAAAAGGGACAAGGCATGAAGAATCATTCAAGGTTGACCAATTCAACAAAACTTTCTAGATGCATTGAACCATCTTGTTGGACAACGCAGTTTTTGTGGAGGAGCCTTTGCATGGAAGCAACCTCATAGTGGGTGGGACCCTTGGTGAGGAAGCTCATCAATTATATAATGAAGGAGATGGAAAGCATATGGACATATTGGAGATTGTATTTTCATGAGGTCTGCTTAGAATTCTTGCATACTTAGCTATTTAGCTAAGTTGCTACACTGCTTAGTGCAAGGGTTTACTCGGGTGGGAATTCCCTACTCTTCTTTGGAGATATTGTTCAAGAAATCTAAGAGGAGGTTTCTGATCTGAATTTTCCACTACTTGGTGTTGGGAGAAGCATCTAACTTCAGCAAAAACTTAGTCCCTTCAGAAAACTGCGTTATTTCTTAAGGTGTGCAGTGGAAGGGGTTGAAACCCCACTTTGAGGAGCTAGTTTCCCAAGAGAAAGATCAGCCCTTCTTTGGGAGAACTAGAAAAGGAGTCTACATCCATTTATTTTTATTTTTAGCCATTATTTTTTAGATCTATAGCCATACAACGTTATTCAGACACAGATTTGCAGCAGCTTTCTCATGTACATCTTTTCTGACAAGAAACCCTTGTTGAGTCTTCTTGGATCTGTGTAAAAGCGATTAGATCTCTGTTTTTGTACCTCATTGAGTATTATGATAAAATTATCAGATATATTTCTCTATTTTCTGAGTTTACCTCTCTTTTGACTGCACAGTCACTGGTGCAGCTGCTCCAGCATTTTGTAGTCTTGGGGTTTTGCCCATTTTTAACAGTTGTGAGCATGAGAGGCCTATTTAACTTTGCTAATTGCATTTGTTTCTGAAAATATTTTTCATGCATTTTCTATATTTCCTATTCTAAGGGAAACAACCATTATTTTCCAATGTTTTAGCTCAATACTCATAAAATAGCATTTTTAAGGCAAAAATAGCTGCTTTTCCCCACTTGGTGAACTGTATAAATGCATAGTTTGTTGATGTGATTGTTATTATGATAGCTATGTGTTCAAACACATTATATGAGTTGATTACTTTATGTTCTCCAAATTTGGAATACATTAAGTTATTCTTATTTTTGTAGAAAATTCCAAGTTTGGAACATTACAGTGGTATCAAAGCATCAATATTTGCTCAGGATGTGAGCTCAAGCATTATGGAGTATTCTCATGGGGGGAAGGATATTTGCAGAAGAAATCAGAGCAAACCCTTTTTTTCTGGAGAAAGGAGGTTCTCAAAACTTCTCTTGAAAAATCTGTTGGGAAAAAGCAAGGGCATCAAAGAAATGAGGAGGGAAACACATGAAGATCCCTCAACAAAATCTATACAAGAGGAAGATTCTAAGTCCTAGTATTTTGGATATGAGCACTCATCCATATCATCAGATCTACTACGTTCTATCAACAATTTCTTCATGAATAGGAAGAAAGGAGATGTGCCAAAGAGAGATACTCTTGGTGATTATTTGCAGGAGTTCAAAGATCACTTGAATTTCCAAGGGTTTTTCCAAATGAAGGAAAAGAGCACAAGGAGAAAGAATCAGGGTGAGGGTAGATTCTTTCTATCCAATTTTGATGGATCACCTCTATGTCTAGCTAGGGCTTCGGTGCAGGAGCTAGACACCTTTGTGTAGCAACATCAAGTCTCAGAATTTGAAGCCATCAAAGTAGCAGTGCTGCATTTTGAGGGTAAGGCCTATGCTTGGTGGTTGTTTGAATTTTCCTTAAACAATTCAAATACATCTACTTATGAAAATTTCATTGAAATATTAGTAGAAATGTTTGATGATATTTCATGTGAAACATCTTCCATTGCAACTATCAAACCACATCAAACAAAACTTTTGCATGAGTTGGGAGGATCAATATATCCAACTCCATTTCTAAAAACCAATGAAGAGGAGGTGAGCTTGTTTGATGCTTTGCCAATGGCAAGATCTCCTTTGGATGGAGGGCTTCCTTCTCAAAAGGAAGATATGAAGATTCCTTCTTCAAAAGAGGACCAAGATCTAAGGTCTCTTGTTGAAGGTAAGGCAACTTCAACTAGTGAAGAAGAGAAAGGAGAGGCAGAAGAAGATAAAGCAGTCATATCAAGGGCACCTCAAACACCTCATGAAGAAAAGGGTGGAGCACTTTCTCCAAGAAAATAAACTCTTGCACTCTTGCAAGGAGTTCCAAAAGGTCTCACACATAGAGCTGTTGGTATAACACATGAGCAGCATGCACTTTCATTGCCAAGTGATGGGATATTGAAGATAGGAGAAGGAAAGGAGGAGGAATGGCATCATGAGATAAATATCATGAACCCTTCTCTATTTCAAATCTTGGAAGAACAAATAAGGAAAGAGGACCCATGCAAAAAAGGTAGGGGCAAATCTGTCCACCTACATTCACATCCTACTCTATGCCTTGATGTCTCTTTGCAAGGAGGCATTTTAGCAGGAAGACCTCATGATCGAAAGGAAACTAAAGTGTTCTCTCAACTATATGTAGCAGCAACATATTTTTTTAAAGAGGGAACCTTGGAAGGAGCCACTACAGCGCTGAAAAACATTGATGGAAGGCTAGGAAAATTTCTGAAGTTGACCTTGTTTTCTTCCATTCATCTATTTGCGTTGGAGGGGATAGATTTAGAAATTTGTGCTAATATAAGCATAGTATCAAGATGCTATTCCATAAATTTTGGGAAGCAAAGGATACTCCAATATATAATAAATATTTCTGAACATAACAAAAAAATAATTTCATTTTTGCATGTAGGAGCAAAGAGGTGGAAGTTTTTGAGAAAGAGAACCTTTCAAGGGAAGGGTGACTTTCCTAAACTCCAATCTTGTCTTGAGCAAGATCAATTGCAAGAGGGGTAGCAAAAGAAGGTTGGAAATACTCCAAAATGTGACTTTGACATCAAGCATGTCAAGGTGGAGATCCATCATATGACAAATGCATCATTTTAGATTTCTACAACACTGTCAATGTTGGGAAGTCTAGACCCTTATTGGGAGTCCCAACTCTTGATGGAATATTCTAAGGACCTATTCACATGTAAGGTTCTTGATGGGAAAGCAATGGCTGGAAAGTATAAAGTAGTTAATGGAATCATTCATGTTCATGATCAGATCTACTTAACTAAATATTCCAAGCTCAAGAAAAAACTACTTGACACAACCTATGAGGTCTTGCTTTCAAATCCCACTAGCTTCATTAAAACATATCATGCTATCTTAGATAGATTTATGTGGGAGAATTTCAAGGAGGAGATGCACTCTCATATGAGTAAGTGCATGAATCATTTTTTGGTTGAGGAGGAGTATAGCTCTTGGGAAGAGTTATCATTATCACCTCCTTATTCATTGAGTGTGACAGGGAGCTCATCCATGAGCTACCTTGCTGATTTTAAACAAGTGTATGACAAACATTATATTTCTGAACCTCACGATGTATTTATTATATACTTGTATCTTCTTGACACTCATGTGCAGGTCTTGGCTCCAAGACGAGGCACTTTTGCTGATGGGCTTCATGAGCCACTTTGGGCCATGAATAATGGTGTTGTTGTCCATTCTTTGGGAGATCTTGGAGAGATGATGTACTCTTCATGGTGTGGTTCCTTAACACCAACCATCATGCACCTTCTCCAAACATGCAAGAAGGATGGGGCAACAAGCAAGTGTTGGGGAGAACGCTTGTCATATCATATCCTATGGCAGTTAGGAGGAAAACTACGTTGGTTGCACATGAGGGACCATTGTCCTTCTCCCTTATTGTATATGGCAGATAACATGATCTTACTTACGCTCCCACATGTTGGAGATGTTCTTATCTTTTTTGGTGGCATGGTTAGAAGAAAGGAACACTTGTTGGATGTGTCTTTGGGGGAAGAGAGTCCCAAATTCTTTTGCACTACATGTTCCAAGGGGAGCATGAGAAACTATATGGCCACCATTGCATATTACTTGTTTCTGTATGATGTGAACAATATGTTTTTTTGGAGCACTTTGGGCATGCCTCTCATGAGCAATTGGAAGGATATTTTCTATGAATTACCAAGCTGGAGGGTGATTCGTTTTATTTGGATGATAGAATGGAGGAGGGAGACCTCCCTTGATGATGAAAGTCCCCATGATTGTCATTGCTTCTTTCTTGAGAAGGCCATGGATCAGCAAGAAGGTTTCCATAACAACCTTCCATTTTTCATGATGAGAGCCATTGGGTTTATTCACCAAAGTCTAACTTGCACATTTCGGAGGAGCCATTGGGAGATGGAATTTCTGTAGAAATCTTGAAGTAATGGAGGAAACTATGGGATGAGAGGGTCACGAGAAGAAGAGGGGAGATTTTGCAGCACCCTTGCAGTTGCTTGAGGAAAAGCAGCATGTGGGAAAGGGAGACTGTAATGTTCCCAATTTAGCTTCAGCTAATGGGAATATTAATTTTGATCTTAAAACTTTGATTGATGAATAAATGGGCAAGGAGGGTCATAATTTGCTCAAATATGAATAAAAATCCTCCCTAATGTGAAAGGGGATCATGTAATAACTGGTTCAAGCATCCACATGTGTGAACAAGCCCTAAAATATGTGGGCAAGGTCAAGTTTGGCCAAGTCAACATGATTTACTCTCAAAGAAGTGGATTCTAAATAAAGCAACTCAATGTGAATAGGGATCAAATCCAGCTAGATAAAATGAAGGCACCTTGAGTGTGAAAAGGGACAAGGCATGAAGAATCATTCAAGGTTGACCAAGTCAAAAAAACTGTCTAGATGCATTGAACCATCTTGTTGGACAACACAGTTTTTGTGGAGGAGCCTTTGCATGGAAGCAACCTCATAGTGGGTGGGAACCTTGGTGAGGAATCTCATCAATTATATAATGAATGAGATGGAAAGCATATGAAATATTGGAAATTATATTTTCATGAGTTCTGCTTAGACTTCCTGCATACTTAGCTGTTTAGCTAAGTTGTTGCACTGCTTAGTGCAAGGGTTTACTCGGGTGGGAATTCCCTACTCTTCTTTGGAGATATTGTTCAAGAAATCTAAGAGGAGGTTTCTGATCTGAATTTTCCACTACTTGGTGTTGGGAAAAGCATCTAACTTCAGCAAAAACGTAGTCCCTTCAGAAAACTGCGTTATTTCTTAAGGTGTGCAGTGGAAGGGGTTGAAACCCCACTTTGAGGAGCTAGTTCCCAAGAGAAAGATCAGCCTTTCTTTGGGAGAACTAGAAAAGGAGTCTACAACCATTTATTTGTATTTTCAGACATTATTTTGCAGATATACAACCATACAGCATCATTCAGCCACAGATTTGCAGCAGTTTTCTCATGTACATCTTTTCTGACAAGAAACCCTTGCCGGGTCTTCTTGGATATGTGTAAAAGAGATTAGATCTCTATATTTGTACCTCATTGAGTATTATAATAACATTATCAGATATATTTCTCTATTTTATGAGTCTACCTCTCTTTTTACTGCGCATTCACTGGTGCAACTGCTCCGGCATTTTGTAGTCTTGGGGTTTTGCCCATTTTTAACAATTGTGAGCATGGGAGGCCTGTTTAACTTGGCTAATTGCATTTGTTTATGAAAATATTTTTCATGCATGTCCTATATTTCCTATTCTAAGGGAAACAACCATTATTTTTCATTGTTATAGCTCAATACTCAGAAAATAGTGTTTTTAAGGAAAAAATAGCTGCTTTTCCCCACTCGGTGAACTCTATAAATGCATAGTTTGTTGCTATGATTTTTATTATGATGGATATGTGTTCAAACACATTATATGAGTTTATTACTTTCTGTTCTCCAAATTTTGAATACATTAAGGTATTCTTATTGTTGTAGAAAATTCCAAGTTTGGAACATTACAATCACATTTTTCTTTCAAATTGTTCATCAGAGTTTTCTTTGCCAGTAATTTCTTGATTTTCAATATAGTCTGTGTCCTATCTTGTATCTTCAATTCTTATAGCTCTGTTCTATTTTTACTATTTAAGAAAGTGATTAGCTTTAATGCCTGTGCTGGTTTGTCTGCTAATTCTTCTGTTGTCTTTTGTATTTCTACGTGTGCTGCTAGAAGGAGGTCTTTCAGTTCAAATATTATCTGGATTGATGGCCACTGAATATGTATAGCCTCAATTATATTGGTCCATAGGTGATTTCTTATGTAAGAAATTTTTGTAGTGAAACTCAAGTCTTTTTGAAGGCTTTTGACTTGCTCCTCAAGTCTCTTGGCCTTTTGCTCATAATTGTTGGCATTAATCAATGCTGCTTTGTTAGGTACTTCCATATTTTGAATCATTTTTTTCAAAATGTTAATTTCATTATTTTTTAGAGACATTTCCTCCATTGCTTTGACTATCTGTCCTGCATCATTTTTCTGTTGTACCCGTGATGTTGAAGATTCTGTATTGGAGGTAGTAGTTGATTGCACTAATATCGCAGTTTCCAGTGACACATTTGGTGCTAACTTTTCTCTGAGTCTAGAAGGAACATCAGCAGTAATAATAGGAATGACTGTAGGAATGGTGGAAGTATCAGTTTCCTTCACAGTTTCTTTTTCCTTTATAAGTATATCCATTTGAATTTCCATATCTTTGATTTGGGGAGTTAGCTTTATGATCAACTACATGATATCCTCTTTTTCTTTCTGTTATTGAAGTATCTTCTTACTCTATGGGTGCTCACTTTGAGGAAGTTTTAACTGTTTCCTTAAAGCAGCAATATCATCATTTTTCTTCTTGATCAATGCTTCAACAGCTTGTACATTTGATGGGTCAACTCCTATTTGTAAAATCAAATCTTCTAAGGCCTTTATCCTTAAATATTTGGCATGCAAAGAGCCTTTGTCAAGTCTCATTTGGTCTTGCATGTTGATAATGGTATTCTGTAAATTTATCACACTCATGGCTTTTGTCACCATAGTAGAATATAGCATCTTAGAGCTATGTCTGTGGAATTCTATTTGATCCAGTTCATGCACCTTTTCAGTATCTACTTCAAATTCAACCTTTCTGTAGCCAGCCACTATTTTTGGAGTTGAAGTAGTTGGTTGTAAATATGAAATGATCATTTTGTTAGAGGAGTAATCAAATGATGTAAGCAACCTGTTCTGATTTCCTAGATTCTGTTTGAGAAACTGAGAATAAATCTCACCTTTGATTTCCTCATTCCTTTGTTTGATCTGCTTATATCTTTCTTTGATGTCCAAATCTTTTTCTTCTGTTGTTTGAGAAGAAGAAGCTTCTATATTAACCTACTTTTCAATCATCTGAGTGTCTGATTTTTTACCTGCTACCTTTACTCTTTCTATCTCTGTTAAAGTCTCTTTAATTATCTCAGTGGCTTCATCATTGCTGACTTCTGTTTCATTGGTATCTTCAACCTCAATAATTTTCTCTTTCCCCATGGAACCAAATCTGAGCCTTTTGTTGTAGATGATCTTGAACTTAGTATCTGAAGTAGTTTTTGCTGTGTAGGCTCCCTCATCTCTGCCTCTTTTGTTTAAAGATTATGGCTGTTTAGAAGTTACCATAGCAACTGTGGTATCCATTTTTCCTATTGGCTTTTCATTTGTAGTTTCATCTAAAAATGTATTTTCTTCCCATTGTGTCTAATTAGAAAACTTTTAAATATCAGGCTTTAGCTCATGTATAAAAGGAGACAACTTATTTTTAACCCTTATACTGCTGAGAAGACATTGAGGGTCATAATTCCAATAGAATCTTTCTAGGAATTTGTATTCTGACAATCTTCTAGCTATCTCTTTTTCAGCATCTCTATTATTCACAATGAAAGGACCAATCTGATTTTTCAGTTTGAATTGAGTTTTCTTCTTAGAGGCTAAGAAATTAATGGCATCAACATTCAAGACTTGTCTCAAATACTCTAAATCAAAGACTTTGATAGTCAAAAACTTAGGTAATTTGTATGGAAATAGATTGGTTCCAAAGATTCTCAATTTAGTGTGTTTCTCATACAAGTACCAATCTCCCATTTTTCATTCCTCTGACAGTTGTAATATCCTCTTCATATCTTCAGTTACTCTTGGCTATTCTGATTTCTATAGCAAATTCATAGCTGGCCTAATGAACAAATTTGTAAAATATGTGTAGTTGTATTCACTTCCTTCTTTACTTGATAGTGATGTCCAAAAGACAACTGATATAGGCTGGCCCTCTACATTCAATTTTTGTAATGCTATTGGAAAGTGATGAGCTTGTGAGAATAAGAACAAGTAAAATAAATAGGAAGAATATCTGAATACCCCTTCAGTGGGTAAATTTTTCAATTGATAATGTATGGAATCAACTATAAACCTGGCAAAGTCAAAGATCACAACAAGAGGTTGATCAGGAGACAAGGTAGACAAAAACCCAAGGATGGACTCATCAATAAACTCATCAGTGAAATAGCCCAATATGAAGGATAACATTGAAATTACATGCCTAGAACCCTCTGGAAACTTGGAAGTGGAATAGGGGGGATTCAACTTTGGAATATCCACATGACTAGGCATGAAGTTCTGAAAAATCATGAATCTCTTGGGGAAATGCAATCCCAAATATAACTGAGTTAATGCTTCAATGGATAGGGGAACTACCCTAGGGTCAAAATGAAGTTGTAACATTTCATTAATAGACTCTGCAGTCATGTTAAATAAAATCTCCCTATCAGCATTCACAATCGCTCTTTGGTCTGGAACATAGTACTTCTGACACAATCTTGCCAAGTCTTGAACAGGATGTGTTACTGGGACTACATATTTGGGTAAATTTGTATCCTAGAGAGGCATGTCTTCTTTATCTAGGAACTTTTCATGACACCAATTGTGAACTTCTAATAAGTTAAATTCTACCACTGGGTCTACAATTTTATAATCTACATCAACCAAGGGGATGATTTCTTCATTAGACACTGGTGGCTGAAGGGGGTTAATAGTCACAGTGGTTTTTGCAGTGAGTGCAGGAGTGGATTTTGGGGCTTTTGCTGCTTCAGACTTAGGAGGTTTGGCTCCTACAGGTTTAGAAGATTCGGAACCCCCAGCTTTGGGTGTGATTTGCTTATTTGTCATTTTGAGATAACTAAAGCAAGATTACACAGTTTGCAATAGTTAATTGGTTGAAACAGAGGGTAATTGAGCAATATTATGGGAAAAGATGATAAAAGTAGGGCTTCAGTTCTCAATTAGCAATTTGGGATACAGGCAACAGGTTTGATACAGAAAACACAGGTTTTCTAAATAACTGTGACTGTAACAGGGTATTTTAAGGTATTCTGTAGGTTTTAAAACCTTTTTGAATTGTGGAAATAATATTTCAAGGGTCTCAGATTGAGAATTTGGCTTAAAAATGAGGTTTTCTGTAAACAATAACTTCTGGGAAAAATTTGTGAGGGTTTGCCCTCTTTTTTCAAGGTTTCGGACACTAAGATGGATAAATTCACTCTTTATAGCTTTTTTGGTTCAAATTGGCAGTTTAAATAGTGAATTTTGCAGGTTGAAATGTTGAAAAATACCTTAAATGTAGGTATTTTGGTAGTCGAAAGGGTTTGTGCAATTTGTTGTAAGTCGAAGTTGAGCTCTGGTATAGTGGTTAGATCCAAGCAGGTGTTTATCAATCTTGAATTGAGAAATTGACAGTGAATAATGCTTTGAATGGGAATTCAAGGCTTCAAAACACAGTGAGAAGCTTTGATAATAGGGGGAATATGTATAACTAGTCGGGTGCGACTTTTAATAATCTCAATACACATATAACGTCAATAAAACTTATAACAAAGGTTTTAACCTTCACCATAAAGCTTAAAAATGCAATAACTGTGATTCAAATCACTGGCGAGAGTGGTTTTTGTCTTTTAAATTTTTGAATGCGAAAAATCAGAAATTGTTTTCGCGTTGGGTTTGGGCTGTAAATGGTATTTGGAAAAATGAACGCGATCGAATCAAATTTGGACACGTCACAGGAGACAAAAATGGGAAAACCACCCATTTCGCGCTCGTTTGGGCGTTTGGAAAATGTTTGGTTTGTGAGCGTGAAGATCATCGTCCACCGTTGGATCATCAGGGCAGGAGCGAATGACGAGGATTTTTTGGGAAGGTGCGGTCAATGGAATGGTGGGACTATGGTCTCTTATGCATTGGCGTAGTTTAAAAATGTAATAAAAACCTTTATAATATATAGCGAAGGTTTTATATATATACTGGGTTTATTGGTATATGGGGGATGCGCTTGATGCGGGGTTTGTTAACCAATGGTTTAACTTATGTAAAGCTTGAAGCTTTACATATCGGGGAATAAGTGATAAACCTTAGTCTCATGTTTAAAACTTGGGTTTAAAAAAGGAGATGTGGGGAAATATTGGAAAGTATATTGCAAAGGCATAAGGGTCGCTTTTTGTTTCCAAAGACATAAAACATGCCTGAAAGTCATATTTACATTTTTTATTTTATTATATAGTTTTTAGACCACTGAGGGGTCTATAACCATAGGGGGCGGGAATATTTGTATATAGTTATTTTTATGCCAAAGGGGATGTAATTGGGGTTTTTAATTTAAACATGTGGATAATTGACTTTGGAAAAAAAGCTTATAATAGTGGGTTTTTGGGGATATTTAAATAAAAGGGGTTATAATAATAGGATAAGGTTTGTTTATAGGGATTTAATAAATAAATTAGAAGTTAATATGACCAAGGACAATGAAAAGCACCAAAATATATTTATATGACTAATTAAAGTGATAATGTAAAAAAGCAAAGCTTTATCATTTATACTTTGACCACTTTAACCTAGAATATAATATTTTTGGAGGGTTTTTTATGTTTTTATGAATGAAGGAGATTAGTCAAAAGGGGATTTTATCTTTCATTAAGTAAAAAGGTCTTTACTTATGAAATTGAAGTGTGAATGGATGAATGTACGGTAAATGATGATAATTAGGGATTAATATAGGTATTCAACACATTTAACTTAACAGTCATTGAGCCTTGGGTCCGGTCCCAACAGAAGTCAGAGAAATCATCTGAGCCTCTTTAACTAAAAGTCTAGAATGCAGAATAAATATATGGGATGGGAAATTAGTTATTTTTTCTCGGTGATGAATATTACAATGATTTTTCCACCTTTTTCTACCTACCCAACTTTAATCTAACACTTTTTCTTCCATTTTGCAGGTGCATTTGAGCTAGCAACCTTGAACATTTTATTCTTTTGAAAGCATAAAAACTATCTAAATCTATCTTATATCATCCAAGGGCTCAGATTAAACTGATGATATCCTCTTTATTCTCTACCTATCTACTGATTAGTCATGATTAAATTGTCTGAATAATCTTTATTCAGTATCTACAACATGTAAATTGAAACATGACAAGTCAAGATTGAATAGTTCAACTCATCATGGATTATGGAATTTATTGACACTCTGCCATAATCATCAGTATCAAAGTAAAAAGGAGTGGCATTTGGACTTGCACACTTTCATGTTTTATTTCTTTTTTCTTTGGGGTATATTATTTTTTCTAAGTCCTTTGATTTTTCTTTTAGGACTTTACCCTCTTTTTGATTTTCTATTTTTTTTTTATTTTTTACAAAATATGGGGAAAAAAACTTGTAGAAAGCAAGGTATGTACAGATTTTTACAAGAATATAATAAGTCAATTCCAAATTATGAATCCTATATTTATAGGACCCTAACAATGGCTTCGCATGGGGATGGCATTTCCTAGTGAAATGTCAAGAACTCCAAGATCAGTAGCCTTCCATTTTGACCATGATGATCCTGTAACTGTCTTCTGTTTTTTGCAAAAACTCATACTTATGACATTTTACTCTTCAAAGCTTAGGGCTTTCACTCTAGGATTCAACTTTGGAAAGAAAACATTCAATCCAATCTAAAAACTGCAATGGATATTTACAATGATATAAAAGGAAATTAGGACTAATTGTTAGTTAGCTCAGAAGAATAGTAGTGTTTTAGAATTCTACCATTCACTGGTCCTTCTGGAATGTCTGTTCCATCCAAATTTCTGATAAAAAATGCACTGTTACCTCTGTACCCATAAATGACATCAGGACCTTTCCATAGAAAGTCAAAATTTCCATGTTTTCCTTTTTCTTCTCTCCTGGAATCCCATTTTAACAGTTTATCTCCTATGGCAAAGTCATCTTCTTTAGTTATTTTATCAAATATTTTCTTGATTTTCTCTTGAATGACTTGAGATTTTTCATATACTTCTTCCCTAGTCTGTTGCAGATGGATAGTTTGATTTATCCTTCTTTGTATATCATTGAGTTCTACATGTGATTCTTGGATAATTTTCATGACTGGAACACCTAAAGATGATGGGAAAACTGCATCCATCCCATATACAATCTGGTAAGGAGATGTTCCAATTGACTTCTTGGTAGTAAGTCTATCTGCCCATAAGGCATAGACTAACTTTTTATTCCAGGTTTTCTTATTTTCTTCAAGTAGTTTTTTGATGATACTCACAAGGATTTTATTTGAAGATTTAGCTAGGCCATTACCCTGAGGGTAATAAGCAGTAGAGTGGCCTAGGGTAATGTGATACTTGTGGAAAAAGGCAATCATTTTCTTATATTTAAATGCAGCTGCATTATCAGTAATAATTTTCTATGGGCATCCAAATCTAGATAAAAGGTTGTTTTCTATGAAAGAGATAATGACTGAATCAGTGGATTGTCTAGTAGGAATGGCTTCAATCCACTTGGTGAAATAATCTGTGGTAGTTAATATCCATTTGTGCTGGCTAGAGGATGGAGGTGAATTTATCCAATGAAGTCTAAATCCCATTGTTGAAAAGGCATCTCAGTGAAAATAGGTTTGAGTGGTAAAGGTAACAACTTCCTTTTTCCTTCAAAAATCTGACATTTGTGACATGAAGTAACAATTTTTTTTACATCAGAAAATAAGGTAGGCCAGTAGAAACCAGCTCTAAGAATCTTATCGACTGTACTTTTCCAGTATAAGTGTCCTCCACAATCACCTGCATGAAATTCTCCAATAGTTTTGTCAGCTTCTAATTTTAGTAAACAGTTCAGTAATATCCCACTTTGTTCTTTCCAATAAAGCGTATTATCTAGAATACAATATCTCATTGCTTTAAGTTTGATGAATCTAGATTTAGTTATAGTTTATCCGGGAGGAGCTTGTAAATTTTTAAGTACAAAGATAATATCTTAGTACCATGGTGAGTCTAGAAAGGCTTCACTGATCAATGGAGTCGCCATCTCTTCCTAGTCATTAATCTGGGCAATAAAATTTATATCCAAAGCATTACAATTGGATTCAGCCATTAGTATGGCTAAACATTTTCCTTTTATGAGCTTGGTTGGTTTAATCTCTATGTCATATTCAAGGATAGTGGCAATCCACTTCCCTCTTCTTCCATCTGGCCCATCCTATGTTAAAATATCTTTGACTACAGAATTAGGGACATAGGAAATAATGTGGGAGTAAAGAATGTACACTATGAAATATTTTATGGCTTTAACCAAAGCTAAAGATTTTTTTTCCATTATGTTATATCTCAAAGGTGCATCTCTAACGGTTTTACTGAAAAATGATATAGGTTGTTCAAAACCTTGGTCATTTTTCTGCAGTAGAACTGTAGCTATGGTATGTTCTGAGGCGAAAGAAAAGATTATAAAATCTTTTTTGAAGTTTGTACTGATTAGGACTGTCGTTTTTGTCAAAGCATGTTTAATGGATTCAAATGATAGTTTTTCTTCAACTGTCCATTTTAAAACAGAGTCATTTTTTAACATGTTATTCAGTTCTTTGATGATTTCTGCTAAGTTAGAAATAAATCTTCTTAAAAAGTTAATTTTACCTAAAAATGCCTGTAACTCTTTGATGTTCCTAGGTGGGTGAATGTTCAGTATGGCTTATATTCTTGCACGATCTATCCTAATACCCTCCTTTGAAATTATGTGTCCAAGTAATTGTCCTTCCTCGAGTCCAAAAAGAGTCTTCTTTGGGTTTAAGCATATACCAAATTTTCTACACTTAATGAAAACTTGTTTCAGATGATCCAAATGTTCATTATTTGTCTTAGAAAAAATGGTAATATCATCTAAATATATAACCAGAAATTCATGTATTTCTTTTGCAAAGGCTATGTCCATAGCCCTTTGAAAGGTAGCCCCAGCATTCATCAAGCCAAAAGGAATTTTCACATACATGAAGGTGCCCCATGGAGTGGTAAAAGTAGTTTTAGCTTGGTCTTCTTTTTGAACAAGTATCTGGTTATATCCTGAGAAACCATCCAATAAAGAAATCCTAGAAGAACCAACTACCCTTTGTAAAATATGGTCCATTTTGGGTAAAGGGTAATTATCCTTCAAAGACACTTTATTAAGATTCCTGAAATCTACACATAACTTGATTTCACCAATTTTCTTCCTTGTAGGTACTAAGTTAGAAACCGAATCATAATATCTGATTGATGCAATGATTTGGGCATCATACATGCGTTTAACTTCTTTTTCAATCAAAGGTAATAAGACAGGATTAATCCTCCTCAATTTTTTTCTAAATGGTTTTTGATCATCTTTTATAGGAATCTTCTGTTGAATTATGTTTGTGTCATATGATTTTAAATATTCATAACTCCATGCAAACACATCTTGATATTCCTTTAAAATTTCAACGTATTTTTCTTTTTCTTGAGGGGGTAAAGATTTTGACAATTTTATCATTTTTGGTTTTGTTTTTTTCCCAATGTTACATTCTGCAATGTCAGACTTGACTGGTTCCATTTTAGGATTTTTGGGCACATCATTGTGTTGAGATTGCAACAAGATGATGAGCTTAGTGGAAAGGATTCGCCTTCACTAAGTGGGTCCGCAGACTATTTTTGGCGCAAAGTCTATTTTTAGACTATGTATATTTTTAGACATGTGGATCATGATTCTATGAGTTGAAGGATGCTATTTGTGGAGGGTTGGTCAATTTGGAAAAATAGATGGACTTCTATTTTTAGACATACTGGGCAGAATCTATTTTTAGATTGCCAGTCTAAAAATAGGGATGTCAAATATTATTAGCTCTTAATAATATTTAGACTCTAAACATTATCTTATTCTCTTGGAGCACTTCAGTTTGATGCCTAGAAGTGGCACATGCAGCTGACAAAAGGAATTACACAATTCCTAGGGTTTAGAGGAGCTATTGCATGAAAGACTTCAGTTAGAACTCATGTGACAGAGTTTTGTGGAGTTGATTGAGGAAGTTAGTGGAGTTGTATTCAGTTTAACTAATCTAAACATAGTTGAGCTATTTGTATTCAATTTAACTAATTGATACAATTAGTGAGAGTGGTGTGAATTAATTATTAATTAATTCACTAATTATATACTCATTAATCAACTAAAGAATACATCAGTTAACTTCAGTGCATGGACAGTTTCAGTGGAGACCAGTGCAGGAATAGGTGAAAGAGCAGGTTAACTATCAATTGTGACTATACTGTTGCTATTTGCAACACATAGCTAGGTGGAGTAAGCCCATGAGGATTGCGCAGTTCAGGCCAGGTGTTTATCTTTTTAATGAAGCCATCCCATAGCATTAAAAACGCAATAAAGGCTGGCTATCAAGTGGCAAAAGATTGGAACAAGTGTTTTGCTAGATCTAGCTTGATAGTGTGTAGCAATTTAGGGTATGCATGAGAGCTTGTGAGGAGCTTTGTACTATGATTGTTACATGATCTCCATGGCATGTATAATATACAGATAGTTGGGGTTTCCAACTTTAAGCTTTCCCATTAAATACTGTGTTCATATGTGTGATTGTTTGTGGTTTTAATGTATGCATGCAATTGATTTTATTTCCGCATGTGATGATCAATGGTAGAAGAGATTCTGTATTATGCATGAAGCTAAAATAGTCTGTGATCAGGAGAATATCGGTGAATAATATATCAGTTATTCAAATTTATACATGGTATCAGAGCGATATTGATCATCGGAGCAATTGCAAAACATTGAAGCAGTTGAGTTTTGTGCTGGTGGAATTCGAATTTGCAGCAGTGTTTTCTTGGTGTCGAAGTTGAGATGTCTTTCAACGGATTGAGATTGGAGTATGCCCTTGAGGGAAGATCGAATTATATTGCATGGAAGGATAGGATGGAGGCGGTGCTGGATGACAATGGGTTGAAGGAGTTCATAGATGCAGAAATTCCAAAACCTACTTCTAGTGATGCTTCCGTACTTGACGCATGGCAAAAGAAGACAACAAAGTGTCGAAGGATTCTATTGGAAGGCGTGAAGGATCACATAGTGTCCAGCCTACATGGTAAGGCTTCTCCATTCTTGATGTGGAAAGCCTTAACAGATTTATTCCAAAGCAAGAGCGACCAGAGGAAGTTGGTGCTCAAGGACAAACTCAGGAACATAAAGATGGAGAAAGGTGACAGTATGCCCAAGTACCTCACGAAGTTCATCCAATGCAGGGATGAGCTGGGAATTGTGGGGGTGACTGTTGATGATGAGGAATTGGTGAGCTTGGCTCTCCTTGGGCTTTCGAAGAGTTGGCATTCCTATTAGGACTCCGTCAATGGTTGGGAGAAATTGCCAGGATGGGAGCGACTTTGGTTGGATCTTGTGCAAGAGGAGATAAGGTGGAGTACCAGGGACAGATCTTCATCAAAGGCATCTGATGAAGAGACTTGCACTTTGGTTTCCAAAGCAAAGAAGGGGAAGAGCAAGAAAGCTTCTCATTCCGGTGCGAAAGGCAAGAAGCAGGACATGTCCAAGGTGAAGTGCTTTCACTGTCACCAACACAGACATTATGCCACAAATTGTCCACAGAAGAAGAAAAATAAGCAAGCTGCTGGATCTGCAGCTGGAGAGGCCTTAGCCTCGAAGTTTGAGCTGGATTTTTCGCTGATCGCATGCTTGGTTTCAAGTATGACGGGATCAGTGTGGTTTCTTGACAGTGGTGCGTCTTTTCACATGACAGGAGATCGAGATTTGTTTATTGATCTGGATGAGAAAGATCTTGGAGTGCACATCGAGATAGGCGATGATGGTAGATATAGTGCAACCAGTATCAGTACCATTTCCTTTGAGAGGGAGTCTCGTAAACCCTTCAGATTGAAGGAAGTGATGCATGTTCCAGGATTGAAGAAGAATCTTATCTCTGTGGCGTTGTTAGAAGACAAGGGATATGATGTTGTCTTTAGCGAGGGAAAGGCTTTCCTGCACAGTAAGGCAACTGGTTAGACTCGGAGGATAGGGGTTCGAGTTCAGAACCTTTATCAATTGTAGGTAAATGGCTGCGCAACAATGGCAGGCAAGGCAGAAGGATTGGTGAGCCGGGATGATGGCCAGTTGTGGCACCGGAGATTGGGCCACCTTCACCATGGAGCTTTGAAGATACTGCAGCAGATTTCTACTGGGCTTCCTAAAGGCACTCTTGCGCAGTCAGATCAGTGCAAGGGGTGTACCTTGGGAAAATTTGTGAAATCCACCTTTCACGAGAAGGATAGTCGCGCCACAATGATCCTTGAGAGAATTCACGCAGACATGTGTGGAACTTTCTCAGTAGCTTCGACAGCAAAGCACAGGTATTATGTGATATTTGTTGATGATTTTTCTCGTAAGTGTTGGATCTTCTTCATGCAGAAGAAGAAAGAGACATACTCAAAGTTCTGTGAGTTCAAGGCACTGGTTGAGAAAGAATCGGGGAAGCAGGTTAAGGCTCTTAGGAGTGACAATGATGGTGAATTCATCTCTGGCGAATTCAAGGACTTTTGCAATGCAGAATGAATTCGAAGAGAGCTCATAACACCTCATAACCCACATCAGAACGGGGTTGCTGAGTGGAAGAACAGAACGATCGTTGGTGCTGCACGGGCGATGTTGCATGATCAAGGCCTACCCATTCACTTGTGGGCGGAGGCATGCAATACTGTAGTATATGTGCAGAACCGTTGTCCTCACATGATACTTGGCATGAGTACACTTGAGGATGCGTTTTCTGGTAAGAGGCCTGATATTTCCCATTTGAGGATTTTTGGTTCACCTGTTTACATTCAGGTGACGAAGGATGCCAGGAAGAAGATGGAGCCAACTGCGGAGGTTGGGATATTTGTGGGGTACGCTGATACGCCCCATAACTATTATGTGTATTTTCCAGACAGTCGCAATACTGTTGTGCGACGGGATATCAAATTTCAGGAGGAGAAAGCCATGAAGTGTTTGCTTGAGAGGGAGCCACACTTACATGCAGATGAGGAGCTATTAGTTCCTAAGGATGAGTCTCAGGATGTGGATCAGCCACAAGATGAGGTTCATGGAGTGGAAGAGACCACTCAGGCAGCGCCAACCATCAGAGGGCGGAAGCGCACTACAGAAGCTGAGCGACTAGCTCAAGATGAAGAGAAGGTTGTAGGAGCACCTACATCACAGCGCAGACAGAGACAGTCACCTGATCGGTATACTAGATACATGGCTCTTATGAGCAAGTGTATCGTGACAGAGCCATCCTCTTCTGAGGAAGCTTTGAAGGACCTTGCATGGGTAGATGCCATGGTGGAAGAGTATGATTTGATTGTCAGAAACAGTGCATGGGAGATTGTCCCAAGACCGGAAGGGAAATCAGTGGTGGGTTCGAGATGGATCTACAAAGTGAAGCAGGCAGCTGACAGGAGTGTGGAGAAGTAAAAGGCAAGATTTGTTGCCCGAGGCCTTTCATAGATAGAGGGGATCGATTATGAGGACACCTTTAAACCTGTCGCAAGGTATTCTTCCATACAGACGATTCTTGCTCTCTCAGCGCAAATGGGGTGGCACATTCATCAGATGGATGTGAAGACTGTGTTCCTCAATGGAGTCATTGAGGAGGAGGTGTACATAGAGCAGCCTGAAGGTTTCGAGATCTTCAGCAGCGAGTCGCATGTGTGCAGGCTCAAGAGAGCGCTGTATGGGTTGAAACAAGCACCTCGTGCTTGGTACACACGGATAGACAGTTATTTCACCAAACTTGGATTCTCCAAGAGTGAGGCGGATCCTAACCTATACCAGATTGTGGTGGAGGGTAAGTTGCTGATCATTGTACTTTATGTAGATGATTTTATTTTGACAGGTGATGAACTGTTGATACACTCATGCAAGGTTGATCTTGCAAAGGAGTTTGAGATGAAGGACTTGGGCCTTCTTCATTATTTCCTGGGATTGGAAATTTGGTAGCGCAGTGGTGGACTGTTTTTTTTCTCAGGGTAAGTATGCTCGGGAGATACTGGAGATGTTGAGATTGCAACAAGATGATGAGCTTAGTGGAAAGGAGTCGCCTTCACTAAGTGGGCCCGCAGGCTATTTTTGGCGCAAAGTCTATTTTTAGACTATGTCTATTTTTAGACACATGGATCATGTTCTATAAGTTGCAGGATGCTATTTGTGGATGGTTGGTCAAGTCGAGAAAAATAGATGGACTTCTATTTTTAGACATACTGGGCGGAATCTATTTTTAGATTGCTAGTATAAAAATAGGGATGTCAAATATTATTAGCTCTTAATAATATTTGGACTATAAACATTATCTTATTCTCTTGGAGCACTTCAGTTTGATGCCTAGAAGTGGCACATGCAGCTGACAGAAGGAATTATGCTTTTCCTAGGGTTTAAGTGAAGCTATTGCATGGAGACTTCAGTTAGAACTCATGTGACAGAGTTTGGTGGAGTTGATTGAGGAAGTTAGTGGAGTTGTATTCAGTTTAACTAATATAAACATAGTTGAGCTTTTTGCATCCAAGTTAAATAATAGATACAATTAGTGAGAGTGGTGTGAATTAATTATTAATTAATTCACTAATTATAAACTCATAAATCAACTAAATAATTCATCAGTTAACTTCAGTGCATGGACAGTTTCAGTGGAGACCAGTGCAGGAATAGGTGAAAGAGCAGGTTAACTATCAGTTGTGAGTATACTATTGCTATTTGCAACACACAGATAGGTGGAGTAAGCCCATGAGGATTGTGCAGTTCAGGCCAGGTGGTTATCTATTTAATGAAGCCATCCCATAGCTTGAAAATGCAATAGAGGCTGGCTATCAAGTGGCTAAGGGTTGGAGCATGAGCTTTGCTAGATCTAGCTTGATAGTGTGTAGCAATTGAGGGTGTGCATGAGAGCTTGTGAGGAGATTTTGTACTATGATTGTTACATGATATCCATGACATATAATATACAGATAGTTGGGGTTTTCAGCTTTAAGCTTTCCCATTACATACTGTGTTCATATGTGTGAATTTTTATGGCTTTAATGTGTGTATGCAATTGATTTTATTTCCGCATGTAATGATCAATGGTAGAAGAGATTCTGTATTATGCATGAAGCTAAAATAGTGTGTGATCAGGAGAATCTCGGTGAATAATATCTCAGTTATTCAAATTTCTACATGGTATCAGAGAGTTATTGATCATCGGAGCAATTGCAAAGCATTGAAGCGATTGAGTTTTGTGCTGGTGGAATTCGAATTTGCAGCAGTGTTTTCTTGGTGTCGAAGTTGAGATGTCTTTCAACGGATTGTGATTGGAGTATGCCCTTGAGGGCAGCTCGAATTATATTGCATGGAAGGACATGATGGAGGCGGTGCTGGATGACAATGGGTTGAAGGAGTTCATAGATGCAGAAATTCCAAAGCCTACTTCTAGTGATGCTGCCGTACTTGACACATGGCAAAAGAATACAACAAAGTGTCGAAGGATTCTGTTGGAGGGCGTGAAGGATCACATAGTGTCCAGCCTGCATGGTAAGGCTTCTCCATATTTGATATGGAAAGCCTTGAAAGATTTATTCCAAAGCAAGAGCGACCATAGGAAATTGGCGCTCAAGGATAAACTCATAAACATAAAGATGGAGAAAGGAGACAGTATGCCCAAGTACCTCATGAAGTTCATCCAATGCAGGGATGAGCTGGGAAGTGTGGGGGTGATTGTAGATGACGAGGAATTGGTGAGCTTGGCTCTCCTTGGGCTTCCGAAGAGTTGGCATTCCTATCAGGACTCTGTTAATGGTCGGGAGAAATTGCCAGGATGGGAACGACTTTGGTCGGATCTTGTGCAAGAGGAGATAAGGTGGAGTACCAGGGACAGATCTTCATCAAGGAACTCTGATGAAGAGAATTGTGCTTTGGCTACCAAAGTAAAGAAGGGGAAGAGAAAGAAAGCTTCTCCTTCCGGTGCGAAAGGCAAGAAGTAGGACATGTCCAAGGTGAAGTGCTTTCATTGTCACCAACACGGACATTACGCCACAAATTGTCCGCAGAAGAAGAAAAATAAGTAGGCTGCTGGGACTGCAGCTGGAGAGGCCTTAGCCTCACAGTTTGAGCTGGATTTTTTGCTGATCGCATGCTTGGTTTCAAGTATGACGGGATCAGTGTGGTTTCTTGACAGTGGTGCGTCTTTTCACATGACAGGAGATCGAGATTTGTTTATTGATCTGGATGAGAAAGATCTTGGAGTGCACATCGAGATGGGCGATGATGGTAGATACAGTACGACCGGTATCGGTACCATTTCCTTTGAGAGGGAGTCTGGTAAACCCTTCAGATTGAAGGAAGTGATGCATGTTCCAGGATTGAAGAAGAATCTTATCTCCGTGGCGATGTCAGAAGACAAGGGATATGATGTTGTCTTTAGTGAGGGAAAGGCTTTCCTGCACAATAAGGCAACTGGTGAGACCCGGAGGATAGGGGTTTGAGTTTAGAACCTTTATCAATTGCAGGTAGATGGATGTGCAGCAATGGCAGGCAAGGCAGAAGGAGTGGTGAGCCGGGATGATGGCGAGTTGTGGCACCAGAGATTGGGCCACCTTCACCATGGAGCTTTGAAGATACTGCAGCAGATTTCTACTGGGCTTCCTAAAGGCACTCTTGCGTAGTCAGATCAGTGCAAGGGGTGTACCTTGGGAAAATTTGTGAAAGCCACCTTTCATGAGAAGGATAGTCGTGCCACGACGATCCTTGAGAGAATTCACACAGACGTGTGTGGACCTTTCTCAGTAGCTTCGACAGAAAAGCACAGGTAATATGTGATATTTGTTGATGATTTTTCTCGTAAGTGCTGGATCTTATTCATGCAGAAGAAGAGCGAGACATACTCAAAGTTATGTGAGTTCAAGGCACTGGTTGAGAAAGAATCGGGGAAGCAGGTGAAGGCTCTAAGGAGTGACAATGGTGGTGAATTCATCTCTGGCGAATTCAAGGACTTTTGCAGCGCAGAAGGAATTCGAAGAGAGCTCATAGCACCTCATAACCCACAACAGAACGGGGTTGCTGAGCGGAAGAACAGAACGATCGTGGGTGCTGCACGGGCGATGTTGCATGATCAGGGCCTACCCATACACTTGTGGGCGGAGGCATGCAATATTGCAGTATATGTGCAGAACCGTTGTCCTCACAGGATACTTGGCATGAGTACACCCGAGGAGGCGTTTTCTGGTAAGAGGCCTGATATTTCCCATTTGAGGATTTTTGGTTCACTTGTTTACATTCATGTGATGAAGGATGCCAGGAAGAAGCTGGAGCCGACTGCAGAGGTTGGGATATTTTTGGGGTACACTGATACATTGCACAACTATCGTGTGTTATTTCCAGACAGTAGCAAGATTGTTGTGCGACAGGATATCAAATTTCAGGAGGAGAAAGCCATGAAGTGTTCGCTTGAGAGAGAGCCACACTTGCATGCAGAGGAGGAGCTATTAGTTCCTAAGGATGAGTCTCAGGATGTTGATTAGCCACAAGATGAGGTTCATGGAGTGGAAGAGACCACTCAGGCAGCGCCAACCATCAGAGGGAGGAAGCGCACTACAGAAACTGAGAGACTGGCTCAAGATGCAGAGAAGGTTGTAGGAGCACCTACATTACAGCGCAGACAGAGACAGTCACCTGACCAGTATACTGGATACATGGCTCTTGTGAGCAAGTGTATCGTGACAGAGCCATCCTCTTTCAAGGAAGTTGTGGAGGACCCCGCATGGGTAGATGCCATGGTGGAAGAGTATGATTCGATTGTCAGAAACAATGCATGGGAGATTGTCCAAAGGTCGAAGGGGAAATCAGTGGTGGGTTCGAGATGGATCTACAAAGTGAAGCAGGTAGCTGACGGGAGTGTGGAGAAGTACAAGGAAAGATTTGTTGCCCGAGGCTTTTCACAGATAGAGGGGATCGATTATGAAGAGACCTTTGCACCTGTCGCAAGGTATTCTTCCATACGGACGATTCTTGCTCTCTCAGTGTAGATGGGGTGGCACATTTATCAGATGGATGTGAAGACTGCATTCCTCAATGGATTCATTGAGGAGGAGGTGTACATAGAGCAGCCCAAAGGTTTTGAGATCTTCAGCAGCGAGTCACATGTGTGCAGGCTCAAGAGAGCGTTGTATGGGTTGAAAAAAGCACCTCGTTCTTGGTACACATGGATAGACAGTTATTTCACCGGACTTGGATTCTCTAAGAGTGAGGCGGATCCTAACCTATACCAGATTGTGGTGGAGGGTAAGTTGCTGATCATTGTACTTTATGTCGATGATTTGATTTTGACAGGTGATGAGCTGTTGATACTCTCATGCAAGGAGGATCCTTCAAAGGAGTTTGAGATGAAGGACTTGGGCCTCCTTCATTATTTCCTGGGATTGGAAATTTGGCAGCGCAGTGGTGGACTGCTTGTTTCTCAGGGTAAGTATGCTCGGGAGATACTGGAGAAGTTCAACATGCATGGCTGCAAGCCTGTTGATACTCCTCTTCCTCCTGTCTGGAGGAAGGAGGATGCTACTTCAACGGAGGTAGTGGATGCCACTGTTTATCGACAGTTGGTGGGGTCGCTTATGTATCGGGTCAATACACGACCCAATATATGCTATGCAGTTAACCAGCTTTCACAAGCTATGGTTAAGCCTACCAAGCTCTTCTGGAAGGTGGGAAAGCATGTATTGCGTTATCTCAGAGGCACATCGGGATATGGATTGTGGTACAGACAAGAGGATGAGGTGAAGCTGTGTGGCTTCACGGATGCAGATTGGGCAGGGAGCCCAATGGACAGAAAGAGCACATCTGGAGGGATTTTCAGTATCGGATCGACAACAGTTTCTTGGTACATTAGGAAGCAGAGATCTAATGCACTTAGTTCAGCAGAGGCTGAGTATATGGCAGCGAGTTTGGCTGCATGCGAGGCTATATGGATGAGGAAGATCCTGGTCGGGTTGTTTGGTTCACACTTGGAACCTACTATGATTTATTGTGATAACCAGAGTTGCATCAAACTCTCGGCCAATCCAGTATTTCATGATAGATCCAAACACATTGACATCTGGTATCATCATATCAGAGATTGTGTGCAGCGGAAGGTCATGTCACTTTCATACATTCCTACGGAGGATTAGGATGCTGATATCTTGACGAAGGCGCTCACCAGGAGCAACTGGTCAATTAATAAAGGGGTGATAGGGCTGTAGATAATCCATATTCTGTTGAGAGGGAGTGTTGAGATTGCAACAAGATGATGAGCTTAGTGTAAAGAAGTCGCCTTCACTAAGTGGGCCCGCAGGCTATTTTTGGCGCAAAGTCTATTTTTAGACTATGTCTATCTTTAGACATATGGATCATGTTCTATGAGTTGCAGGATGCTATTTGTGGATGGTTGGTCAAGTCGGGAAAAATAGATGGACTTCTATTTTTAGACATACTGGGCGGAATCTATTTTTAGATTGCCAGTCTAAAAATAGGGATGTCAAATATTATTAGCTCTTAATAATATTTAGACTCTAAACATTATCTTATTCTCTTGGAGCACTTCAGTTTGATGCCTAGAAGTGGCACATGCAACTGACAGAAGGAATTATGCTTTTCCTAGGGTTTAAGTGAAGCTATTGCATGGAGACTTCAGTTAGAACTCATGTGACAGAGTTTGGTGGAGTTGATTGAGGAAGTTAGTGGAGTTGTATTCAGTTTAACTAATCTAAACATAGTTGAGCTATTTGTATCTAGTTTAACTGATTGATACAATTAATGAGAGTGGTGTGAATTAATTATTAATTAATTCACTAATTATAAACTCATTAATCAACTAAAGAATGCATCAGTTAACTTCAGTGCATGGACAGTTTTAGTGGAGACCAGTGCAGAAATAGGTGAAAGAGCAGGTTAACTATCAGTTGTGACTATACTGTTGCTATTTGCAACACACAGATAGGTGGAGTAACCCATGAGGATTACGCAGTTCAGGCCAGGTGGTTTATCTATTTAATGAAGCCATCCCATAGCTTGAAAATGCAATAGAGGTTGGCTATCAAGTGGCTAAGGGTTGGAGCATGAGCTTTGCTAGATCTAGCTTGATAGTGTGTAGCAATTGAGGGTGTGCATGAGAGCTTGTGAGGAGCTTTTGTACTATGATTGTTACATGATGTCCATGACATATAATATATAGATATTTGGGGTTTTCAGCTTTAATCTTTCCCATTACATACTGTGTTCATATGTGTGAATTTTTATGGCTTTAATGTGTGCATGCAATTGATTTTATTTCCGCATGTAATGATCAATGGTAGAAGAGATTCTGTATTATGCATGAAGCTAAAATAGTGTGTGATCAGGAGAACCTCAGTGAATAATATCTCAGTAATTCAAATTTCTATAGGAGAAGTGCAACATGCATGGCTACAAGCCTGTTGATACTCCTCTTCCTGGTGGTTGAAGGAAGGAGGATGCTACTTCAGCGGAGGTAGTGGATGCCACTGTTTATCGATAGTTGGTGGGGTCGCTTATGTATCTGGTCAATACACGACCTGACATATGCTATGCTGTTAACCAGCTTTCACAAGCTATGGTTAATCCAACCAAGCTCTACTGGAAGGCAGGCAAGCATGTATTGAGATATCTCAGAGGAACATTGGGATATAGATTGTGGTACAGATAGTCGGATGAGGTGAAGCTATGTGGCTTCACGGATGCAGATTGGGCAGGGAGCCCAACGGACAGAAAGAGCACATCTGGAGGGATTTTCAGTATCAGGTCGACAACAGTTTCTTGGTAAAGCAGGAAGCAGAGATCCGTGGCACTCATTTCAGCAGAGGTCGAGTATATGGCAGCGAGTTTGGCTGCATGCGAGGCTATATGGATGAGGAAGATCTTGGTCGGGTTGTTCGGTTCACACTTAGAGCCTACTGTGATTTATTGTGATAATAAGAGTTGCATCAAACTCTCGGTTAATCCAGTATTTCATGATAGATCTAAAAACATTGACATCCAGTATCATCATATCAGAGATTGTTTGCAGCGGAAGGTCATGTTACTTTCATACATTCCTACGGAGGATCAGGATGCTGATATCTTGGCGAAAGCACTCACCAGGAGAAAATTCGAATACCACAGGGGCAGGATAGGAGTTGCAGATAATCCATATCTTGTTGAGAGGGAGTGTTGAGATTGCAACAAGATGATGAGCTTAGTGGAAAGGAGTCGCCTTCACTAAGTGGGCCCGCATGCTATTTTTGGCGCAAAGTCTATTTTTAGACATGTGGATCATGATTCTATGAGTTGCAGGATGCTATTTGTGGAGGGTTGGTCAAGTTGGAAAAATAGATGGACTTCTATTTTTAGACATATTGGGCGGAATCTATTTTTAGATTTCCAGTCTAAAAATAGATATGTCGAATATTATTAGCTCTTAATAATATTTGGACTACAAACATTATCTTATTCTCTTGGAGCACTTCAGTTAAGTGCACAGATGTGGCACAGGAGCTGACAGAAGGAATTACGCTATTCCTGAGGGTTAAG
Source organism: Pinus albicaulis (assembly GCA_034641835.2). Lineage (NCBI taxonomy): Eukaryota > Viridiplantae > Streptophyta > Pinopsida > Pinales > Pinaceae > Pinus > Pinus albicaulis. The sequence goes on along the minus strand of CM076571.1, from coordinate 502,556,984 downwards.
TGGAGCTATTGCATGGATACTTCAGTTAGAACTCATGTGACAGAGTTTGGTGGAGTTGATTGAGGAAATTAGTGGAGTTGTATTCAATTTAACTAATCTAAACATAGTTGAGCTATTTGTATTCAGTTTAACTTATTGATACAATTAGTGAGAGTGGTGTGAATTAATTATTAATTAATTCACTAATTATATACTCATTAATCAACTAAAGAATACATCAGTTAACTTAGCATGGACAGTTTCAGTGGAGACCAGTGCAGGAATAGGTGAAAGAGCAGGTTAACTATCAGTTGTGAGTATACTGTTGCTATTTGAAACACACAGATAGGTGGAATAAGCCCATGAGGATTGTGCAGTTCAGGCCAGGTGGTTATCTATTTAATGAAGCCATCCCATAGCATTAAAAATGCAATAGAGGCTGGCTATCAAGTGGCAAAATATTGGAGCATGTGTTTTGCTAGATCTAGCTTGATAGTGTGTAGCAATTGAGGGTATGCATGAGAGCTTGTGAGGAGCTTTGTACTATGATTGTTACATGATATCCATGGCATGTATAATATACAGATAGTTGGGGTTTTCAGCTTTAAGCTTTCCCATTAAATACTGTGTTCATATGTGTGATTGTTTGTGGTTTTAATGTATGCATGCAATTGATTTTATTGCCGCATGTGATGATCAATGGTAGAAGAGATTCTGTATTATGCATGAAGCTAAAATAGTGTGTGATCAGGAGAATCTCAGTGAATAATATATCAGTTATTCAAATTTCTACACATTGGAATCAAACAAGTACTCTAAAGGAGTTAAACCCTTAGGTAAAAAATTATCTTTTAAATCTAACATCTCAATTTCATCTTCAATTATTTCCTCTATATCTACCTTCTCTAAGTTATCTATGTCAGACTGAGTAAATATAGTGGGTTTGGTAAGTTTATGTACATATATATTATTTATTTCACAATTAACATCTGAATCTATGTTACATTCTAAATCTAAATTACCGTATGTGTCTATCTTACAATTTTGAAAATCATCCTCATTATTCAAAAAATGGTAAATCTGTTCATCTTCAGAGAAAATCTGCCAGTATTTGTCATTGTCTGGGACAATGGGTCTATATTTAACTTTAGCAGTATATCTATGTGTTGGTTGAAAAGGTAAATTACATGTGCTAGCAAAAGTTGCTAGGCAATGTGCTTGCAAATTTTGATTTCTAAGAATAGTGGCAAATTTACATTCTAGTAAATCATCAACCAAATCAGTTGCTGCATCTCTATATCTGGCTAATCTAGGATTATGAACAGAATATTCAGCATTTATTTTTTTAATAACTAATTCAGAATCTCCCATGATTAAAATTCTCTTACCTCCTAAATTTCTGATGATTTGGAGGCCTAAGATAAGTGCCTCATACTCTGCCATGTTGTTGGTGCATTTGAAATTGAGTCTAAACGCATGTCCTTCAGAATGACTGTTATAGCATCATTTCTCACCTTGACATGATTCATGATTGCTTCATGGCTTTTGGGCACCCATTCCTACAGACTTGGACAAATTCACTTAAAAACAGTGTAAAATCCCCCATACGCGACTATGCCCGTGCTTTTCCACGTGTATACGCGAGTCCAGCTAGAATTTTCCGCGTATGCCATTAAAATGATTAAAAAATATATAAAAAATCCCTAATTTCGCGCTGGGTTGATGGTTACTCAGGTAGTTCAACCACCCCAGCCCGTGGCCAACTTTTTCCAACTGCTGAAACTACTTGGAGGGACTATAAAAAGCCCTCATGTGTATGGCCTAATGGAGAGAGAGAATTATTGATATTATACTCTGTTGGTATTCCCTATCCAAGTCTGATTCCCCGTGCCTCCTGCACTTTCCCAGTTCATTGTAGGAAACCCTTGTTTCCTTGAGATACACATCCCTTATATGTTATCTCGTATGCACCAGTTTGGAAGGAGTCTTAGCGAGGAAAGGGCTGGACGGATCCGGACGACGGTCTGCGAAGGCCTTGGAAGGATCAGGTGATCTCTCCACTTGATTACTTTTGTACGTACTATTTATAATACAGAAGTATCATGCTGTTTCCGAAATAAACGTGTTAGTGTATGTTTTTATGTATGAGAATATTTGTTATACAAGCATTCATTATGATTTATTTAATGTTTTATATGAATCTCACTAACATATAGAGTAGATATATGCTGTACAACTTGTCCTTTGTGCTGGTTTCTTCTTGTATTTCAGGTTAAGGAGGAAGGATGGTTGCAGGGAGTTTGGACTCCACGTGGATCTACTTCAAACGTAGGACCCACGGGTAAATCTCTCATTCTGCTCTATTTAGTTTTTCCGAACGTGCATGGTTGTGTGAGTCTCTGTTAAGTAGTACGCCCCTGCTCTGTGGAGGTTGTATCCCAACCAACCTCTAGGGTGTTAATTCCCCAAAACAGAACTGGCGACTCCGCTGGGGATCACATTTTTGTGATTCTCCTGTTGGGTTGTTTCAGCTGTTTGGTAGGTTGCCAACAGTTTTATCTGTCTTTTACAGTCCAGTTTATTTTCTTGCAGTCAGTCTGAAGTCTTGGTGTCTTTTCCAGACTTGTTTCTTTGTTTTTTTTCATTATTTACCTTTGCATACGGACCTTCTTTTGCACACAGTCGCGTATACACGCGAGTTTATCTGAAGGAAACCGCGTATACGTGAGTTTCCCTTAGAACAGACGCGTATACACGCTGGTTGCACAGCTGTGAAGCCGCGTATACCTAGGCATATTTTGAATTTTTAGGATTCTTGACTTTCTGGTCCTTTCTGGCTGTGGAGGCCTGTGTCTACAGTGTCTCTGTACTTACTGGAGTGTGAAGGAAGTGGTTTCATGTCTTTTCTCTCTTTCGTTTGAGTGGAAACTAGTCTTTTGGCAAAAGTTTTGTTGATGGTGCTGGCACTTCTGGATTGAGTTCCAAGATCGCTTTCTGAGCATTCTTGGCTGTTCTTCTTTATCAGAACAGAGAGCTTCTGCTCACTGACTCGCTCCTATCTTTGTGTTGTGCTTTGCATTGCGATTTTTGCTTCGTTTTCGATTGGTTTTCGTTGAGTTCCATAGGCTAGGGTTTTGTTGCAATTTTCAAAGAACTTTTCTTGCTTCTTTGGAGCTTTTGTTTGCAGCGAGTTTGCACTATTTGTCTAGGCTGATTGGCTGAGTTTTTGGTCTTCCGTTGCTCTTATTGATCTTGCTACGAGTTAGCTTTATAAGGTTTGGGAGCATAGTTGAAGTTTGTGCTTGAAATTCGGTCTCGTTTTGGTTTGGATTTTGATAGTTTGTGCTTGGTCTTTTTGAGCTCTTGCTTTATAAAACTAAAAAGCCCAAAAAAAATTTGTTTTGCTTTTTGTTTTTGCATTTCAAAAACTCAAAAAACATTTTGTCTTGTTTTTGTTTTTGTTGTTGCATTTTCATTTTCGTTTTGCCATATCTTTTGGAGCTTTTGTGAAGTTTCTTTCTTCTAGTTTTCGGCTTGATTTTGAGGAGGAGTTGTCATTTTATTTCTTCTTCTTGTTGTTGAGTGTTTTGGTGTCTTATATTAAGAGTTCTTGATTGCAAGAATTAGCTTTCTGGACAACAAAAGATGAGTTAAAACTGAAGGAGCTTTTTGGGAAATTTCACCTTGTTTTAAGAGATTTTTGCATCTTAGGATTTACATGCTTGTAGTGATTTGCATTAGGTGCATTGAATCATTTAGTTAGCTTCTTAGTTTTTGTGAGTGTGAGTTTGAAATTCGAAAATAAAAATACAATTTTTAGTCTCGTAGAACCTATATAGAGATTACTTTTCATTGAAAGACAAAGAACTACATGTGCATGTAGTTAAGTTTTTATTAATTTCTTTTGCGTCAAAACACCATTGGTTTCATCTCCATATCCTTGTGACTTAATATAACAACCCTTAAAATAATCGATTTAATCTAAAATCAACTAGCAAGTTTTACTAAGTGTCAATCACCAACTAGCTAGGTTGTAGGGCCTTAGAATAGGTGAGTGGAGAGTTAACTCTCCAAGGCCGCTCAAACAAACATAGAAGTTGATTAATTGAGCGAAATCCAACTCCGTGAGGTGGACTGGGAAAGCTCTCCTCCGAGAGTCAAGCGCGAGGGGAAGTGAAGGTTGAGAAGAGGGATACCCCCCCTCCGATTAGCTGAATCTGACCTCAAGACCGTTCCGCCCAGCTTCTGATACGGATTGGTGTCCATAGTTGCCGTTCCTAGGTTCCACACAGGTGACTGCAGGGGGGAATACCCGTGGTACCTGAGGCAGACGTCGCATCACTTTCAGCAGTACTTCTGGGGGGTGCCCTTGCGAAGCTTGGGTGCTTGAGCCGGCAAAGGCTGTCGTTAGGAGGTCGGCGTAACTGTTTCTGATACCTTCGCTAGTTGCTCTGGGCCCTAATCATCCCAGACTGCTTTCGGAAGGCCCTATACTTCGCTTTCCTGTATTTTGGTGTCCGGTCCTCATCACCCGGAGCGGAAATACTTGGAGGTTGTTTGCTTGTTGTTTCTCAGGGATTTTTATTTTAGTGAGTGCTCTTTGCTCCTAGCTTGCCTAGCTTTTCACTTTTTTTGAGTCTAATTTAATAAATCTATAAAAGTGGCTGATCAAGCGCCTCGACGTTCGAGGAGAATCCGGGGGTTATCTCCCGAGAGTGCAGAGCCTTCTTCGAGAAGGCGTAGGAGTGATTTAGCAGGTGGTTACCACCCTGTGGAGTCTGACGCTGTGGAGAGAGATCCTCCACCAAGGTCTGAAGTTTTCGTAGCTGATTCCGGTGTCGGTTCCGAGAGGAGCGTTCCGCTCACCTCGCGAGTTCTTTTTCCTCAGGAAGAATATTTTAAGATAGAAGATATACCTGAGCCTCCTGCTACAGGTCCATCTCCTCTTCCTCCTGATTATCCGTTTGTTGTTCAGTACATCGGACCAGAGTCTGAGAGACCGCCGGACCTTCCGTATCATTCTTATCTTTCGATGGCCACGACTGGGAACGTGGCTTCTACCGTGAGTGCTGCAGGCATTCAGACCCCTGATTCTTTCGAGGCAGGGGGCACTATTGCTTCATCCTCGATTGCTTCTAGCACTGCTATGTTTGGCTCTGGGTTCACCCAAGCATATGCTTCTCATTCTGGTCCCTTCTGTTCAGGGATGTCCATTAGTGGAAATCCCTCTTTTTCCTTTTCCACCGGTGCAGCTGGATCTACACCCATGTCTAACATGGCTAGTGGATCAGCTTCGTTTCAGGGTTTCCCCTTTGGGACTGGGCATATTCCCAGTTCCAATCCTTCTTTAGGGTCGTTTCCATTTACGTCCCAGACCCAGAGTTTCAACCCTTGGTCTGGGGGGCAAAGTTCAACTACTTTTACGGGATGGAATCCTGTCTTTACAACGGCTGGGGCAGGGAATCAGTTCTTCGCAGGTCATCAAGGGAATGCTTATTTCCCTTCTTCAAGTGCATATCAGACTTTTTCTCCTCTGTCTAATGCGTGGAACCCCTACCAGGGGCTTTCCTCTTCAGTCAATACTTCAGCGGGGGGAACTAGTCTGGGTTTTGGTAACTCGGCGTGAGGAGGAGGTTCTTCTCCGTTTTCTACGAGTCCTTTCTGGCAACCTGGTGCCTCATCAAATCCAGGCTATTCTTTTCAGAATGTTGGGAATCCATCCCATCAAGGATGGAATCCTCAGGCTCCGCCTCGCTTACCTTTTCTGGCAACGTTAAACTTGCCAGATTTGTCGAAGTTGACTAATGACCTGATTCGTTATAGTCCGGGGTGGCCTCCGGTCCCGACCAAACTTCCTTCAGACATTCCAAAGTTTGAAGGTAAGAATGGAGAGGATCCGGCAGACCACATCACCACTTTCCACTTATGGTGCTCTTCGAACTCCTTGATCGATGACTCGATCAGGTTGAGATTATTTCAACGCACCCTAACTGGAAATGCTGCCAAATGGTATATAGAGCTCACTGGGGGCAGTTTCGCCACATTTGGAGAACTGGCTGTCACATTTCTAAACCATTTTCAGTTGCCTGTCAGATATGAGGCTGGGACCGAACTTCTGGCTAATTTTAAGCAGGATGAGGCAACTCACATTTCTGATCACATTCAGGAATTGAGGAGAAGGAAGAGGCTTATCAAAGCCCATATTCCAGGTGAGTTCCTTCTCGAGTGGTTTTTGAAATCTCTGCAATCAGATATTTCAAAGGATGTATCCCTATCTGGGGTATTTTCCGAGGAGCAGGCCATCTTTAGGGCCCAGCAGTTAGAGTTGATCTATTCTCAGTCTGGGATGCTTTATAAGTATTTACCCAATGCTCCTCTCTCCAAATTGGATTTGTCGAAACCCAAACCTGGTCCGCATGGTGACGGGCTTGTCGGATCGGTCAATAGTAGTGCAGCCAGCCTGCTTTCTCAATTGCAGCAGTTGTCTTTACAATCTGCTCCTTCTGGTCAGGCTGTGCCTGCTGATTCATCACCTTCCCAGTCTTTGTCCATAAAAGGAGAAAAATAAAGTGAAGTTTCCATGCAAGCTTTGTGCTGGAGACCATCTCACACACCTTTGCCCGAAAATTCAGGATGCTCAGCGCCTGTTATCTCAGCAGGGTTCTTCTAGTTCCCAGGATGTGCTAACAAACCCTTTTCCCCAAGGGCAGCAATTAGTTGTTGGCGCGAACTAAAATCCTGGGGCTATGAAAGGAGACTGCCGGGGAAGGGGAAAGTATCGAACATCTTTATGATGAGTGCTCACGTGGATGTCGCTACGAGATCCGGGATGATTATGGCGGAAGGAATCTTCGAAAGCTAAGAAAGTTCACGATGCTCTTGAGCACTTCCACATCACTAAGTTGCTTGTTGAGTCTATGCCTCGGATGCCAAAAGCATCTTCTAAGCGGTCGACGGTGTCTCGAACTAGTGAGGCACCGCCGAACTACTCCGATTGTAGAAGATGCGGCGTAATAGTATGAAATCAATGTACGCTTTAGAGGTACTCCAGTCCTTGTCGGCTCGTATGATGCTTTGCTCACTGCCATTGGGGCTGTTGATCCGAAAAATTCTCTTCTGATTACTTTCGATATGACTAACTTTAAGAAGAGACTTCCTCATCACATGGAATTTCATATTAAATCGTCGTATCGAAAGACCAATATCTTTAGAACGGTTGTTGATGAGGGTGCTTCTACTTGTGTGATGTCTCTCGCATGTTGGAAGACACTTGGATCTCCCAAAGTTATTCCATCTAGCACTGTTCTTACTGCATTCGATGGTCATTCTCACATACCCCATGGTATTGTCCCGGCTTTGCCCATCTATGTTGGGGGCAAAACCGTTAACATAGAGGTTGAGGTAGTGGATGCAGCCTTGGACTACAACCTTCTGTTGGGGAGGAACTGGATTTATGAAATGGATGCTATTGCATCTTCATTATTTCGAATAGTATGTTTTCCCCACGAAGGGAGGATCGTTACGGTGGATCAACTGGACTGTCCTCCTGTAGACCTGGATGCGCCTTTTGACTCATCTGTTCCTAAGTTGGATAATACTAAGGCGCCTGTCGAGAATCTAGGAGTTGGAATGTATTCTTCCCTGATGGGTTCTTTCGATCTTCCTCCTCCTAAGGTGTCTATTAATGCTATTTCATCCTCCAAGGCTCCCCTTCGAAGAGAGTTCTTTCGAACTCATTATTTTTCGGACCCTTGGACCTTACCTTCCCCAACAGCCACATTGGAGGAAGGTCAAGTGGGTGGTATGGCATTTCCGATTTCTGCAGCTGAGATTGCATATCAGTCTATTGTTGACACTGCAGAGTCTGATCCAACTCCTCTTTCACCGGAAGAGTTGGATGGTGATGTGGCTCCGGCTTGGATGCTTACTTCTTCTTCTGCCCAGGATTGTCTAGATACCACTCTTCCATCTGAAGAGGCCATCCTGGAAGCGATGACAGGTATAGATAGACCATGGGATGATTTGCATCATCGGTCTTACTTCCTACCTGACTTGAGCGAAGTCGAAACAAGTTTTCCAAGTCCTCAGTCTCCTGGACCTGTTCACCGAGTCTTGAGCCCCTTAGCACCAGCACAGGTTTATGCTGAAGGGAACATGGTTGTGATCTCTCCTACTATCCCGGTGAACATCTCCAGGAATCCCAACATTATCGAGAATGTCTTCGTTGGAGCTGAATGTTCCCATGAAGAGATTCAAATCTATACCGAGCTCTTTAAAGAGTATAGGGATGTTTTTGCTTGGTCTTATGAGGAAATGCCTGGCATAGACCCATCTATCGTCCAGCATGAGATCAAGACGTATGAAAACGCTAAGCCGGTCAGGCAAAAACTTCGTCCGGTTAATCCTAGGAAGGCAGCAGCTATCAAAGATGAAGTTGAAAAGCTGCTTAAGGCGGGATTCATTTTCCCAGTTCCTCTAACTGAATGGGTTTCAAACCCCGTTCCGGTAGATAAAAAGCAAGGAACGATTCGAGTGTGCATCGATTTTAGAGACCTGAATAAGGTGTGTCCTAAAGAAAATTACCCCACACCTTTCATCGATCAGATTATTGACGAGTGTGCGGGTAACGAGATTTTCTCCTTCATGGACGGTTTCTCTGGTTATAATCAAATTACTATCCGTCCAGAAGATCAACATAAGACCGCATTTATTTGTCCCTGGGGTACGTTTGCATATAAGAAAATGCCTTTTGGTCTTAAAAATGCTGGAGCTACCTTTCAGCGGGCCATGTCTTACGCCTTCCATGACATCAAGAAGATTATTGAGGCATACTTAGATGATCTAGCTGCTCATTCTCGAAAGAGGATGGATCATCCAGGTCACCTCCGGCAAATATTTGAAATATGTCGTTTTTATAAAATTCGATTGAATCCAAACAAGTGCATTTTCGCGGTGACATCCGGTCGGCTGTTGGGATTTATCGTGTCTAGGGAAGGGATAAGGGTAGATCCCTTCAAGGTTGAGGCAATACTTCGGTTGCCTCCCCTGTCTTCAATCCGTCAGCTTCAAAGTCTCCAAGGGAAGTCTAATTTTCTTTGGAGGTTTATCGTCAACTATGCTGAGATTACAAAGGGATATATGAGACTGTTGAAGAAAGGAGTTCCTTTTCTTTGGGACGACTACGCTCAATGCTCATTCGATGCCTTGAAAAAGGCATTGACCTCTGCTCCTTTACTGAGTCCACCTGATTATAGCAGATATTTTCTTTTGTATCTGGCTACAGCGGAATCTACCATCGGTATGGTTCTGGTTCAGGAGGATGATGCTCTTGCTGAGCATGTTATTTACTACCTTAGTCGAGGACTGGTAGGACCTGAACTGCGATACACTCCGATAGAAAAGTTAGCCTTAGCAGCAGTTCATGCTGTGCAGCGACTCCGGCATTACATTATTCTTCGTAAAACTTATGTCTTGGCAGCTGCCAATCCATTTCAGTTTGTCCTCAGCAGGCGAGTGATTGGGGGCAAATATAATAGATGGATTGTGATTTTACAGGAATTCGATCTAGAGTTCATGTCTGCCAAATCCAAGAAGTCATTAGTCTTTGCGGAATTGATCTCCGAGTTGCCTTGTGTAGAGGAGATGATCTATGATGAGCCCTTTCTGGACGAACACTTGTTTCTAATCTCTCCACAAGATCCTTGGTATGGGGATATCATTGTGTATCTCCATACTGCGAATTTTCCCTCTTCTTTTTCGAAAGATGAGCGTCGTAAGCTGCGTCACTTAGCTAAGAATTATCTGATTATTGGTGATGCTTTGTACCGTCGAGGGGTTGATTCAATCCTAAGACGCTGCTTAACTTTCGAAGAAGCTGAGGCTGTGCTCAATGATTCTCACGGTGGAGCTTGTGGGGGTCATTTATCAGGGCTTGCTATAGCCCAAAAGGTTTTGCGTGCTGGCTACTTCTGGCCCTCGATTTTCAAAGACTGTATTGAATCGGTCAAGAAGTGTCATCCTTGTCAAGTGTATACTCGAAAAATGCGCGCTCATCCAGCTCCGCTTTTTCCAGTCGTTACTGTCGGACCCTTTACAAAGTGGGTATGGATTATACTACTTGTAACCCGCCTTCGGCAAAAGGTCACAAGTACATTATCGTAGCAGTAGACTACTTTACGAAGTGGGTCGAAGCTATGCCTACTTTTGGGAACGATGGTGAGACTGCAGCTCTTTTCTTCTTCAACCAAGTTATCGCTCGTTTTGGTATACCTAGAGAGATTGTCACTGACCATGGCAGTCACTTTCAGAATAGTATGATGGCTGAGTTGGCTCTCAAATTGGGTTTCCGGCAGGAGCATTCATCTCCATATTATCCTCGGGCCAATGGGCAAGTGGAAGCCGTGAATAAATCCTTGAAGACAATTCTTCAACGGACAATTGATAAACATAGATCCAACTGGCACATTATGCTATATCCTGCACTCTGGGCATACAGGACATCAGTTAAAACTGCAACTGGCTTTACTCCGTTTCAGTTAGTCCACGGGGTGGAATCCATATTTCCCATTGAATGCGAGATTCCTTCCCTTAAATTAGTTGTTGAGCTTCTTCCTGACACTTCTAGTCTGGCAGAGCAGCTTCTTCATCTGGAACATCTTGATGAGCAACGTCGAGATGCCGCCACGTTGAATGAAGCGCATAAAAACCGAGTCAAAGTTCAGTACGATAAGGCGGTTAAGCCTAGGGTCTTTTCCGAAGGTGACCTTGTTTTGGTCTATGCCCAAAAAAAAGATGCCTTGGGGGCAGGAAAGTTTAAATCGATGTGGTATGGCCCCTATATCGTTAAGAAAGTCCTTAAGAAAGGAGTGTATACCTTGGTTGACTTTGAAGGGAACGAGTTGCCGGAGCCCCGAAATGGGCTCTATTTGAAGAAGTATTATGCCTAGGCTTTGGCCTGGCATTTTGCTTTGTATATAGTAGTTTTTTGCTTTGTACATATCTGTTTGATTTTCAATTTTTGATGAGATGGTGATGTTTTTGATCTGCTTTGGCAGGTTGTGTTGATGTCATGAGTCATTTTGGTTTCGCCGATGGTGCTAGTAGACACACCCGGAACTTAGCTTCCGCGGCTTGGGTGCTTCATTATCCTTCCGGTCAGTTGTTGGTATCAAGAGGGGTCTGCATTGGTCCTGCTTCCAATAACGTAGCAGAATACACTGCAGTCATTCATCTACTCTCGGAGGCAATATCTTTGGGTGTTGGTTCGTTGGTAGTTTTCTTGGACTCCCAGCTGGTGGTGTCGCAGTTGAACAACACTTATCGGGTACGAGATCCATTTTTATTACGATTGTTCTTGAGGGTACATTTGTTACAAAGGTCATTTCAATTTTTAACATTCATTCATATTCCTCGAGCTGACAATTGGTTTGCTGACTCGTTAGCTAATCAAGCTTTAGATTGGCATATTAATCATTCAATACAATAAATTTTTAATCATCAAAAACATTATACAATTGATACATTTATCACATCACATCAAATATCGTTGTATATATATCATCTAAGTGTCAAAAAACTTTACAAAATTTGGATCCATAATCTCGTACAAAAATTGGGCTTATGCCCCATCATGTTCAGTCTCAAAAAAGAATATACAGTCATCTAATATATAAAATCTGTCTACTCCTGAGGAACCTACCTAGAAGTCGTGTTCCTATAGAACATAACTGCAGTGGCCACACGACGGAATAGTCTAACCCGGTCCCGGGGTACTCCTACAACCCGTCTCCGGACGGCTTCTGGCAAGTCCTCCACGGCAGCCATAGGGATTTGGCGGGTCAGTCCCTTCAAGTTTCTCTGCACGGCCTGGAGAGTCCTGTCGGAATCCACTGTCTCCGCCTCACCTCTGCGGCGCTTGTGGCGCGGTAGACCCTCAGGACGAACTGGTCCAACATCTGAAACATGATCATTTTTAATTGTCAGTCATTATGAATCCAATCAAAAACATGTTTGTTTTCATTTTTTCATACATATTTGAAAAAATCCAAAAAAATCATATAGGTCAAAAATTTTTGCAAAAACTTACCGACTGCTCCCCATGCTGCGCCGGGTGGAAGTACTAGATCTGGATCTCCTCGGAAGTCCATCCCAGCATAGGGATAGTCGTCCACTGCAATGATCTGTTCTCCCCACCACAGGAAGAACTCATCGTCCCACGTGGTCCGGGGTACCTCGCTGCCCCCCAGTCTCTTCATCATGTCTGCCCAACGGGCAATTCTTGGGTCCCGCGGGCTGCTGATAGTCGAGATGACTCTGGGTCTCAAGGCTGGAACCCTCTCAAAGAAGAATGTTGTCAAAATGGTACCATAGCCAAAGTGTTTAGTTTTTACCTGGCGAATAGAGGTCAGTTGTTGTTTCATGTTCTGTAGCAGGGCTGTGCACCAATCGTAGACGTGAATCAAACACTCTACAACTATACTCATTTGCATCCTGGACGCCTGATGTAGTGAGGCAGATCCTGCCACTCTGCCGATGGTGAAAAGGAGGATCTTCATGTGCAAATCCCTGATATCTCTAATTGCAATCAGTGTTCCAACCTTTTTGGAATTATCTACGCAATATAAGTGGACATAATCTTCCACAGTTAACCCTCCCAGGGGTTTTCCGTGAAGGTCTACTGGGTCTCCCCTCCTGGAGAGTCCAGTGATGAAATATATATCCTCCACTTCTATGCGTAGTGGCATCTAATCAATTATGAAGCAATCCTGATCTGGTTCCCAGTAATTTACGAGCATTTCAAGCAATCGCACATTACTTTTCATATTGGGCATTTTAAAGAATTTCAACAATCCGCAATTTCGGAGGATGTTTTGCGCTGCGCGGTCCTGCATGACCTCTTGGTCTACTGCGCTATGCTCACGTTCCCTCCATGAGATGGTCATCCTGAGAAATTCCATAAAAATTTGCATTAGAAACGCTTTTTTAGTTACGGCCCTGCGCATACGCGGTTTTCACTGTACACAGTCGCGTGTATACGCGGGTTTCCTTCATTAAACCCGCGTATGCGCAGATACGCAATTTTTAGCAAGGGTTTCAAGGCAAAAAATCACTTAATTTTAATTTTCAAACGGACAAAATGAATAAACAGGATGATTAAGGAGCCTACCTGAAGTTTTGCTGAATTTCGACGGTCGGTTGTTCCTAATTTGATGAAACAAGTTTTTAGCTCCAGAGCTCTTTTTCCAAATCAGCTATGCAATAATGAACCAATTGAGAGGTAATTTGTGTATTTATGGCTAAAAATTGAAAATTTTCGCAAAAATTCCTTATGCTTATTTTTTCGATCTATCTTATGCTGTATAACTCGATTGATTGGAAGTGCCCAGTTTGGTATGTTTTCAGGTACATTTTGACGATTTTGAGATTTTTCCCGGTTTTTTATCCATGTTTTCCGACTCTTCACGGCAGGTATATGATCTTCACTGGCATATAGGTTAGGGAATTACTTTCCGTTACATCTTGCATACTAGCCTCCATACTGATCACTTGCCTTAGGGTCGATCCCATCAGGTCATGAGCATTACACCCATTTCACTCGCCGATTATTTAATCATGACTTGATGGTAGAGCCTTCCTTTACATGGGATTCCTAGTTAGTTCCTCGCTATCACTTGTTGCCCATGCTGCTTTTTATGTAGGCTCGGGAGTCCTCTTTAGTCCCGCCATGTCTTTCGTGTTGAAGCTTCATTCTTCTCCTTCATCACTTATCATTTTTCTGGCTTATACCCTAGAGGCTCCCTGGTGTCATTAAGTTGTATTACTGCATTGCATATTGGCTACTTGTTTATCCTAGCCTTTAGCCGGCTTCATTTGGACTCGATGTTTAAGCCAAATTTTGACCTTGACTTTCTGTACAAGTTAACCATTGCATGCACTTAGCTATCACGACTTGACACCTTTGTACCCATGGATGGAACGTTCCTCTGAGTATCACTAACCAGTTTTCGCCACCTTGCATTGAGCATAGGATTGTTCTAATCCCAGGAACTAGCGCATCTGCTTTCTTGATACTCGTTCTATCCATTATACCATAGCATTCTTTTATTCTTTTTCAGGCTTATTATATGAAAAAGACAAAAAAATTAAATATAACAAAAAGAGCGGGAACGGGATGCATCTTCGTTATTTTGATGGCAGTACAGAGTCAGTTTGTCGCCCTTGAACAAAGCACATATACTTATATATATTTCCTCCATTTGGGATGGTTCTAGTTTTGACCTAGGTTCAGCCTTTACCATGTTTCACTTGTCAGTTCTCCCCCGGTTGGTTATCTCTTCCAATCATATGGAGAGTTTGTTTTGCCTCCTGCAAGACGGACTTATACAGTGTCACTTTTTACTGCCATGGTCATCACAGAGTCGTGCTTTTGTTCAAGGGAAGTCTAGCCTGAGTCGGCCATTCTGCGGTGTCTCTTGACTCATTATTCGGTCGGCCTTCCCGGTCTTGTCAGTATCATGTTCTATCACATCAGATGTTTTGATCTTCTGCTCGTGCTGGTTTGAGAAGGTCCCCATTGACTTCTTGCCGGCGGGTTTGTCTCTTATCGACTACGACACATTGCTCTGAGAGCAAGCCTAGAGCTGCACCTTGGGCCTATTTCCATCATTGATAGGTGACCTCATGCTCAGCATTTGATCATCATCATGGGTCTTTGACTGAGTGGTTTCCCCTGTGTTCGACGTCAGCACACATTATCACACTTGGGATTCGTGCGGTACCTTGATTTCCATTTGACCCTATCGGTGGATTTCTCGCCTCTGTGTCAGCTTTCATTATTGGTTGGTTCAGAGGGTTTCTTCCGTGCGCTAGCTTCATCTTGTGCATGTCGGAAACGTACTTCGGTTTTTGGTTCCATCACTCTACTTCGTCCGATTCCTTCCAAATCTTGGCCTGCGGGTTACACTCGCGCTGGACTGATGTGGGATGCCTTAATGCCTTCCTTCCAGCAGATCTTTTCCCATCGACTCCGAATCATTGCTCTGGGAACAAGGTCTAGAGTCTTTTTGTCAGTACCTTAGGGTTTGCAGTCATCAGTGGCAGACTCTTCGCTATCGACAGTGAGGATTCATCATTGCCTCTTGATTGGTAGATTCTTTCAAGTGTTCGACTTCAACTCATTCATTCACACTTGTCAGATTGTACTGGGGCACCTTGACACTCATTTTCATTATCGGTGGGTTGTCTCGCGTTGGTTAACGGGATACATCAATGCCTGGTAATCCAACGATTTCTCACATGGTCGACTTCAGCTCATTTATTCCCATTGTGTAGAATTGTGCCATAGTGATCGGTGAAGACCTCGGGTTGCATCAACATGTTTCGGTTCACTTTTGACAGTCCTTTCAGTATCTGCCAGTGATGTCGTCCACCCTTATATGTTGCAGTTCAGCACAGCAACATCTTATATGTTGGTCCCCGAGTTGCGTGATTGTACCGTTTGATCCACCTCTTATGATCCGGTACTTGGAGATTCAGTTACTTATTTGATCAGACATCCAGTTGTACCATCTTTGATCAGCTTTCTATATGTGATACTTGGACATTGTTTCAGACTTGTATTTCCGCGCCCTGCTCAGATGATTCACTATGTACTTTCAGTTCAGTTATACTTGTACACATGTTGGATCTATTCAGTACTTTCTATATATGATTTATTTTTGACTGAGCATGGGTATGCCCGCCTTAGCATGAGTTGACTCTCTGGTTTCTTTCATTGGTTTTTGGCAGGCTGAAATCTGGTGAAGTCCTCTCTTGTCCTTGCGAAGTTCTTTCTATGTGCATAATACATTTAGGCCATCATGTACCCCTTCTGACCTCATATATTAGGGGGCATCTGTTATAGCATCATTTCTCACCTTGACATGATTCATGATTGCTTCATGGCTTTTGGGCACCCATTCCTACAGACTTGGACAAATTCACTTAAAAACAGTGTAAAATCCCCCATATGCGACTATGCCCGTACTTTTCCACGTGTATACGCGAGTCCAGCTAGACTTTTCCGCGTATGCCATTAAAATGATTAAAAAATATATAAAAATCCCTAATTTCGCGTTGGGTCGATGGTTACTCAGGTAGTTCAACCACCCCAGCCCGTGGCCAACTGTTTCCAACTGTTGAAACTACTTGGAGGGACTATAAAAAGCCCTCATGTGTATGGCCTAAGGGAGAGAGAGAATTATTGATATTATACTCTGTTGGTATTCCCTATCCAAGTACGATTCCCCGTGCCTCCTGCACTTTCCCAGTTCATTGTTGGAAATCCTTGTTTCCTTGAGATACACATCCCTTTATATGTTATCTCGTATGCACCAGTTTGGAAGGAGTCTTAGCAAGGCAAGGGTTGGACGGATCCGGACGACGGTCTGCGAAGGCCTTGGAAGGATCAGGTGATCTCTCCACTTGATTACTTTTGTACGTGCTATTTATAATACAGAAGTATCATGCTGTTCCCGAAATAAACGTGTTAGTGTATGCTTTTATGTATGAGAATATTTGTTATACGAGCATTCATTGTGATTTATTTAATGTTTTATATGAATCTCACTGACATTTAGAGTAGATATATGCTGTACAACTTGTCCTTTGTGCTGGTTTCTTCTTGTATTTCAGGTTAAGAAGGAAGGACGGTTGCTGGGGGTTTGGACCCCACGTGGATCTACTTCAAATGTAGGACCAACGGGTAAATCTCTCATTCTGCTCTATTTAGTTTTTCTGAACGTGCATGGTTGTGTGAGTCTCTGTTAAGTAGTACGCCCCTGCTCTGTGGAGGTTGTATCCCAACCAACCTCTAGGGTGTTAATTCCCCGAAACAATGACTGGTCTCAATGTTGGTGATCCACACTCTATCTCCTGCTCCTGACTTGTTCACTGAGCCATCAAATTCTAAGTGCCAAAGGGCTTCATGAAAAATATTATCATTGTTAGGTTTAGGCTTTATGTCAATTAATTTAGTTTGGATCGCATTATTATCAGAGTTACATAAAATGAAACAGTCAAGATCAGTTGGTGTTGAGTAAATTGGGTAATTTATTGATCTCTCAACACTGCTAACCATGTATTTCATTAAATTTTCTCTATAAAGTTTCTTAGGTTGTCCAAACACTGATATGGTGGCATATCTCATGTCTAATTATAGAGATCCCTGCAACTTAGCTTCCCATGAGCGAGAAAGAAGCATACCATATTTTGGTGGGATGTTAGCTACTACAATATCCATAACCATACTTTTACCAGGATACTGAACCAAATTCACCCATAAATATTTTATCAATCCTATGCACTTAACCTTGCTTGAATCAAAAGAGAACAAATCTTTATAGGGCCTTGTTATTTCTAAATTCAAAATTTCCATGATATCTTTTGGCATTAAATTCTGGGAAGCTCCTAAATCTAACATTTCATTGTGTAAAATATGATCGTGAATAGTAAGACTGATATAGAAGGGAGGAATTGATCCATATGAATGCTTACCATTTACATTAGGGCCAAAAATTAGTTTAGGCTGATCATCATTTATATTAATGGCATCTTCACCATCATTCATATTCAAAGTTTCAGTAATTGTTGGTCTATACAAGTAATTATTTACCAATTATGTTAAAGGAATTGGTATCTTTAAATTTGCTATTTCAGTTTGAATATTAAATGCTGGTTGAGACTTTCTAATATGAATTAGTTCATCTTTTCAGATAGTTATCTGAGTGGGTTTTTCATGAATTTCAGTAGATGTAATTTTATCTTGAGTTGTCCTTTTGTTCTTTGTCTGTGTTTCTTGACTTTTGTTGTCTTTAGTTCTCTTTTCAGGGACAGATTTAGGGGTAGCAAATTTTTTTTCATATTTTGAACTTTTAGCAGAAGCTTTGGTATTAACATTTTTGGGATTCGCTGATTTCGAATCAGTAGGATTCTTCTTAGGATCAGGAATTGCTGGTTTTACTGAATTAGGGGCTTTGGTAGTGTTGGCCTTTTGGGCATTGTTGGAGGATTGGGTCACTTCTTCAGTGATGTCAACAATTTTTGGACTTGGTAATTTTTTGGGACTGGGAGGATTGGAATTTTTCTTGTTTTCTCTTGGGAGAATTTGAAAAATCTTTGTTTTTGGTGCTTCTACATTCTTTTTAGTTTGATTTTGAGGGTTGTTTTTAGTAGAAGGCTCATTGTTTTTCTTACTTCTTAGGTTATACTGGCTGTGAAGTTCATTGATTGTGAAGTCATAACCTTGTTTATAATCTAGGGATTCACCAGTTTCTACTTTGAGCTGTTGAAGCTCAAAGAGTTCTTGATCCTCTTGAGTGAGGAAAATTGTGTTATTTTCATCTATCCCCATTACTATGTTGATGTTGTCCTCATCTTCATCATTATTTTGAGAACTCTCAGCATTGTTCTCTTGGAATGGGGGCTTAATCTTTTGATCTAGTTCAACTTCCTTAGCTTTTCCAGGGTTATTATTTTTTCTGAAGTTGGGATTTCTGAATTGTGGCTGGTTATCCCATTGTGGTTTTCTCTCAATATTGTCTAATCTATCAACCACCCTTTCTAAATTTTTAGCAAATAAATCGAATCTAGCATCAGAATTTGATGTTTCCTCTTTGATTGTGACTCTTCTTTCGTTCCTAAGTCTGGCCTTTCTAGCTAAAATGTTAATTTATACACTAACAACATATAATTGCATTTGTTCTAATGTTTCAACATCTCTTTCTCTCAATTGATATGCCATATCTATATCAAATCCATCAGGGAATTTGAGCAGAATAGAGTATGGTGTGCGTTTAAGATCTGTAGGAATTGAATTATAGACACTGTTATATCTTGTATAGTAATCTTGTAAAGACTCATTAAGAGATATTTTTAAAGTATCAAATTCATACAAAATTTGCAGGGGGTTCTTTTTCTTTTCCCATTTATTTAAAAATGTTCTATGAAATGCAGCTAAATTAGCTATATACCGGCAGCTATATTTTTAAACCATTTTTTTACTTCACCTGTCAAACTTTGTGCAAATAACCTCATCTGAACATCTGACTCATCAATTTCATATATTTCAAAGTAATTTGTCATTTTTGTAACATTCTGTTGAGCAGTGTATTGGGAAAGACCATCAAATAATGGTACATTTTTTTGGTAATCCCGAGGCATATCATGGAGGTTTTGGGGTAAGACAAGGGGAGCATACCTAGCAACCATGGCTTGGAGTTTGGCTGAACTGGGAGTTATAACAGTGATGATAGGAGCAGCGCTGCATATGGTAGCTATTGTGCTGAAAGATGTACTTGAAGAACTTGGAAAAGAGGCTGGTATATATATGGAACTACTTGGAAAAAAAGATGTAGTGCTTATAAAACTAGTGGATGTAGTGGACTGAGTGAATGGGGGGAATAATATCCTAGGATGCAAAGGCAACTTAGGACTAAATTTTTCGGTGGAAGAACTTGCAGTGGTATCTAAAAATGAGGTGACAGCATACAGAGTTGAATATGCTGCTGGAATTATTGTAGTGTGCAACTGAGAATCTGGAGGCTTAATGTTAGATAATAAATGAGCTAATTTAACAGCTTCACCAATGTCTTTAATCCGTGTAACATTAATCCTTTCTACTTGACTTTCAGTTTTACATTTATCTGATTTTATTTTTGTTGGAATAATGTTCTATTTTGTATTAAAAAATGAAGTAAAGACATGATCTATTACAATATATTTTAAATCAGTTTCAGATTTATTTTTAAACAAAGATTGTTCAAACGTGAAATAAAAATCTATATCAGTTAAGCTTATTAACTCTCCAGGTAAATAATTAGCTTTTCTCAATGGTATTTCAGTTTCTAAATTGACAAGCTGTTTTTTCTTCTTTTTTCCAATCTGTTCTGGGTTGTCTACTATATCTGCACGGTTAGGATCCAGATTCGACCTGGTGTAGTAGATTTTCCTAGAAATCAGAATGAATATTTTCTAATACCCACAACCTTCAAAAATAATCTTAAAGTAGAAAATATATATTAAGTATCTTCCTTCAAGACTAGATTCAAGACTGGAGATTGGTTAAGTTCCCCAGTATGGTCGCCAGTATGTTATCACCCTAGTAAATTCTTAAGTTGTGGGATTTAAGTTTTTAGTCAAAGAATACTAGGGCTAACTACAAACCTACTTTGGAAATCTAGGATCTAGCCTTCCTAGTTTTCAGAGAGGGCTCTCTCTTTATGATTTAACTTTGTTTTGGATTGATATTTTAGGCTAGCTATGATTGAACACTTGGTTTTGGTTTTGAAATGTTTGCTGGAAAATAGGATTACTTAAAGACCAATTAAAGAGGGATCTACTAGTCCATTGGGCTATGGAGTCAAAGTCTAGCAAGCAGAACTAGAAGGAAAGGCCAAAAGGTGCTAATGTATTCAAGGCAAGGTAGATAACCCTCAGAGATTTGGATAGATTGTTTTGATGAAATGGCTTGCTTCGGGATAAAGGGCAATGAAGGATCCTTTGATCCATAAAAAGAAGAAGGAGTTAGGGGTCAAACAGGACTAGGAGCAATTAAGAATTCCTAAATCTAGAAATTAGCAGAAAACTTTTAAATGATTAAGTAGTTAAGGTAGGGAGTTTTTACATTAGTCCTAAAGTAATACTCCTAATTAATCATTAATATTGAACAACATATATGAATGAATGGAACTTACGAAAATAAACAATGAAAATATAGATGCACTTTACTCTTCAAATTATTGCATGAATCCTGAATTATGAAGTCCAATTGGCTATTGTCCAGACTGCTGCTTTGAAATCAACACATGTGAGCCTCCAACGTACCAGAAAAATGTCTATAATGTTCTTAGCAATTTTATTCCACACTAAACACTTCACAAACTGAAGTATTTATACAAATTTTTATTAAAAGTATCCTAGAGAGATCTAAGAATAACTCTAGGAAATATAAAATATCTTTACACATTAAGAGGGACAGTTGCTTAACAACTTTAGCAAGCTGTCCTCTTATCTATAAAATATAGAACTAACTTATCTAAAAAAAATTGTTTGTTGAATAGTTGTTCATGCTTGCTGGCACATTGCAAAATATCTTTTTGGAAGATGACTTAACTGATACTCTTTCCACTTATACTCTTTAACGCTATGCTTTATCCCTGATGTACTTTTACGCTGTTCATTTATCATTTCACTACTGTAAAAAGGGAAATTACAGAAGTCAAAATCAGCTGGCTGTTGCTTTTCTCTCTGATACACTTTGACTTTGTTATTTCACCCTGATACTCTTTTAATTGATATTTTAACCTCTAATTGTTGTAATAAGAGACTTCTCAGCAGTAAAAAATCAAAATCAAATAATTTGTTTTATTGTTTCCTTCTCAGATTCACTGTTTCTCCTGTACTTTATTTCACTATTTTGCTTCTTTTCTGCTACAAGAAATCTGTAAAAGTCTGCCATTGTTCAGCATCTGGTATTTTTACACTTTTGAGTTTTCTGAAGTTCTCATCAGCATCAGTATACTTGAAAAAAATTGTTTTAATTACAAACAAATGTTTGATTTCATTTTGAAGGAAAAATAAGTCTTCAATATACTGGAGAACAGCTTTCCCTGTTGGAGAGCCCTATGGTAGTGGCTTGTTGACCTGTTCTTTGGCATGATTGCTTATCTTTTTTTCATATTCCTTCTGGTCCATCAACTTCTCATTGAAGACATGAATATCTAGTATACCATCTTGTCTTAGCATGGTGTATTTTGCTAGAAACTTGGTAATAGAAAAATTCATGGCATCACATTTTTCTTTCAAATTGTTCATCTAAGTTTTCTTTGTGAGTACTTTCTTGATTTGCAATATAGTTTGTGTCCTATCTTGTATCTTCAATTCTTCTAGCTCTGTTCTATTTTTTCTCTTTAAGAAGTGATTAGCTTTAATGCTTGTGCTGGTTTGTCTGCTAATTCTTCTATTGTCTTTTGTATTTCTACTTGTGCTGCTAGAAAGAGGTCTTTCTGTTCATATATTATCTGGATTGATGGCCACTGAAGATGTATAGCCTCAATTATATTGGTCCATAGGTGATTTCTTATGTAAGAAATTTGTGTAGTGAAACTCAAGTATTTTTGAAGGCTTTTGACTTTCTCCTCAAGTCTCTTGGCATTTTGCTCATAATTGTTGGCATTAATCATTGCTGATTTGTTAGATACTTTCATATTCTGAATCATTTTTTTCAAACTATTAATTTCATTATTTTTCAGAGACATTTCCTTCATTGCTTTGACTATCTGCCCTGCATCATATTTTTGCTGTACCTGTGATGTTGAAGATTCTGTATTGGAGGTATTAGTTGATTGCACTGATACTGCAGTTTCTAGTGACACATTTGGTGCTAACTTTTCTCCCAGTGTAGAAGGAACAACAACAACAATAATAGGAATGACTGTAGGAATGGTGGAAGTATCAGTTTCCTTCACAGTTTCTTTTTCCTTTATAAGTATATCCATTTGACTTTCCATATCTTTGATTTGGGAAGTTAGCTTTATGATCAACTACATCATATCCTCTTTTTATTTCTGTTCTTGAAGTATCTCCTTACTTTGTGGGTACTCACTTTGAGGAAGCTTTAACTGTTTCCTTAAAGCAACAATATCATCATTTTTATTCTTGATCAATGCTTCAACAACTTTTACATTTGATGGGTCAACTCCTATTTGTAAAATCGAATCTTCTAAGGCCTTTATCCTTAAATATTTGGCATACAAAGAGCCTTTGTAAAGTTTCATTTAGTCTTGCATGTTGATAATGGCATTCTGCAAATTTTTCACACTCATGGATTTTGTCACCACAGTAGAATATAGCATCTCAGAGCTATGTCTGTAGAATTCTATTTGATCCAGTTCATGCACCTTTTCAGTATCTACTTCAAATTCAACCTTTTTGTAGTCAGCCACTGTTTTTGGAGTTGAAGTAGTTGGTTTTAAATATGACATGATCATTTTTTTTGAGAAGTAATCAAATGATGTAAGCAACCTGTTCTGATTTCCTGGCTTATGTTTGAGAAACTGAGAATAAATCTCACCTTTGATTTCCTCATTCCTTTGTTTGATCTGCTTATATCTTTCTTTGATGTCCAAATATTTTTCTTCTGTTGTTTGAGAAGAAGAAGCTTCTATATTAATCTGATTTTCAATCATCTGAGTGTCTGATTTTTTACCTGCTGCTTGTTATCTTTCTATCTCTATTAAATTCTCTTTAATTATCTCAATGGCTTCATCATTGCTGACTTCTATTTCATTGGTATCTTCAACCTCAATAATTTTCTCTTTCCCTATGGAACCAAATCTGAGCCTTTCGTTGTAGATGATTTTGAACTTAGTATCTGTAGTAGTTTCTACTGTGTAGGCTCCCTCATCTCTACCTCTTTTGTTTGAAGATTTTGGCTATTTAGAAGTTACCACAGCAAGTGTGGTGTCCATTTTTCCTATTGGTTGTTCATTTACAGTTGCATCTACCAATGTATTTTCTGCCCATTCTGTCTGATTAGAAAAATTTTCAATATAAGGCTTTGGCTCATGTATAAAAGGAGGCAGTTTATTTTTAACCCTTATACCATTGAGAATACCTTGAGGGTCACAATTCCAATAGAATATTTCCTGGAATTTGTATTCTGACAATCTTCTAGCTATCTCTTTTTCAACATCTCTATTATTCACAATGAAAGGACCAATCTGATTTTTCAGTTTGAATTGAGTTTTCTTCTTCGAGGCTAAGAAATTGATGGCATCAACATTCAAAACCTGTCTCAAATACTCTAAAGTAAAGACTCTGATAGTCAAAAACTTAGGTAATTTGTATGGAAGCAGATTGGTTCTAAAGATTCTCAATTCAGTGTGTTTCTCATACAAGTACCAATCTCCCATTTTGCATTCCTCTGACAGTTGTAATATCCTCTTCATCTCTTCACTTACTCTTGGTTGTTATGATTTTTGTAGAAAATTCATAGCTGGCCTAATGAACAAACCTGTAAAATCTGTGTAGCTGTATCAACTTCCTTCTTTTCTCAATAGTGATGTCCAAAAGACAACTGATATAGGCTTGCCTTTTACATTCAATTTATGTAATGCTATTGGAAAGTGACGAGCTTGTGAGAATAAGAACAATTAAAATAAATAGGAAGAATATATGAATACCCCTTCAGTGGGTAACTTTGTCAATTGATAATGTATGGAATCAGCTATAAACTTGGCAAAGTCAAAGATTACAGTAGGAGGTTGACCAGGAGACAAGGTAGACAAAAACCCAAGGATGGACTCATCACTAAACTCATTAGTGAAATAGCCCAATATGAAGGATAACATTGAAATTACATGCCTAGAATCCTCTGGAAACTTGGAAGTGGAATAGGGAGGATTCAGCTTTGGAATATCCACATGACTAGGCATGAAGTTCTGAAAAATCATGAATCTCTGGGGGAAATACAATCCTAAATATAATTGAGTTAATGCTTCAATGGATAAGGGAACCACCCTAGGGTCAAACTGAAGTTGTAACATTTCATTAATAGACTCTGCAGTGATGGAAAATAAAATCTCCCTATTAGCATTCATAATTGCTCTTTGGTCTGGAACATAGTACTTCTGACACAATCTTACCAACTCTTGACCAGGATGTGTTACTGGGACTACATATTTGGGTAAATTTGTATCCCAGAGAGGCATGTATTCTTTATCTAGGAAATTTTCATGACACCAATTGTGAACTTATAATACATTAAATTCTATCACTGGGTCTATAATTTTATAATCTACATCAACCAAGGGGATGATTTCTTCAGTAGACACTGGTGGCTGAAGGGGGTTAACAGTCACAATGGTTTTTGCAGTGAGTGCAGGAGTGGATTTTGGGGCTTTTGCTGCTTCATACTTAGGAGGTTTGGATCCTATAGGTTTAGAAGATTTGGGACCCCCAGCTTTGGGTCTGATTTTCTTCTTTGTCATTTTGAGATAACTAAAGCAAGATTACACAGTTTTCAATAGTTAATTGGCTGAAACAGAGGGTAATTGAGCAATCTTATGGGAAAAGATGATAACAGTGGGGCTTCAGTGCTTAATTAGGAATTTGGGATACAGGCAACAGGTTTGATACAGAAAACCCAGGTTTTCTAAATGACTGTGACTATAACAGGGGTTTTTAAGGTATTATGTAGGTTTTAAAGCCTTTTTAAACCGTGGAAATAATCTTTCAAGGGTCTCAGACTGAGAATTTGGCTTAAAAATGAGGTTTTCTATAAACAACAACTTCTAGGAAGTTTTTTTGGAGGTTTGCCCTCTTTTTTCAAGGTTTTAGACACTAAGATGGATAAATTCATTGTTTATAGCTTGATTGGTTCAAATTGGCGGTTTAACTAGTGAATTTTGCAGGTTGAAATGTCGAAAAATACCTTAAATGGAGGTATTTTGGTAGTCGAAAGGGTTTCTGTAATTTGTTGTAAGTCAAAGTTGATCTCTAGTTTGGTGGTTGGATCTGAGCAGGTGTTTATCAATCTTTAATTGAGAAATCTACAGTGAATAATGCTTTGAATGGGAATTCAAGGCTTCAAAACACAGCGGGAAGCTTTGATAACAATGGGAATATGTATAACTAGTTGGGTGCGACTTTTAATACTCTGAATACACATATAACGTTAATAAAACTTATAACAAAGGCTTTAAACTTTACCATAAATCTTAAAAATGCAATAAATGTGAGTCAAATCACTGGCGGGAGTGGTTTTTGTCTTTATATTTTTTAATGCGAAAAACCTAAAATTGTTTTCATGTTGGGTTTGGGCTGTAAATGGCATTTGGAAAAATGAACGTGGTCGAATCAAATTTGGAAATGTCGTAGAAGGCGGAAACGGGAAAAACACCCATTTCGCGCTCGTTTGGGCATTTGGAAAATGTTTGGTTTGTGAGCGCGAAGATCATCGTCCATCGTTGGATCATCGAGACAGGTGTGAACAATGAGGATTTTTTGGGAAGGTGTGGTCAATGGCATGGTGGGACTGGGGTCTCTTATGCGCCGTTGCAGTTTAAAAATGTAATAAAAACCTTTATAATATATGGTGAAGGTTTTATATATATACTGGGTTTATTGGTATATGGAGGATGTGCGTGAGGCGAGGTTTGTTAACCAAGGGTTTAACTTATGTAAAGCTCGGGGCTTTACATATCGGGGAATGAGTGAAAAACCTTAGTCTTGTGTTTAAAACTTTGGTTTTAAAAAGTATATGCGGGGAAAGATTGGCAAGTATATTGCAAAGGCATAGGGGTCGCTTTTTGTTTCCAAAGACATAAAACATGCCCGAAAGTCATATTTACTTTTTTTATTTTATTTTATAGTTTTTAGACCACGGAGGGGTCTATAACCATAGGGGGTGGGAATATTTGTATATAGTTAGTTTTATGCCAAAGGGGGTATAATTGGGGTTTTTTATTTAAACATGTGGATAATTAAATCTGGAAAAAAAGCTTATAGTAATGGGTTTTTGGGGATATTTAAATAAAAGGGGTTATAATAATAGGATAAGGTTTGTTTATAGGGATTTAATAAATAAATTATAAGTTAATATGACCAAGGACAATGAAAAACACCAAAATATATTTATATGACTAAGTAAAGTGATAGTTTAAAAAAGCAAAGCTTTATCATTTATACTTTGACCACTTTAACCTAGAATATAATATTTTTGGAGGGTTTTTTATGCTTTTATGAATGAAGGAGATTAGTCAAAAGGGGATTTTATTTTTCATTAAGTAAAAGGGTCTTTTATTATGAAATTGAAGTGTGAATGGATGAATGTAAGGTAAATGATGATAATTAGGGATTAATATAGGTATTCAACACTTTTAACTTAACAATCATTGAGCCTTGGGTCTGGTCCCAACAGAAGTCAGAGAAATGCTCTGAGCCTCTTTAACTAAAAGTTTAGAATGCAGAATAACTATATGGGATGGGAAATTAGTTATTTTTTCCCGGTGATGAATATTACAATGATTTTCCCACCTTTTTCTACCTACCCAACTTTAATCTAATATTTTTTCTTACATTTTGCAGGTGCATTTGAGCTAGCAACCTTGAACATTTTATTCTTTTGAAAGCATAAAAACTATCTAAATCTATCTTATATCATCCAAGGGCTCAGATTAAACTGATGATATCCTCTTTATTCTCTACCTATCTACTGATTATTCATGATTAAACTGTCTGAATAATCTTTATTCAGTATCTACAACATGTAAATTGAAACATGACAAGTCAAGATGGAACAGTTCAACTCATCATGGATTATGGAATTTATTGACACTCTGCCATAATCATCAGTAACAAATTAAAAAGGAGTGGCATTTGGACTTGCACACTTTCATGTTTTATTTCTTTTTTCTTTGGGGTATATTATTTTTTCTAAGTCCTCTGATTTTTCTTTTAGGAATTTACCCTCTTTTTGATTTTCTATTTTTTTATTTTTTACAAAATATGCAGAAAACAACTTGCAGAAAGCAAGGTATGTACATATTTTTACAAGAATATCATAATTCAATTCCAAATTATGAATCCTATACTTATAGGACCCTAACACGATCCATGTGTTAAGTCTCTGTAATTTATTAGCAAGATTGGGAGAGTCCAATCACAGAGTTAACATCATTTCAACCAAACTTTGGGATTCTAGGATCTAGCCCTCCTGAATCCGGAGAGGGATCTCTCCAATATGTGCAAAGATGGATATTGTATTTGAAAAGCTTAAGGTAATGATATTAGGCTAGTTATGAAGGCCAAGGGTTTTGTTTTGTTTTGGATGGTTGAGCATGAAATGTTACTTGAGGGGAAAGTCCTAAGTGCAAAGTTTCAAAAGTGAGAAGTTGCAAGCAAATAGAAAAGTTTTGGCAGATAGATAGATATAACGCTGGTTTTTAGTCCATTGGGCTATGGAGTCATATATGGGCTTTAATTGAACAACAACATGTGATCCAAGGGGCAAGTCATCTATGTCTAAGGATCTCTTTAAAGTTCGATTTATGGGATGGAGTGATACATCAAGAAGGGGAATTAAACAGATGCAGAACGAAGAGCAGCCTAGGATCTGATAAGTACTTTTAAACCAATCAGCCTTTGGCAAACACTTAAGGAGGACACGAAAGCAGACTAGGATCTGAAAAGTACTTTTAAACCGGTCAGCCTTTGACACACTTCCAACAGAAAACATACAAAACCAGGGGAAACACAAAGATAACACAGAATGGTCTAAGATCTGGTAAGTGCTTCTAAACTAGCCAGCTTTTAACACATTCCAAGGGAAACAATCAGTAAGTCATGCAGACAAGTCTGGGACGAGGGCTAACCATATCTTCCTTCAGTTCATCTTCACACAACACATACTGAAAGTAACATTCAGAAATAATATTCAGCTAAAACAATAAGACGAGGGAACGCCAACATTCTCATGCCTAAACTGAATTAAGTCATTCCTGAATAACACAGATTGGAAGAAAACATTCAAATAAAGATTTCTCAGCCAGAGAAGGTTACTGATATACAGCAGGTCCTAACCCTGTTTAAACTGTTCTTTACAGTGGAGAATGAAACAACATGAAAACATAAATAAAACAACAAGTTACAAATGAGAATAACATCACCGTTAATATAGATCAGGATCCCATGAAACAGCTTTTATATTGATGTCAAACCAGCTACAAACTTCAAGTCCAATGTTTCAGTTCAGCAATCATCTTCACTATTCAACCTAACTACTCTAGCGCAAACAGAGCTTCAAGGGCCAGTGAATACTATGTACAAATAGAAGTCTCAAGCTCAAGTGTATTTCAAAGTTCTGCAACCAACAATTTCTCATCTTCTGCAGAAGTACTTATAGGAAGATGAGGAGGTGAGATTTTAACAAAATATCTCAAGGATAATTAATGCAGAGTGAAGACTTCTCGACCCTTTGAGAGGCTCAAGGGAGAAATTTACAGGTGGATCACTGCATTAACTGTTTCATAATAAATATCGAAGCTCAGTGGAAGCTTTTTTTTTGACTTTCAGGCTCTGTGTATGTTTTGGAGTAACTCTGCAGATATTTATGCATTGGTTTTCTTGCAGAAATAACCTGAAAAGTAGAAATCTTTGAAGCGAGATATTTCTTCGAGCAATAACTTCGGCCTCTGTTCTGAATGGTTCGAGGCAACAGGTGGCTCGGTGGTAGCTTAGGAATCAATTTGCCTCAGATGTCGCGGTGGAGGCCTTTTGTCTGATAAAAAACTTTAGGTTTTTCCTTTCGTAATGTTTTAGATTGGGGATTAGGCTTTTGATAAGCATCTTAGCAGTAATCCCCATAAAAGCGCATCTTCCAATCTTCATCTGCTGTGCTTTGTCTTCAACAACTGATACTCTTTAACTGTTCTCTCGAATAAAATAGTGTCTTGTCGATGTACGGTCCCATGACTTTACGACATCAATACTCATAGAGTACTGACGAGACATGGAATAGAACCCCGTGAATGGCCTCCTTAAGATAGCCCGAAGGCACAGGAAACTTCTTTCCCATCCCTCGGTTTTCCTTCATTCTATAATGGAAAACCATTAAAACACCTGAAAAACACAACAACAGTTAAGAAATCCTGCAGAAATAGGTTTAAACTGCTTCGGATGGCGGGGGAGGAGCGTAGCCGTCGGATGAGGGCAACCAATGGTGGAGATCTGCATAGAAAGGCAAAAAGGATAGCGGGAGAAGAATAAGGAGGAGCAGTTTTGGACCGTCCGATCTAGAAGCGTGGATGGTCCGGATCTGTCCGGGAGGGTCTCAATCGGGGTGGCACAAGGGGATGCGATTGAACTTCCGGTGCGATTAGCGGTAGATTGATCTAACGAGATCAGATCGACGGCGGAAAATGAATCGGAGGGTTTTCGAAACGGGGGCAAGACTTGTGATCGGAGGGAATAAGGACCGTTGGATCTGCGGGAGGATGGATGGCTAGGATTAAATCGGAGCCATCGCAATCGGGGATGAAACAAAAACGCATGCGATTAGAAACTTGCGATTGAGCGCAGGCCGTTGATCTGAGGACTAGATCAACGGCGGGGAATGAATCAGAGGGATCGCAATCGGAGGTCGCAGAGATGGGCATGCGATTACGCAACAGGGAAAAGTCGCGATGCGATTGTGCGCGGACCGTTGGATCGAAGGACTAGATCAACGGTCAGGATTGCTTCGACCTACGCACCGGCGGAAAAACCTTTAAACATATGAAAACGAAAGTTTTGCAGCCAAAACAAGTTATAATGGCCTCAGGCCAGAGAAAATATATAAGTTAAAGGGACAAGGCGCCCAGTAAGGGAAAAAGGCGCCCGATTGCGGGGCCGGTGGTTTTCACGGAATGTAATATGCCTGGGAGTATAAAGACAAGGGCCAATCGCAATCGGGCCATTGAGCCTGGTCTTTCCGATCAACCCATTTGTGTTGTTTCCGATTGCGATTAGCGCCGAAAAGCTTTGGCGTTTGGTTTTAACGTATGGGCATGTGGGGGGAAGTGGTTTAGGACTTTAGCCCAAAGGGGCTTAGGTCCATAGCAATAAAACTTGTTTTCCATGAAAAGTTTCAAAGTTTTAAATGGAATTGGGGGTTTTGGAATAGTTAAAAAGTGAGTTTTTAACTATGAAAGGGGAATTTTTCATAAATGGAAAGAAGAGGAGTTATGAAAATTAAAGGAATAATATGGAGAAAAAAGGGAAGAAAATGATGGTTTCTTCAGCAGTTTGTTATACGAAATCAGCAGATTTTTCTGAGTATAAAATGGGACAGCAAATGAGGATTTGGGACAGAGGCATGAGGCCTACAAGGAGTCTTCAAGAGCCAACAAATTTTAGTAATGAAAAATTGTTCCTTGAAGGCTCAAAACAGATTTAGCCACCTTTTGGTATAACAAAATATTATAGGTGGCTAACAGTGGCTCCACTTGGGGATGGTGCCTTCTTGAAGGCATCGAGAATTTAGACTTGATTTCTCTGGGACGTTGACTTGTGCCTGATCCATTGGGCTGTCCCTCTTTTGCTGGATGATCTGGTTCTGAAAACATATTCAGCAGCCATGAAAATAATGGATTTTCATCTACAAGCTTTCTACCTACCCAATCCTACTGATCTAACATTTTTTCTTCTTAGAGTGCACTTGGATTGGAAAACTCTCTTACAACATTTTATTCTTTTGAAAGCATAAAAACTAATCTAATTCTACTCCTTATTTCTCCCTGAACTCAGATTAAACATTTGAGCTCAGATATTTCTCTACCTAATCCAATGTCTGTTGGGGTTAAACAGTCCAACAAACTTTCATTCTCTAAATTCTAAAGCAGAAATTTAAAAACAGCCAAGTCAAGATTAAGCAGTTTGACTTGCTGTGATCTATGGCATAAAAACAAGCTGCACATAGATTATTATTTGCAGAAAATAAAAATAAAAATAGAAGGCTTAAGATCTGAAAGTTTAAGTACTGCCTTCCCTTTCTTCATAGCTCTGTCTTTTTTTTTTTTTTTTTTACTTTGTTTGAGCTGTCTTTTCTTTTCTTCTGGTTCAGATTTTGAGTGATTTAGAACCAGATTTACACGTTCTTTGACTCAGAAAATAAAACAGTTTTGAGTCATCTCTCTTTGGAAACTTTGGTTCAGATTTTGAACATGTATGAACCTTAATTTCTATCCTAATCTATCTACTGATGAGCCAAGATTAAACAGTTTGGCAAATCAAATTCACTAACCTATCAGCAGAAAATTTAAAGCTAATTAGTCAAGTTTAAACAGTTTGACTAACTAGAAGTGTGTTTCTGAGGAGTGGCATTTGAGGTTGCACACTTTCAGAATTTATTTCTCTTTTTTGGCATGGGGCTTTGCCTTTCTTGTTTTCATTTCTGCCCTCTTTTTATTTTTCTTTGTTTTTGTATTTTTTGATTTTTCATAACTTTGAATGCAATGATGGATGAAATGTTTACAATGGAAGAAAGAAAAAAGAAGGCTTAAAAACATATCATGAATCAAGATAAGTAATGCTTGAGTATCCTGCCATTGACTGGACCCCCAAACAAATCTGTTCCATCCAGCTCTTGTAAGAAGAATGCATTGTTTCCAGCAACTGAATGAATAGAGTAAGGGCCAAGCCATAGATTGTCAAATTTACCATGCTTTCCCTTATCTTCTCTCTTTGAATCCCACTTTAACACTTTGTCCCCAATCTTGAAATTGCTGGCCTTTGTTCTTCTGTCAAAAAGCTTCTTAATGCTATCCCGTTTCTGCAATGTTTTGTTGTACACTTCCTCTCTGATTTGCTGAAGATGAATGGTCTGATTTATTCTTCTGATCATGTCATTATCTTCAGTCTGAAACTCTTGAATTAACTTCATAACTGGTACACCAAGGCTGTTAGGAAAAATTGCATCGGTACCATATACAAGCTGGAAGGGTGACATACCAATGGATTTTTTCAATGTTAATCTGTCAGCCCACAATGCATGGATCAGCTTCGTGTGCCAAGAATTCTTATTGTCTTCCAACAGTTTCTTCATTATGTTCACTAAGCTTTTGTTGGAGGACTCTGCAAGTCCATTACCTTGAGGGTAATAGGCTGTGGAGTGCCCTAGCGTTATCTGGTATTTATGACAGAAGTCAACCATTTTCTTGCTTCTAAATGCTGCTGCATTATCCGTGATGATCTTGGTAGGGCAGCCAAATCTGGAAAGGATATTGGTTTCTATGAACTTTATAATAACTGAATCATTGGCTTGCCTATAAGGAATGGCTTCTATCCATTTAGTGAAATAGTCTGTGGCAGTAAGGATCCATTTATGCTGGGCAGAAGATGAGGGATGGATTTCACCTATGAAGTCAAGTCCCCACTGTTGAAAAGGAGCTTCAACAGTGATTGGATGCAGAGGAAGGGGTAATAATTTTCTCTTGCCCTCGAACAATTGGCATTTATGGCAAGTAGTTGTCATTTTGTGAACATCAGGAAAAAGGGTGGGCCAAAAGAAACCAGCCCTCAAAATTTTGTTGGCTGTTGACTTCCAGTACAAATGGCCTCCACACTCTCCTTCATGAAATTCCTACTTAATCTTCTCTGCATCAAACTCAGGCAAACATTTAAGCAATATACCACTAGCATTTTTCCAATAAAGACACCTATCTATAATGCAATAGTTTACTGCTTTCAGTTTTAAGAACCTTGCCTTCGTTTTCGATAAACCAGGAGGCGTGTTTAAATTAAGCAAAACATAAACGATATCAGCATACTAAGGAGAATTCAGAAAATGGTTTTCAATAATGGGAGTTGAGAATTCTTCTTGGCTGTCCAAAGCATTAATCACATTAATATCAAGAACTTCAAAATTGGATTCAGCCATTAATCTAGCTAGACCTTGGCCTTTGATGAGTTTAGTGGGTTTTATCTCTAAATCATATTCAAGAGTAACAGCAATCCACTTACCTCTCTTACCATCTGGATCTTGCGTTAGAATGTTTTTTACAACTGAATTTGGGACAAAGGCAATGATGTGTGAGTGAAGGATGTATACTCTGAAGTCTTTCAATGCTTTAACCAAAGCAAAAGCTTTCTTTTCCATAATATTATACTTCAAAGGGGCATCCCTCAATGCCTTGCTAAAGAATGCAATAGGCTGCTCTTGTCCTTGTGGATTTTTCTGTAAAAGGACAACAACAAT
Source organism: Pinus albicaulis (assembly GCA_034641835.2). Lineage (NCBI taxonomy): Eukaryota > Viridiplantae > Streptophyta > Pinopsida > Pinales > Pinaceae > Pinus > Pinus albicaulis. Next base: position 502,523,236 of record CM076571.1, on the reverse strand, counting down.
GGTATGTTCTGATGCAAATGAGAAGATATAAAAATCTTTCGAAAAATCAGGGCTTATGAGAACCAGTGTTTTGGTTAATGCTTGTTTCACCAGCTCAAAGGATGTCTTTGCTTCCAAGGTCCATTTTATCCCTTGCTCCTTCTTCAACATGTTTGTGATATTTCTAAGGAGCTATGCCAAGTTAGGGATGAACCTTCTCAAAAAGTTAATCTTTCCAATGAAAGACTGCAACTCTTTGATATTTCGAGGATGAGAGATTTGCAATATAGCCTCAATCCTCTTTGGATCTATCTTTATACCCTCTTCTGAAATAATGTGTCCAGGAAGCTTACCTTCTTGGAGACCAAATAGTGTCTTCTTAGGGTTTAAAGATATTCCAAACCTTTTGCACTTCTCGAAAACTTTTCTCAAATGTTCTAAATGTTCTTCATCTGTTTTTGAAAACACAGTGACATCATCTAGATATATAATGATGAAGAAGCCCAATTCTTCCGAGAATGCTATGTCCATGGCTCTCTGAAAGGTTGCTCTAGCGTTCATTAGACCAAAAGGCATCTTCACATACATGAAAGTGCCCCATGGAGTAGTGAAAGCTGTCTTTAATTGATCAGCAGGGTGAACTAAAATCTGATTATACCCTGAATAGCCATCAAGCAACGAAATCCTTTTAGACCCCACCACCCTTTGTAAAATGTGATCCATTTTTGGTAAAAGGTAGTTGTCTTTTAACGAAGCTTTGTTTAAGTCTCTAAAGTCTATACAAAGCCTGATTTCTCCAGTCTTCTTCCTAACGGACACCAGATTAGATACCCACTCAGAATATCTAATAGGGACAATAATGACAGCATCATACATTTTCATGATCTCCTTCTGAACCAATGGCAACTAGACAGGGTTTATTCTGCGCAGTTTCTGTTTAAATGGTTTTTGGTTTTCTTTAAGAGGGATTTTATGCTGTATTATTTCAGTGTCATAGGATTTGAGATCTTCGTAACTCCAAGCAAAAACATCAGAAAATTCTTGGAACAAATCTATGTATTTGAGTTTAATGTGAGTTGGCAAAGTTTTGGATAGTTTGATCATTTTCGGTTTTTCCTCACTGCCTATATTGCACTCCTCTACTTCAGTCTCTACAGGTTCCAGTTTTGGTTTATTGGCCACATCGTTAAAATCGAACAACTCCTCTAAAGGCGTTAGACCACTCGGCAAATTTTCATCTTTAGACTGCAGAGTTTGTAATTCTTCCGTTTCTAACTCTGCACTTAATTTTGTTTTGTGCCTAAGTTCGCTAGACAATAGGTTAATATTGGCAGGTTGAGGAGACAATTCTTCTTCACCAAGAAAGTTTTCTTCACTGCAGTTTGTATCATAA